>CM057347.1:527486937-527926177 GCA_030015575.1 Agapanthus africanus | reverse complement strand
ACGAGGCAGAAGCTCGACCTCATTGAGCGGGATGCAAAGAGTCGTGTGGCAGCTCAGCGGGTCATTGATGAGCAACTTTCATCTTACTTGCAGCAACGAGCTCAGGTTGAAGAAGAGTTGGCCGCGGCAGCTGACCGTGAAAAGGGGCTGAGGGAAGTGCGCGAGCAATTGATTGGTCTATTGAAAACACGTCCCTCCCAATAGTTGTTCTTGTACCAATTTGTAAATTTTGAATAATATATCCTTTCATATATGTATTTTGTACCCAATTGAATTTATGAATAAAAGATACATTTCTTCCGTATTATTTTGTGCCATCCCTTGCCTTCTTCTCTTTTCTTTATTGCCGGCATGTTACTCTAGTAAGCGTAGCCTGTAGATGATAGAGAACATCACGTATTAAATTCTCCGAAAGGTAATGATGGCTTAGGAAGCAGGTTCAGATCTGCTGCCTAAGGCTTTCCAACTTTATGAGCCATGAGGGTCTCATAAAGACTTTTCTCCCTACGAGTCGAGAGGATCTCGTAGATGTGTTTTCTCCTTAGGAATCGTGAAGATTCCTAAGTGTGTTTTTCTCTTGAGAGCCGTAAGGATCTTACAAGAGAATTTTCTTCCTTACGAGTCGAGAGGGCCTGTAAGTGATTGATGGTGTTGACATTATCCGCATTTCACGGGGTCAGGAGTTGCTCTGGGCGTTTCCACGGGGTCAAGATTGACTTTAGCCGTGCTCCACGGGACCAGGATTTGTTCTGGACGCTTCCCACGGGGTCAGGATTGACATAAGCCGTGTTCCGCAAGGACCAGATTCCGCTCTCGACGTTTCCCACGGGGTCAGGATTGACATAGGCCATGTTCCACGTGACCAGGATTTGCTCTGGATGCTTCCCACGGGGTCAGGATTGACATAGGCCGTGTTCCACGAAACTAGGATTTGCTCTGGATGTTTCCCTCGGGATCAGGATTGACAAGGCCGTGTTCTGCGAGGACCAGGCTCCGCTCTGGACGTTTTCCACGGGGTCAGGATTGACATAGGCCGTGTTCCACGAAGGGTCAGGATTGACATAGCCGTGTTCTGCGAAACCAGGAAGGGTTGACTTTATCCGCATTTCACGGAGTCGGGGGTTGACTCTCGGTTGTCTGTGCACCGCCGAGTCATGGAACTGGAAGTTGTCGCGGTTTCGCTTTATTGATGTTGCGTCTGTGGTAGTGAGACGAATGTTGAGATGATCTCCAGGCTGTCTGTGAACCATCGAGATGTGGCTTCTTTTTCGGAAAAAGCCTAGGGGGAAGGTATGGTTCCCTCTTTGTTTGTGACCATGGATTGTATACAGGGATCAATGTGATCTCACCTGTAGGGCAAAAATTCATTTTATATATTTTTCTTTCCGCGATGCTCTATCATTTCAGCTTTTATATCGCGAAAGTCGCGATTGCCTAATCATTTCGGCTATTTTTCGCGGTGCCCAATCATTTCGGTTATTTGTTTTATTTACTCGCTGCTTTTTATTGCGAGTTGCCCAATCATTTCGGCTATTTGGCATGCATACATTTTTACTTGCTGATTTGCAAGTTGCCCCATCATTTCGGTTATTCCATATGCATTTGTGGCTCACTGACTTTTCACTGCGAGTTTGGAACTTGGAATCTGGTGTCAATCTTAGCATCAGCATCGTTGCGACTGGAATATTGCCAGGAGCGAATCATCATTTGCCATGAAAGGACTTGGAATTTAATACCGATTTAGGCATCAGCATCGCTACAACTGGGATATTGCCAGGAGCGAATCATCATTTGCCTCTGTCGATGCCGAACAAAGGTGGCTTAGCAAACAGGGTTAAGATCCTGTCGACTAAGACTTTTGACTTCATGAGCCGTAAGGGTCTCATAAAGGTATTTCTCCCTACGAGTCGTGAGGATCTCGTAGGTGCATTTTCTCCTTAGGAATCATGAGGATTCCTAAGTGTACGGCTTCTTGTGAGTCGTAAGGATCTCACGCACGTGGTTTCTCCTCATAAGATCGAGAGAACCTTGCAAGTGTCTTTTAACAAGGTTGCGCCCTTTCGGGTTTTCACAAATCTCGCCGGTAGCCATGCTGTTTTTACTCACGAAGCCCTTTCAGGTTTTCATCCGTGCCCATTTTGCTCATGGACATACCGTTTTCTTTTTTTATTATTTTTTTATTTTTTTTGTGTCAGCCTTGGGATGCTGCAGTCCGTAGTAGTTTACCGACGTCTCGGTCAACAGCCAGTTTTAGGACGTAGAGGTTCGTTGTTAGTTTAAGGACGTTTCGGTCCGACGCCAGTTTTAGGACATAGTGGTCTATTGTTAGTTTAAGAACGTTTCGGTCCTTCGTTAGTTTTAGGACATTTCGGTCCGTCATTAATTTAAGGACGTTTCGGTCAGTTGTTAGTTTTAGGACATTTCAGTCCGTTGTTAGTTTTAGGAAATTTCAGTCCGTCGTTAGTTTAAGGACGTTTCGGTCCGTTGTTAGTTTTAGGACATTTTGGTCCGTCGTTAGTTTTAGGACATTTCGATCCATAGCCGGCTACTGCTTAAAGAGTTTTGGGCTTAGGAAGATAGCGAGCGGACATAGGCGTCGTCATCTATCGTTGACCTGGGCCGTGACTCATTAGGCGTAGTATTTTTTTAGGAAGCGACCGTTTATTGGCCTGAAAGGTCTTTCACCATGCATGTCCATGAGTAGATAGGCTCCTCCCTGGTAAACCTTGTCTATGATGTACGGGCCTTCATAGTTCGGCTCGAATTTCTCCCGCTTGGCACGATTGGGGATCATAGGTCTCTTGACCACTAGCATGAGTTCGCATTGGCGGAATGTTCTCGGCCTAGTCAATCTTTCATATGAGCGCGTTATCTTTGCTTTATAAGCCTCCAGATTTTGTTGCGCCATGAGCCGGGTTTCATCAAGGGCGTCGAGCTCCTCAAGCCGAAAGTGAGCATTCTCTTCGTCCGTTAGCTCTTAGTGAACCGCCATTCGTAGAGAGGGTAACTCTATCTCGAGGGGGAGTACCGCTTCTGTGCCGAATACTAATGTATATGGCGTTATGTTCGTGGCTGTTTTGAACGTAGTTCGATACGCCCAAAGAGCTTTATGCAGTCTCTCGTGCCAGTCCCTCTTATTTCGAGACACCGCCTTTTTCACGATTTTCGTCAAGGTCTTGTTAAAAGCATCAGCTAGACCGTTAGCTCAGGAATTATAGACCGATGAATATCTCCAGTCTATGTTATGCTATTGTGCGAAGCGGCTGATCTTGTGGCTTCTGTAGGCTGGCCCATTATCGGAGATAATCCGTCGCGGAGTGCTGAACCGGTAAATGACGTCTTGAAGAAATGAAGAATATTCTCCGTCTTCACCTCCCTCAGCGGTACTGCTTCTGCCCATTTGGAGAAATAATTAGTCGTCGCCAAAATGAATCGTTGTCCTCTGGACGATGCCGGTTCGATGGGTCCGATTATGTCGGTTCCCCACATTTCGAATGGCCAGCTAGCCACCGTTGGGTGTAGCGGATTTGGATGCTGATGGATAAAATCCTCGTGAATCTGGCACGAGTGGCACTGCTTTGCGTATTCAAGCCAGTCCTAGATCATCGTGGGCCAATAGTAGCTCATCCTTTTGATCTTCAGCTTCATCTTCGGACCGGCTTGGTGAGAACCGCAGAGTCCGTCGTGAGTTTCTTGGACGACTCTCTTTGCCACTTCGAGTCCCAGGCATCCGAGCCATAGAGAATCAAATGAACTCTTATACAGAGTATCATTAACGAAGGCAAAATATAGAGCTCGTTTCATGAGCTGATGTCTCGAGGATGCATCTTCAGGCGCTCGATGGGATTTGAAGTAGTCTATAAAGACTTCTCTCCAATCCTTAGCCTTTTCCTGGTCTTTTACTTGTAGAGTCGTTTGTTCGGTCGCTCCCTTTTCTTCGGACGACTCCGGAGATATTTCTGCCGGTGCAAGAACCCGACGACTCTGCACAACGATCCTCACGTCATCGAGGTTCTCGTCGGCCAGTTCTTTAGCGAGCTTGGCTAATGCATCCGCCTTGCTATTTTCCGCGCGCGGTATGCTTTCCAGGGTGTAGGAAGGAATTTGAGTCAGCAGTTGCTGCACCCTTTCGCCGTATTTCACCAACTCAGGCTTGCACGTTTGATAGTCGCCGTTTACTTGACTAACGATCAGCTGGGAGTCTCCGTATATGAGGAGATTTTCAATTCCCATGTCGATAGCATCTCAAGACCTGCTATCAAAGCTTCGTATTCGGCTTCATTGTTCGTCCTCGGCTCGGTTAACGAGAAAGCAAAGCGCATTATCCCTCCTTGTGGAGTCACAAAGATGAAGCTCACTCCGGATTTGATTATGAGGGTGCTTTGTTTGCGCTTCTTCATGGAAGATGCTCCATCGAAATAAAGTTCCCACCGGGTATCATTCTCCCTTCTCTCACTGTCGATTGTGTCAAACGCGTGCTCGTCTGGCAATTCGCAGTTTTGGGGTGAGTCGGCGGGTATAGGATGTTCAGCGAGGAAGTCGGCGACGGCCTGACCTTTCACTGCCTTGAGGGGACGATAAGTTATCGAGAACTCCATCAAGAGGAGGCCCCATCTAGCGAGCCGTCCCGTTAATATAGCTTTTGACATCAAGTATTTGAGAAGATCCACCTTTGATATGAGGTGGACCTCATGTGCCAACGCGTAGTGTCTGAGCTTCGTTATTGCAAAGATCAATGCCAGGCAGTGTTTTTCGATGGGAGAATAATTGTTTTCTGCCCCCAGGAGAACTCGACTCAAATAGTAGAGGGCTCTCTCCTTCCCTTGGTCATTCTCTTGTGCCCATAATGCGCCTAAAGAACCTTCGAGGGCTGTTGTATACAGAATGAGAGGCTTTCCCTTGACCGGAGCAGTCAGCACCGGTGGATTCTGCAAGTATTGCTTAATTTCGTCCAGTGCACTTTGGCATTCGCGATCTCAGACGAAAGGGATTCTCTTCTTCATCAGGTGACTATAAGGACGGCATTTGCCGGAGAGGTTGGCTATGAATCGCCGGATATACGCGAGCTTTCCTTGAAGAGACCGTAGTTGCTTGAGATTCCTTGGCGGTGGCATTTCCATGATCGCCTTGATCTTTGACGGGTCTATCTCGATGCCTCGGTGTCGGACGACGAATCCTAGGAACTTGCCCGAAGAAACTCCAAACGTGCATTTGAGAGGATTCATCTTCAAATTGTATTTCCGAAGGCGCTGAAACACGATCTTCAGATGCTCTAAATATTTCTCGTATGATTTGCTTTTAACTACGAGGTCGTCGATATAGCATTCGACGATTTCATGTATGAGGTCATCGAAAATCTTCGTCATGGCTCTCTGATAGGGGGCACCGGCGTTCTTCAGACCGAAAGGCATCACCTTGTAGCAGAATATGCCCAAAGGGGTCCGGAAAACGGTATGCTTCTGGTCTTCGGGATGCATCTTTATCTGATTGTATCCTGATGAGCCGTCCATGAAGGAGAAAACTTCGTGAGTGGACGTATTATCTATCATCAGCCCAGTGACTGGTACTGGGAAGTCGTCCTTCGAGCAGGCTTTATTGAGATCCCGAAAGTCCACACATATGCGCACCGTCCCATTTTTCTTCATCACTGCGACGATGTTGGCGATCCAGTAAGGGTACCAAACCTCTTGGATGAAGCCGGAATCGATTAGCTTCTTGACCTCGGCGTTGATGCTCATCTCAAGTTCGAGCCGCATTCTTCTCTGTGCTTGTTTGATCGGCTTGACGTCCGGGGATATTGCCAATTTGTGTACAGCAATCTCTGGATCTAGGCCTGGCATCTCGAAATAGTTCCATGCAAAGCAATCTTTGTGCTACATGAGCACGTCCTTTAACGTAGCCACCCTTTCTTCAGACAACAGCTCACTGATGAATGTCGGCCGCGGGCTACTTGTCGTCCCCAAATCAATTTTCTTGAGGTTATCTGCAGTAGTATGTATTCCATCTTCCAGCTCTTTTGGCGCCGGTGGAAATTCTGAGATTAGCTCGTCATCATCATTTTCGAAGCATCAGGGGAGGTCGTCGATATTCTCGGGTTCTTCTGACAGTGTTATCATATGACAGATACGAGATCGCTTCCAAGACCGACGTTGATCCGGCTCTGCTTTCATGGCTTTCGGTCCATGCTTCTGCGGCGGGGTTACCCTCCAACTGCTGGATAAGACGAACTTGCCTCGCTGGTATTGGTCTTCTGTCCAGTCTTTGAATGTGAAGCAGTTTTCGAGAGGATGTCCTATCGCTCGGTGATAGGAGCAATAGTCTGGATGATGAACCTTACCTGCTTGCTAGGGGTGCTTAGACTCCGGGAGCGTCATCATCTGATGTTTTATGACAAGATCGAATATCTTTCTTGTCTTGTCTTGGGGAAAAGAATACGCTCGACCCTTCTTTACAAGAGACGAATCTTGGTTGCTCGATTCTCGATCGCGTGGCTTCTTGGACCCGCTTTGTCGCTGTCGAACGCTTTTTCCATTCTTTGGTTTATTTTTGCCTCTGCGTCTGGTCTTTTGTATGACGAGCTGGCGACGAAGAGCATCGTCATTTTCCGTAGCCTGCTGAAGGAGGCGCTGCGTCCTGGCTTTCTCGTAGATGGCCATCTCGCGATTATGATCTTCTCGAACCTTTTAACCCGCTTTCCTTATAAGCTTGTCCATCTGTTCTTCAAACGACGGACTTGACATTTTCACGGCGGGACCTCGTTTTGGTTCAGGGTTAGCATCTTCCCACAGAGCACCTCCTTCCTCATCGAAGTCATGTATGACGTAGCAGTCGCGGAATAGCTTCCGTTTCTTGGATTGAACATATCCAAGCCCGATCGTTTCCATTCTCCCGTTGGGCAACTTTTGTTGAGTTCCGGGAACGTTCCAGATCCTGTTATAGAACCGTGCTTGTCGAGCAGTCTGTTTGAAGGGTATGCCTTGACGCCTCAACAGCCTTTTTAATCCTTCTGTGTAGTATCTAGGCAAGCAGATGGGCTGGAGCCTGTCAAGTGTAGAATCCGCGCCATGCTAGATTTCTTTCTCCACTTTGATTTCCCCGGATCGGTAGAATAGGATCGCCTTTTCACCCTTTCGTCTGGGAGGGACGTAGAATGTCTGCAGTTCCTGCACACTATAGGCATTAAGTGCATCGAGCTCTTTGTAATGCTCCCGCGGAACCATGGCGATTTGCAAACTTTGATCATCAGCGAAGGCTTGTATCGACGGCCGAGCAAAGAATACGGCATTGACCTCATCTTCTGAATCACTGCCGAAGACCAGGATAGGGGTGAACGGTCCCGGCTTGTTGCATGAGGCAGCCCTGAATAAACTATCTCTTCTTCCTCCTCAGTGTCACTCCCGAAGACTGGAATAGTGGTGATAGCTTTGTTTTCCGGTTTGTGACATCTTTCCGTGTCTTCGAAATCCGGTAAGAAGTATTTTGCATCTTCGTACTTCCAGACTTCATTCACGGAGAATGGGTTTAATTCCCCTGTCACAGTGTACTCGAGACCAGCCTTGAAGTACTTCATACACTGATGTTGTGTAGAAGGGATAATGTTGTACTCGTGTAGCCAAGGCCTGCCGAGCAAAGCATTGTGGCATGTCTTGGCGTCAATGACATGAAACTTGATGTCCATGACAAGCAGCCTCAATATTACAGACCCAAGCGTCCGTGATGACTGGGGGTCGAACCCGGAGATGGTGATCTTATCCCGAGCGAGGTGCTGAACGCTCATGCAGATTTCCTTCAACACTCTCACATTGAGGAGATTGACGGAGAACCCATTGTCAACCAGGATTTTGCCTATCTTGATATCATGACAGTATCCGGAGACATAGAGGGGACGGTTATGCTCGCACGTCCCGAGAAGGAGATCTTCATCGCCAAAGGTGATATCGGCTTTGTGCACTTTTTCCAGCTCGTCCTTCATCTTTTCATCGGCGAGGAAAGCTTAGAATTGTTCAAGCTCTTGTAATGCCTTGATCAAAGAATTTCCTGCTTCTTTTGATAACAAAAGGGTATCGAGAATGCTTAGCTGCGAAGGTAGCTTCTTCTAGTGTGCCAGAACGTTGTAATCCACCTTGCTTTTCTTTGGCGGGTCCTTGGCTGTCAGTTCTTTAACGACTTGGTCATCTAGGGCGATATCCTCATGGACCTTTTCTTTCCCCTTATCTTTTCTATTCGACCCACTGTTCGCGGGCCCGAGATTCTTTTTGGGCAGCGTACGATTGCGCAGCTGAATGTTCTCGCAGCTCTTCGGTCCTTCCTCTTTTCCCGAGGTGGATTCTTTAAAGAGAAGGCCAAGAGTCATTTCTTCGTCAGAGTCGCTCCCAAATGTGAGAACTTGCGATCCCTCGGCGTTGACCATGTGACATTTGCCGGCAGTTCTCTTACGCTCCTCGGTCGTATTTCTTTGCTCCTGACGAGCTTTGCGCTTCATCCACTTGAAATGTTGCCGGTGAGCAATATATCCCCGCTACCAGTTTTTAAAGCCTATGCACTCTTCAGTAGGGTGCGCAATCCTTCGATGATATAGACAGTAGCTAGGATGTATATCCGCTTCATCGGGAGTGTTTCCTTCGGAGGGTGGCAGCTTCATCCCCATCGATATGGCTTTGGCGAACCTTTTCCTCGTCTTGAACTGCTTTTATTCGCGGCGGGGGTACTTTGATTTGGTGGGAGTGTTTCAACCCTTTCGTACAGTCGCCGGCGTTTGGCCTTTTCAAATATGACCATTTCGCGCTCCCGGTTAGCTTTACTTTTCAAAAGAGCTTCGTCCAGGAATGCATCAATCATTTCGTCTGATGGTGCTAGAAGTTCTGGCTCAGGATCTGCCCCCAGTTTCTCTACGTAAGGAGCTTCTTCATCGTTTACCAACGAGTGAGAGATCACATGGCAGCTTGCCACATAATCTTCACTCATCTGACGAGTCTCCTTCATTGTCATCATCTCCGTCTTTAAGGACGTGGCTGAGAAATTCTTGGAGTGTGACTGGAATCCACGCCTTCTGATTATATTCTTCCAGCGCGTCAATCTGCTTTTGCAGGTCCGTGCACTTATCACCAGGCTTCACGGGCTTCTTGGATTTCTTCTTCTTCGAAGACTTTGACGGCTGGGTGTGAGCGCTTTGGCTATCAATTTTTGGAGTTAGGCGCGGTTTCAGCATTCCCTCGATGATCTCGGGTTCCAGTGGATTTTTCCACTTAATCGCCGTGGATGTTTGGAGATCCTTCAGCATTCTTTTAGTCTTGGCTGAAAGGACGACCTCCCATGGAGCTTCTTCCGCAAAAGAGCATGATGCCCCCGGTGTGTCTGTCTTTTTGAGAGCGTGCGGCTGGGGCGGGCTTACTTTCCAATTCTCGGACAGTGCGAACTTATCCTATTGATACTGGTCCTCAATCCAGCCATTGAAGACGAAGCAATCTTCGATCGGATGGCCTATCGCTTGGTGATAGGGACAATAATTGGGATTATTAACCTCACCGGGTTGCAATGGGCGTTTTGGATTTGGCAAATTAACGAGCCTGTTGCGCATTGCCAGCTCAAACAATCTCCTCGTTTTGTCCCGGGGAAACGAATAAGGGCGCTTTATTTTCTCATTATAGAATTGCCGTCTCTCATCCAGGCGATCAGTTAGTTTTGGGCTGCTGTTGAGCATTTGCGACGAAGGTCGCTTTCCCTTTGCCCTTTTCATTCCGTGGCTCCGGCTTTGAAGGAGACGGTCTATGACCCATCTGGTCCATTTGGGCCAGTTTGTCAATTAAGGCCTGGAACGTGGTCGGCTTGAAGAACATCATGAATTGTGAAATGGTCGCTTGAGGGTCAAGAGTGCCCACGAACATGCCCACTGCCGACGCTTCTTCGATGCGCTGCTCACATTTTGACCACAAATTTCGCCATTGCATTGCGTATTGAACCCATGTCTCGTCAGGTTTCACCCCGGCATTGATCAATGCCGTTATTGGGGTGCGTTCACTAGCACTCGCGAATCGCTGGGTGAATAGTAGCTCCATCTCCGCAAATGTCTTGATAAAGTCGTTCGGAAGTTCAGAGTACCATTCGAACGCTGTTTCTGACAAGCTACCAACAAATTGGCGGAACAGAAGTTTATCATCACCTCCAGTGTTGCCGCACAAGGCTCTAAATTGAGCAACATGCTGATGCGGATTTCCCGTCCCCTTATATACGTGGAATTTGGGGATCGTATATCCCGATGGGTACCTTATTTGGTCATACCAGCCCGGATAGGGTCGTCCGGTCTTAACGATCTGCCCAGCCGCTTCATTCGTCTGGTGAGCTCGTATTTGCTGAGCAATGTAATCATCCAGAGCGGCCTTGGAGATGGTCTCCTCCTTGACTGCTGAAAGAGCATGAGGAGGGTTCGATGTCTCCCCTCTGTCGTCTTCAATGATGATCAGGGGTCTTCAGCTGGAGGTTCCAGCTGTAACATCATCCCAGCCATGTCTTGGAACAAAAGAGCCATTCGTTTGATGTTGGCTGCCTGTTCCGCGGCCTCTTTTTCTTTCCTCTCGAGCATTCTTCGGAGGAATTCAGTATCAGTTTCTTGTTCCCGACGCTGCTCTGAGGTCTCTGGATTTTCTTTCGGCCCAGTGAGTGCGGCCATTGCAGTCAGTATCTCCTGAAGTTTCTGCTGCTGTTGTTCCTAAGCCTTTGTTATCGATCGGGTAAGCGGTCGATTACCCGTGGAAGCACGGCTTTCCTCTTTTCCGGAAGCCATATAAACGGTATGTGTTACCATGCTCCCAGACTTGGGACGTTTAGATTCAGCGTCTTTGTGGTTCGCCGCGGTCACAGGGGCTTTCTCCGGCCTCCTCTTGTAAGCGGCTGATGTTGAGGGAGCCATTGCAGCGGACACCCAGACGGCTGTCGCCTTTTGTGGCTTCACAGGATGGTTTTCTCCTTGTCGAGCTTTAAGCTTCTTTAATCGGCGAGAGTAATCCTGGTCAATCACCGATTCCTGGACCTGTCTCCAGACTCTGTAAATTTTGGAGGACAGCCGCTGAGGGGGCTGCTCCGGCTTCTTTTCTGTAGCAATCTCCATAGGTGGAGGAGATCTTTTCAGCATGGCAGTCGGAGCGTTCTTGCGAACCCTCCTAAGCGGTTCAAAGCTGTTCCCAGTTGGAACAGTAGCATTGATTTCCACCATAGGAGCTGATGGAGTTAGTCCAGACGGGGAGCTGCCTCCAGCTTTCCTTACTCGGCGCCAGTGGCGACGTCGAGCGTGTCGGATTGTCTCAGCTGTAGGGGTGACTTCCTCATGCCCCTTTTTTTGGTGAAGGGTTGTCGTCGGCGTCGGCCTCTTAAAGACCGATGTCCGTTGAGCGGCAATGTCCAATCTGTCAAACAGACCTCTGGGCAGAGGAAGCAGCTTTAAGGACTTCGCCTAGAGCGGGAGCCGGAACGGCCAGCCTTGTAAAGACTGACTTCTTGGCAGAAGAAGCCTCTCTGATAATTTCGTCCGCTTGAGCCGGGATGGCTATCCGCTTTGGGATGGCTGCTTAAGGTATCGCGGGCTTTTTGGCGTTCTGGCACAATCTGTTGAAGACTGAGGCAGTGGAGTTGGGCGACCCGTTGAGAGGGGCCGCAGCAATGGTAAGTCGATCAAAAACCGACTTCTTTGGGGTTTCTTGCACTAACAGCGGGGCATTTAAGCTCACCGGTGGAATCATAGTCCCAAAGAACAGCCCAGTGGTGGCCTGAGTTACTTGCTCCACCGGCATCTTGAACAGTGAGGCCGCTTGGGGCCCGTAGGTTACACCTCCAGATGAGGCGGAACGGGAGTTGCAGCCGCAGTTGGAGCAATTGGAAGCCATTTCTTTTTTCTGCACAAGAGCAAAACCAAATATTAGTATCTCGAACCTAAGGGCAACCATATCAAACCGCGATTCGTTCGCGAACACAACACACGAAGTGTGGAATGGAAAGAGGACGAAGTCCCACCGGGCGTGCCAGAATCTGTTCCCCTCCGAAACACGGGCAATCTCCCTTTTCATGCCTTCCCACCAGAAATGCTATCGTAGATCACGGTACATCTTCGTGCCTCCTGGATGTACGGAATATGCGGAACTTTGTGCCTCCTTCATAACTTCTTCACGAATATCTCCTTTCGGTACACACAAACGGCTACCATATCGCAACGAGCCATCTTCATGAATCAACAAGACCGATCGAAATCCCGCTTCCACCTGTTCTCGAAACTTCTGCAATCTTGGATCCTGTGACTGCGCTGCTTTAATATTATCGATCAATGACGACTGTACTTGCAGTTGCATCAACTGTCCCGAATAATGCGGTAGCACGATCTCCAACTCGAATCTCCGAAAATCTTCGATAAGCTCCTTCTGTGCAGTCAACATCCGAATTACTGGCAACCGATTAAGCGCATCCGGTACTACATTAACTTTCCCCGGATGGTACTTGAGATCAAGATCATAGTCAGCCATCAGCTCCAACCATCTACGTTGCCTCATATTAAGCTCTTTCTGCGTGAACACATACTTTAGGCTTTTGTGATCGGTGAATACTTCGACCCTTTCGCCTAGTAAGTAGTGTCTACAAATCTTCAAAGCGAAAATCACTACTGCAAGCTCCAAATCATGAGTTGGGTAATTATTCTCATGGGTCTTCAACTGTCTCGATGCATAGGCTATAACCTTCCCATGCTGCATCAAAACGCATCCCAAACATTTCCCAGATGCGTCGCTGTAAATCACCAATCCTCCGGAACCGTCTGGTACGGTCAAAATAGGAGCGGTTATCAATCTTTGCTTCAACGCCTCAAAAGTTGACGCACATCGATCCGTCCATATAAACAGTACCTCCTTTCGTGTAAGCTTGGTCAAAGGCTCAGCTAAACGAGCAAAATTCTCCACGAACCTTCTGTAATATCCAGCAAGTCCAAGAAAACTTCTGACCTCTGCTGTGTTCTTCGGAATCGGCCAATCTTGAACTGTTGCAATCTTCTCGGGATCAACGGCAATTCCATCTCCGGATGCGACGTGCCCCAAAAACTTCACTTCTTCAAACCAAAACTCACACTTGCTCATCTTTGCATATAATCTTTCTTGCCTCAATGTCTGCAGTGCGATCTTCAAGTGTTCTGCATGCTCTTCTAGCTCCTCGAGTAGACCAGAATATCATCGATGAACACCACTATAAACTGGTCCAAGAACGGTGAAAAGATTCGGTTCATCAAGTCCATAAATATCGCCGGTGCATTCGTGACTCCGAATGACATCACTAAATCTTCGTAGTGTCCATATCAAGTTCGGAACGCAGTTTTGCAAATATCCTCTGATTTAACTCGAACTTGATGATATTCGAATCGCAAATCTAGCTTCGAAAATACCCTCGCGCCACTGAGTTGCTCGAATAATTCGCCAATGCGAGGGATTGGTTACTTGTTTTTAATAGTCACCCGGTTTAATTCTCGAAAATCGATGCACATCCTCCTTGTGCCATCTTTCTTCTTGACTAGAAGAATTGGAGCTCCCCAAGGTGAATTGCTGCTGCGAATCCAACTCTTCTCTAGCAATTCGGTAACCTGCTTCTTAACTTCTTCCAACTCCACTAGTGCCATCGGATAGTACACCTTTACGATTGGCGCTGCACCAGGAACAAGATCAGCATCTCGTTTGGGTGGTAAACTCGAGATGTCCTCGAACACATCCATAAACTCTCGAACTACAGCTAGCGCTTCCTCTGTATCAACTTCCATTGACGAAAGAACATTGTTTGTCGGCCTAACCTTAAACTCGACTGGCCCGACAGAACTGCTACCTCCAGCAAAAACAAACTCCAGATGTTCGGGAATCTAGAAAATCACTTTTTTTGCCCTACAATCAATGTGAGCATGGAAAGTGCCGAGAAAGTCCATTCCCAAGACAACATCATAACTGCCAGTATCGATCACCAAGAAATCTGCAAATAACTCTTGTCCGCAAATAACAACCGAACAATCCTTGCACTCGCTACTAGATATGATCTTCCCGTTCCCAGTGTGTATGTCCCAACAACTAGACAGGGTCGTGCAAGAAATCGAATGTGCAGCAATAAACTTGGACGACATAAAACAATGGGATGCACCAGAATCGAATAATTCTAATGCAGGAAGAACATGAAGTAGGATACCCGAAATGACTTCACCTGAAGCCAAACACTGAAGAAGATTAGCACGGTAAACAGGATTCAAGCTTGCAATAAAACATGAACAGGTAAGCAATGAAACTGAGAGAAGTAAGGTAATATAACGACCATGAAGCAAGGAAATGAATCAAGACTAGGACTCCAAATTACTTAAATAGAGTATCGCATTAACCATGCTGCAGTTCATAGTTACAATCACATAACTCCGTTCAAGTCGCCCAAATCCTAGTATCGGAATCAAAAAAATAGGATGAGAGAAACAATAGGGAACCTAAAGGAATTCAAGTCGAGATGCAAGGTCATTTGTATATCGTCAAGACAAGGATCAAGAGAAAGATAAGATTCAAGGATCACGACAACAATATGGCAGGACATGTTCCTAAATACGGGTATCCGGATTCGTGTATTGGGTCCAATACCCAACTACAAAAGAATCAAACCCGATTAACCTAAATCATGTCTTTGATACCAAACAAACCCTGTCACGCCCCGCTTCCCAGAGTGCGTTAAGATCGGCACGTGACAGAGCCAACCATGCTACATGTGGCTAGGAAACATCCCTCCACGGTCACATTACGGATGTCTATAAGATATCAAGAACAGTAGAAATAAAATAAACTATCTAGTACATGTCAAAATGTCAAAATAAACGAATCAAGAAATAATATGCGGAAGCAATAAATCCAATAAACAATAACATCTGGAAAGTACGTCCCAAATACGGGCTCACATCAGGAAATGAAAGTACGGAAATAAAACTAAACTAAACTAGATACTAACAAGATCCTCACTGCTCGGCCTGACGATGGAAATACTCCTGATCAGCCTGCGACAAAGATAAAGGATCTGGGCCATGCAGAACCCAAACGTCAGTGTGTCACAATATCAACAATAATAAATGAACAGGATACACGAGATATGCAGGCATGAATATAAACGATGACATGAATATAGAAAGTAAACACGGAAATGAAACAGTGAGGTGTATGTACATGTGGTGTGCAGCCTATATCTGGATTCTAGGTTATCTAATCTAAAGACTTCGAAGTCAATTAATGTAATCCTCATCGTAACCCATCAGACTATGCCCCGTTCATTCCCCACGGGACCACGGTAACATGATTATTCGGTATATGCCCCGTCCATTCCCCACGGGACCATGGTAACAGGATTTAACGCCCGGAAATACGACAAACAATATAATAGCCCTTTGAGTTACGTTCGGTTACATTCTTGATTTTCCCTTACCCTCAAGGTTATATGTTCAAGTCAAGTATTGATAAATCTGGAGCTAATGCCAACACAGGATCAAGCAGATACAGCTTTGTCTATGCAAACAACAGGATACGTCCGTCAGGACAACATGTCAGGATTGTCAGCATTAGAAACAGGATCAGGTAATATGTCAAGTAGTGGTGTATCAGGTCATGTCAGGTAGTGCACATGTATCGAACGGTTGCTCATAATAAAACTGTAGCAAGTATAGATGCACAATAAAAGTACGGATGCACAGTAAAACACGGATGCACAAATATATATCAGGGATTACATCTACAACTCCATGACTACATAGGATGCATATTATGAAGCATGGGGTGTTAATATAACAATAACATGAAATGATATGATCTGGCATGCAACTAGATATATAATGAATGATACGGATGCACAGTAAAACACGGATGCACAAATACCTATCAGGGGTTACATCTACAATTTCATGATTACGTAGGATGCACATTATCAAGCATGGGGTGTTAATATAACAATAACATGAAATGATATGATCTGGCATGCAGCTATATATCTAAATAACAGTATGGATACGTACGGGGATCGAAAAACTGTAAAACAGTAACATGGATGTACAATGCAGTGAACATGTGATATTTTTATTCATATGGATGCAAAATATATATTATAGCATGTAGCAAGATGAACTTGCATGCAACTAGATATGTAATAAATGATACGGATACGAACGGCTATCCGAAAACAGTAAAACAGTAACATGGATGCACAATGCAGTAAATATGTGATATTTTTATTCATATAAATACAAATATAATAGCATAGCATGTAGCAAGATAAACTTGCCTGATCGGATCTCAATACGGGATGCGTACACAGCGTCTGACGTCGGGTAAACGTCGCAATGTACACACGGGCACACGGGACAGGACCAGGCAAAGCAAGAAGGTGACCACGCTGGCTGGGGATGCCCACTGAGTCAGCCTGATCGTCAGCGACGGCACGGCTCCGGCGGTCACCGGAGAAACCAAGAAATCAAGGAAGAAGAAGAAGAAGAAGAAGGTTGTGTTCGGGATGTGGGTGCTCTGGAGTTGGCTCGGGGTTCTGGGACAGAGGCGATGGGGTGACGACGATGATGGGTCGTCGACGGCGAGGTGCAAGCGACGGTTTTCCGGTGATGGGGCAATGTGGTTCAAGGTGGCTGTAGGGTTGCGGGTGTGCAGGAAGGAGAGTCGAGAAGAGGTGTTCGACGAGGTGTAAAGGCGAGGGAAAGCCGACGAAGGTGGTCGGCGGCGAGGCGAGTTCCGGCGATGGGTTAGGGTTGAAGGCTGAGGCATGGGTTCTTGGGTCTGTAGCGGGGAAAAAGAGGAGGAGAAGAGAAGGAAGACGAGGAGGTGGAGACGAGGGTGTGGAGATGATCGACGACGACGAGGACAGAGGCGAGGAGGCGGGCATGGGTTTGAGCTCCATGACGAGGCGGAAAATAAAGAAGATGAGAGAGAGACGGGGGAAACGAGAGGAGAGAGAGAGTTGGCTGGGTTTTTAATATTAGGTTTAATAATATTTGATATAGAGAGAGAGGGGGGAGAGGTGTGTACGTGTTTGTTAAAGAAAGATTTGCATAATATATATATATGGGGAGGAGAGAGACTGAGAGAGGGTTGAATTGTTAGGATTTGATTTAAAATATATATAATAACAGTTAGAAATATGTTAAAATATAATATTAGTTAATTTTGAGTTTTTGGTTAGTACAAAATTGTTCCAAAATACGCCCGAGTTGGGTCTAAAATTACGATTTGAAAATACTGATAATATACGTATCAACCAAAACCAAAATAGGATAACCGGGTAACGAAAAAGCATACCCCCAAGAACGGATATACATAGCGTGTACGTAGCGATCCAAACGGGTCTGTTTCACTGAACGGAATGAGAACAAGATACACGGATGCTACCATATGGTTAGGGATATGATGCAGGCCATGCTAGATATTTTTAAAATATATTATTAGATTATAATTGTATTGTAAAAAAAATGCAGATGCCAGATATAATGCAAGTATGCAGAATATAAAACAGGAAAGTGCGCGGATTTTCCGCACAAGCAAGGATAAACCACAAACAGGAATCAAAACGGGTTTCCAGCAAGCGGGTCGGGTCGGATGCAAATACAGATACCAATTACACTATTCGCACCCATAACAGTAATAAATCAAGAAATATCCATAGATAAAAAAAATACCCAAAACAGAATTGGTAAAAATGAACTAGAGTGTTACAGTATGTTTCTTTTTGGGACACGGTTTGCGACTGCGCCCAAAAAATACAAAGTCCTTACAATGACAATGATTCATATTATTTTGCTTTTATTAATTGTATGGGGCGCAGTTTCTGCGTCCATAGCATTTGTATGGGCCGAAGTTTCAAACTCGCCTCATACAAATGTAAAGGGCGCAGTTTCTGCTCCCATAACAAATGCTATGGGCGCAGTTTCTGTGCCCCATACAAATGCTATGGGCGTAGTTTCTGCGTCCCATACAAATGCTATAGGCACAGATTCAAACTGCGCCCATAAAAAAAAAATCACGCCTGCGCCTGCGCCGACGTGGCGCCTACGAGACAAAAGGTGGTCTCTTTTTGTAATTATTTTTTAAAGTGGTTTTTTTATAATTATTATTTAAATTTGGTTTACTATGAAAAATTGTCCAATAAAAATTCATGCAAATATAATGTCAAAATCTAATAAAAAAAGCTTCAAGCTTAAGCCTTTGATACCAATAGAGATTGAGATCCCAAATTTGGAAATATACTGAATAGATCAGTAACCTAATCCTAAACTATCCCAAACAATTAACAAAAAAAATACCCCATAATCAGCCAAAAATCGTAATTTTTTACAGATCGCTAAACTTGTACCAAAAGCCACGCAGATATGAAACTAAGCAAACCATGACAACTGATCTAGATGATTCTTCGCTCAAATCAACAGATCGACACAGTTCCTTCCAATACTCGCCGAATTTGAGCGATCAAAGCCAAAAAAAACTAACCATGTGATGCAAAATCGAAAGAAAAGTCGTTCTAAGAGAGAGGGATCTTAAAGCTCACCTTCACAAGCGTACAGATCGAGGGATGAATCGAGATCTGGAGCCTTGTCGCTTTCTCTCTCTAGAAACGGTTCCGCATGTTTCTCTCTCTAGGGTCACACAAGAAAGAAGAAAGTAGGAAGAAGAGGATGGCGGATCTCAAAGCTTCATTAAATGAAGTTAATTTAGGAGGGAAAACAGTGGAAAGATTAAAAAGGATAAAAAGAAAAACAAAGCTGAGACAGCGTGAGGGCGAGAAAAGAGGTGTGCGGGCGATTTAGTTTATCTCTCCGTTGACTTTCGTTCCGTTTACTGACGGGATGTTCGGTGGCTGACGGCGTCACTTACGAACGTTGGCATCTCTTTGTTTTAGGTTAATTTTCCTAAAGTGCACTTCAGCTTTGCTGAATCTTGAAGTACTCCTCTGTATTTTAAAATATACAATAAATTATCATATTTAACGATGTTACAGTAACTCCGTTAAAAAATTTCCAAAATAGCCTTCTTCTTTTAAAAAAAATTATTTTCTTAAATTATTCTGACCTAACTTATTTGAATTTTTGAAGATGATGATGATGGGAACGGGATGATGAAGAAAGCGACGATGGTGGTGATTTGGAGGAAGAAAGTGGCGGCGGCGGTAGTGGAGATTTAGAGGGGGAAGATGATGGGGGAGCGGATCTCAAAGCTTCATTAAATGAAGTTAATTTAGGAGGGAAAACAGTGGAAAGATTAAAAAGGATAAAAAGAAAAACAAAGCTGAGACAGCGTGAGGGCGAGAAAAGAGGTGTGCGGGCGATTTAGTTTATCTCTCCGTTGACTTTCGTTCCGTTTACTGACGGGATGTTCGGTGGCTGACGGCGTCACTTACGAACGTTGGCATCTCTTTGTTTTAGGTTAATTTTCCTAAAGTGCACTTCAGCTTTGCTGAATCTTGAAGTACTCCTCTGTATTTTAAAATATACAATAAATTATCATATTTAACGATGTTACAGTAACTCCGTTAAAAAATTTCCAAAATAGCCTTCTTCTTTTAAAAAAAATTATTTTCTTAAATTATTCTGACCTAACTTATTTGAATTTTTGAAGATGATGATGATGGGAACGGGATGATGAAGAAAGCGACGATGGTGGTGATTTGGAGGAAGAAAGTGGCGGCGGCGGTAGTGGAGATTTAGAGGGGGAAGATGATGGGGGAGTGGATTTGGTATTCGGAAAAGAAAGATGGTGATGGCGGTGGAAGGATTTGGAGGAAGAAGGAGATGGAGGATGATGGAGGTCTGGATCTCCTTCAGATGTTATCTTCCGTTGATTTGCCGCGAGCGCTGATGGACGGCTGAAATTGAATTTGGAGGGTCGACTCCTGGAGCGTGGGGATCTCAATGGGCTTTGTGTAGTTGAGGCCGAACTACCTGCAAAGAAGTCCCGGGATGGTTGTGCCACCGAGGACCCTCCGACGATCAAGTTAGAAAGAGTATTTTGGTAGAGTAACGGCTTAGCGGCAAGAAATTGCATACCTCGATCGTCCGAGAGAGGGGTTTATATAGCGGCAGCAATAGGCAGGCAGGCGCGAGAATCACGCCGGCCGTTACGCCCCTGACGTCACGCCCGCGTGATAGACGGGATCCCGCATTAATGACGAGACAGACTCGTTAATGGGGATCGTGGTGGCGTAGAACGCGGGGGCGTGGGCGGCGGATATCTCGCGCATGGTGAGATTCGCGGAGCCGTGGCGAAGGCGCCTGTGATCAGCGCTTCGAGTTGGTCGGTGATACCGGGGAAGATGAGCTCGGCGGGAGGCTCGGGTACGAGTGGGAGGCCGAGGCATCTTGGTTCTGTGATTGCTCGGAGGCGAGCCAGTGGGTGGTCCGGAAGGCCACCGAAGGTCGGGAGACTCCTCGGACCGGAGGCCCGAGGTGTGATTCCAACCGAGGTTACTGATCCTCACTTGTAGGTTCTGGGACACGTCATCTACAACGTTGTTGGGGTCAAAATTTGCACCCCCGGTTGACCGAGTCAAAGTCAAGGTCAACCCCAAGCCAGGTGGGCCCAAGCCCAGGTCAAGCGGGCCCATGCCCAAGTCGAGCCCGCGGCCAGCCTCCTCTATGCCAAAATATAGATCATGTAATAAATATTTTTTTATATAATTTTTTATGCATGAATGTATGCAAAATGGGCATAAAGCCAAATTTTTGTAAAGCCCGTGGCTTATGTGCAAAAAGAAATGGCACATGAGCCATGAGATGGGCAAATGCCATTTTGTAAAGCCTAAGGGGCTATATGTAAATGTGTAAGCCTATATAAGGCAACATGATGATGAATAAAAAAAGAACACTTTTCATTCTCCCAAAATAAACTGGGGTTTGTGCCTCCACTCTCTCTTTTTCAAGTTCTTCCTCTTCCTTTTCATTTTCCAAATAAATCAAGAGCTTAGCTCTCCTTTTTTTTTAAAAAAAACTAAAAAAGGTTTTACCATAAACCCATCTCTCAAAACTCCATCAAGAGAAGAAAAAGGGTCACTTTTTTTATCATCCAAGATCTAGATCTTGGAGTTTCAAGAGAACCCATTTTGGGTTTCTTCTCAAAGGAGAAAGGAGAAAATCTTTTGGATTTCAACTCCACAAATAAAATTCTTTTGGAGTTCAACTCCACTGCAGAAATTCATTTGGAGTTTAACTCCACAGTAAAAATCCTTTTTTTGGAGTTTAACTCCACAGTAAAAATCATTTTGGAGTTGAACTCCACATTAGTTAAAAAAAAAAAAGTGGTCACATGCAAAGCATATGACGGGTCACATGCTAAGCATGTGACGGCCCCCTCACATGCTAAGCATGTGACGGGGCACATGCTAAGCGGCCCCCTCACATGCTTAGCATGTGACGGATCGCATGCTAAACATGTGATGGCTTAGCATGTGAGGGGGCCGCTTAGCATGTGAAGGCCTTCTCACATGCTGAGCATGTGATGGCCCCCCTCACATGAGCATGTAAGGCCCCAATTTTTTTTTCTCTTTCTTCTTTTCGTTATTTTAAGCTTTTTTATTAAAAAAAATATTAAATAAATAAATAAAAATTATAAATAATATTTAAAAATTTAAAAAATAATAATAATTTTTTTTTAAAAAAAATCTCTAAATATTTATTTACTTATTTATTTTTGTTTTTTTATATAGAAAATATATATGTATATATGTATATATATATATATATATATATATATATATATATATATATATATATATATATATATATATATATATATCTTTTTTTTACAAGTGGAACAAAAAAAAAATACACACACACCAACGCACTGCATATTGAGTTCGCATGACCAGTTTAACCCGTCAATCGGAGGTTGCTTCGCTCTAAATGCGAAGGGTAATTAACGGGGGCTTAGTCCGCGGCTGCCGGAGATTCGGATCCCCACAATTAATAAACCTCAGCCTACCCTAGACAGGGGGAATCTGTAATGCACCTGACAAGCGCGCGCGTATTCCCATCTCAATGGGGTGACGAAAAACACCCTACAGATTCTGACACGCCCGGTGGGACTAATCTCTCCTCCCATATTTCGGGTTAAACGTTCATGCGAACCCAGTCAGTATACATACCTATATTTATACTGAAATAATTCTCTTTCATGCAGGTTTTCAAGCAATCACTTGTCAACAATGTCTCCAAAGATGAACTCAGCTCTCATCTCATACACGATGAAGATGGACTCCAGGACGGACCGGCAAGTCTCGGACGACGGTGGGAAAAACCGCTGCTACAATTTGGGTCTATTCTGTTTGTCTCGGCTAATGCCATCCCTGCACCTCAAAGCCCGGCGACAAAGAAGCCGGTCTCGAAAGGCAAGAAGCCAAATGTGGTGGTTTCGAAGATGCCCCAACTCAAACGCAAGTCGGTGTTTGAACGACTTTCCTTGGCCCCAGCTGGGGGCAAGGCCATCAACACCAGCAAAGCAACAAGGCATCTCGGGCAAGCTCCAGCGGCGCCTCTGACAATTTCTCGATTGGGTGTCTTCTCAAGCCTCCCCATCACTCAGCCTATGGCGGCTTCCCGAAGAGCAGAAGCCTGCCAAGCGCTCAAGGCAGAGAAGCTGAGGCAGAAGCGGCTCAGATACAGAGCCAACAAAAGGGCTAGGGCTCTGGCCATGTTAAAATTTATGAATTTCCAAAGCCCGGACCGCTCCGCAAAATCAGCCGCCAAAGATAAAGAGATGGCTGGGTATATGGTTCGCACTGTCTACATGGTCGGACATGAAGAAACAAATCCTACTCTTCTTCACAGCCATGGTGATGATACGATTGATGCTACCCAGCATCGGCTCGATCTAAGTGATGAAGAGCCTGCTCAGGCCGATAAGCCAGAGGAGCCCGTGGTTCCTGCGGAATTGAGCTCAGGCAATAAAGATGACCCGGTTGTCATAACCGGAACTACATAACAAGCATTATTCCGATGGCTTCAGAGGCAGCTTCAGGACAGGGATGAGAAGTTAGCTAAGGTACAATTTAAGGTCGACGAATTGGCAAATGTCGCGGCGGATCTCGCGACCCAAGTCGCCCGATTGCAATTACAGCAGAATCAAATTTTGGTTCATGAGCCAGGGATTGATACCCGGAGGCAGCCAACTGATACCCCTTCAACCTAAGAGCGGAGCGCCTTCGCGGAAAACGGCCGCAATCAGCCTCCAGTCCCTCAGATATATACACCGGAGGAGAATCGCCTCTGAAAGAGAAACTGGATAAGGTCTACTCCTTCAAAAGGGACAAAGTCCACAAGATATTCAAGGACGCCTTAAGAAACGATCTACAACTGCCAGAATCAAAGAGGCCGCAAGAAGAGAATATGACCGACGACCCAAAATATTGCCCCTATCACAGGGTGATAGGTCATGCCATTGAGGACTGCTTCGTCTTCAAAGATTGGGTCGAAAGGCAATATAAGACGGGAGAGATAGAACTGTCTAAAGGCGTGTTAGCAAACAGTCAATCTGCGACCGCCAATTTCATACAAACGGAGACCGAAGTTCTTCATGAAACTGATCCTCTCAGACATCTGCCTTTCTCTGAAAACAATCGACCACCACGTCATTAAACTGGGAACAATCGACCTCTGAGTCGTTAAACTGGGAATGTAAAAAAAAATGTGTGTGTAAATAAAAAAAAGGGAATGTGTAAATAAATAAATAAAAAGAAAAGCCGAAATGATGGGGCAACTCGCAATAAAAATCAGCGAGTAAAAATAAAAATGAGAAAAAGCCGAAATGATGGTGCAACCGCGAATAGAAAGCTTAAATGATAGAGCAATCGCGGTAAAAAAAACAAACAAAAAGAAAAACCCAAAAAAAAAAACGAAACAAAGGCGAATGATGAGTCGCTCCTGGTACCATATTCCAGTGCAGCGATGCAGACGCCAACAAAAATTCAAATTTCCAAAATTCTTCCAGCCCTACGGCTAATCCCCAAATTGACTACCGTATACAATCCACAGGCTCAAATAATTCTCATCATACCCATGCCCCACTGCAATCACCAGTCCAGCGGTTGGTCTCCGTCCTTGGAATTATGCTCCATTGGGAAGACCCACTCATGTGTCCTCACGATGCATGAGGAGAACAAACTTCGTGGGATCCTTACGACTCACAAAGGAAAAACACACTTGGGGGTCCTCACGACTCCTAAGGAGAAAATGCACCTACGGGATCCTTACGACTCGTAGGGAGAAAATACTTTATGGGACCCTTACGGCCCATAAAATTGAAAAGCCTTAGGCGATAGGGATCTAAACCTATCTCCTAAGCCAACGCTCCCCAATCCCCAAGTGGCGAATGATGAGTCGCTCCTGGTACCATATTCCAGTGTAGCGATTCAGACGCCAACCAAATTCCAAATCCCAATCCCTAAGTGGCGAATGATGAGTCGCTCCTGGTACCATATTCCAGTGCAGCGATGCAGACGCCAACCAAATTCCAAATCCCATACCCTAAATGGCGAATGATGAGTCGCTCCTGGTACTATATTTTAGTGCAGCGATGCAGACGCCAACCAACTTCTAAACCCCAAAACAGCGAATGATGAGTCGCTCCTGGTACCATATTCCGGTGTAACGATGCAGACGCCAACCAAATTCTAAATCCCAAACCCTAAGTGGCGAATGATGAGTCGCTCATGGTACCATATTCCAGTGCAGCGATGCAGACGCCAACCAAATTCCAAGTCCCATACCCCAAATGGCGAATGATGAGTCGCTCCTGGTACCATATTCCAGTGCAGCGATGCAGACGCCAACAAAGTCCCGAAAATTTTCCGGCCCTACGGTCTGGATCATACATCCTGCAAAACTGTATACAATCCACGGGCGTAAAACAATCCCAATCTCTCCCAGGTCCTACCGGTGGGACCACATTCAAAGCCCCCCCCAAAAAAAT
Source organism: Agapanthus africanus (assembly GCA_030015575.1). Classification (NCBI taxonomy): domain Eukaryota; kingdom Viridiplantae; phylum Streptophyta; class Magnoliopsida; order Asparagales; family Amaryllidaceae; genus Agapanthus; species Agapanthus africanus. Next base: position 527,901,197 of record CM057347.1, on the reverse strand, counting down.
AAATAAAATAAAATGGTATGTCCACAAGCAAAATGGGCACGGATGAAAACGTGAAAGGGCTCCGTGAGTAAAAACAGCAGGACTGCCGGCGAGTTTGTGAAAACCCGAAAGGGCGCAAACTTGTGAAAAAGAGATGAAATGCACTCGCAAAGTCCTCTCGACTTTGTGAGGAGAAAATTCCCGCGTGAGATCCTTACGACTCACAAAGGAGCAACACACTTAGGAGTCTCCACGACTCCTAAGGAGAAAATACACCTACGGGATCCTTACGATCCGTAGGGAGAAAATGCTTTGTGAGACCCTTACGGCTCACAAAATGAAAAGTCTTAGGTGATAGGGACCTAAAACCTGTCTCCTAAGCCATCGCTTCCTACAAATGATGATTCGCTCCTGGTACCATATTCCAGTGTAGCGATACTGATGCCAAGCAAAAACCAATTCTTAAATCCTCCCGGGGCAAATGATGAGTTGCTCCTGGCATTATTCCAGTGCAGCAATGCAGATGCTAAACCAAAACCAATCCCAAAATCCTCTCAAAGGCAAATGATGATTCGCTTCTGGTACCATATTCCAGTATAGCGATGCTGATGTCAACCCGAATCAAATCAAACCAACAATCTCTACGGCAGAATCATGCTCCGTCCCAGAATTTACCCCGTGTCGAAATCATGCTTCGCCTCAGGATATCTACCTTCCCTGCCGGAATTAAGCTCCGCCTCGGAATCGAATCAACCAACCAGCTCTGCGCCGAAATCATGCTCCGTCTCAGAGTGTATCCCGCGTCGAAATCAAGCTTCACCTCGGTGTATCGGCCTTCCCTGTCGGAATTATGCCTCGGCTCGGAATCAACCAACAACCTTCTCGTCGGAATTATGCTCCGCCTTGGAATCAAGACAACCAGCAAGCTCTGCGTCGGAATCATACTTCGTCTCAAAGTGTACCCCGCGTCGAAATCAAGCTTCGCCTCGGTGCATCTGCCTTCCCTGTCAAAATTATATTTCATCTCGGAATCAAGTCTGCTAACAAGCTCTACGCCGGAATCATGCTTCGTCTCAGAAAGTACCCCGTGTCGAAACCATGCTTCGCCTCGGAGTATTTGCCTTCCCTGTCGGAATTATGCTTCGCCTGGGAATCAACCTCTGCATCGAAATTATGCTTCGGTCAGAATGTCTGCCGCTCTTCGGAATGATGCTCCGATCCTTGGAATCATGCTCCGCTATTCGGAATGATGCTCCGACCCCTGGGAATCATGCTCCGCCCTTCGGAATGATGCTCCGAACCCTGGAATGATGCTCCGCGCTTCGGAATGATGCTCCGATCCCCTAGAATCATGCTCCGCTCTTCGGAATGATGCTCCGACCCCTGGAATCATGCTCCACTCTTAGGAATGATGCTCCGAACCCTGGAATGATGCTCCGCTTCGGAATGATGTTCCGATCTCCTGGAATCATGCTCCGCTCTTCGGAATGATGCTCCGATCCCTGGAATCATGCTCCGCTCTTCGGAATGATGCTCCGACCCCTTGGAATCATGTTCCGCTCTTCGGAATGATGCTCAAAACCCTGGGAATCATGCTCCGCTCTTCGGAATGATGCTCCGAACCCTGGAATGATGCTCCGCTTCGGAATGATGCTCCGATCCCCTGGAATCATGCTCCGCTCTTCAGAATGATGCTCCGATCCCTGGAATCATGCTCCGCTCTTCGGAATGATGCTCCGACCCCTTGGAATCATGCTCCGCTCTTCGGATGATGCTCTGAACCCTGGAATGATGCTCCGCTTTGGAATGATGCTCCGATCCCCTGGAATCATGCTCTGCTCTTCGGAATGATGCTCTGATCTCTGGAATGATACTCCGCTCTTCGGAATGATGCTCCAATCTCTGGGATCATGCTCTGCTCTTCGGAATGATGCTCCGACCCCTTGGAATCATGCTCCGCTCATCAGAATGATGCTCCGATCCCTGGAATGATACTCCGCTCTTCGGAATAATGCTCTGATCCCTGGAATCATGCTCCGCCCTTCGGAATGATGCTCCGATCCTTGGAATCATGCTCCGCGCTTCAGAATGATGCTCCGATCTCCTCCGATCCCTGGAATTATGCTCCGCAAATTGGAATTATGCTCCGCGCTTCGGAATGATGCTCCGATCCCTGGAATCATGCTCCGCTCTTCGGAATGATGCTCCGATCCCCTGGAATTATGCTCCAACCTTCGGAACGATGCTCCGATCTTCGGAACGATGCTCCGCCCTTCGGAACGATGCTCCGATCCCTGGAATCATGCTCCGCTCATCGGAATCATGCTCCGACCACTTGGAATCATGCTCCGCGCTTCGGAATGATGCTCCGATCTCTGGAATGATGCTCCGCTCTTCGGAATAATGCTCCGATCCCTTCGGAATGATGCTCCGCCCTTCGGAATGATGCTCCGATCCTTGGAATTATGCTCCGCGTTTCGGAATGATGCTCCGATCCCCGGGAATCATGCTCCTCGGGATGATGCTCCGCCCCCGGAATGATGTTCCACCTCGAAGTTCAGTTTCAAGATCCATCAATTTCATGCACACAACTCAAATGTGCGGTGTGCATTTATTGATGGAGGGCACTTTGTTGGGGTCAAAATTTGCACCCCCGGTTGACCGAGTCAAATTCAAGCTCAACTCCAAGCTCAGGTCAAGCGGGCCCATGCCCAAGTCGAGCCCGCGGCCAGCCTCCTCCATGCCAAAATATAGATCATGTAATAAATATTTTTTTATGTAATTTTTTATGCATGAATGTATGCAAAATGGGCATAAAACCAAATTTTTGTAAAGCCCATGGCTTATGTGCAAAAAGAAATGGCACATGAGCCGTGGAATGGGCAAATGCCATTTTGTAAAGCCCAAGGGGCTATATGTAAATGTGTAAGCCTATATAAGGCAACATGATGATGAATAGAAAAAGAACACTTTTCATTCTCCCAAAAAAAACTAGGGTTTGTGCCTCCACTCTCTCTTTTTCAAGTTCTTACTCTTACTTTTCATTTTCCAAATAAATCAAGAGCTTAGCTCTCCTTTTTTTAAATAAAAAAAAAACTAAAAAAAGTTTTACCATAAACCCATCTCTCAAGACTCCATCAAGAGAAGAAAAAGGGTCTCTTTTTTTATCATCCAAGATCTAGATCTTGGAGTTTCAAGAGAACCCATTTTGGGTTTCTTCTCAAAGGAGAAAGGAGAAAATCTTTTGGAGTTCAACTCCACAAATAAAATTCTTTTGGAGTTCAACTCCACAAATAAAATCCTCTTGAAGTTCAACGCCACAAATAAAATTCTTTTGGAGTTTAACTCCACTGCAGAAATTCATTTAGAGTTTAACTCCACAGTAAAAATTCTTTTTTTGGGCAGTTTAATTCCACAGTAAAAATCCTTTTGGAGTTGAACTCCACGTTAGTTGAAAAAAAAAAGTGGGCACCACATGCAAAGCATGTGACGGGTCACATGCAAAGCATGTGACGGGTCACATGCAAAGCATGTGACGGGTCACATGCTAAGCGGCCATGTGACGGGTCACATGCTGAGCATGTGACGGCCTTCTCACATGCTGAGCATGTAACGGGTCATATGCTGAGCATGTGATAGCCCCCCTCACATGAGCATGTGAGGCCCCCATTTTTTTTTCCTGTTTCTTCTTTTCGTTATTTTAAGCTTTTTTATTAAAAAAATATATATAAAACAAATATTAAATAAATATAAATAAATTATAAATAATATTTTAAAATTAAAAAAAATAATAAAATTTTTTTTAAAAAAATCTCTAAATATTTATTTACTTATTTATTTTTGTTTTTATATATAGAAAATATATATGTATATATAAATATATATCTTTTTTTTACAAGTGGAACAAAACAAAAATACATACACACCAACGCACTGCATATTGAGTTCGCATGACTAGTTTAACCCGTCAATCGGAGGTTGCTTCGCTCCAAATGCGAAGGGTAATTAACGGCAGCTTAGTCCGCGGCTGCCGGAGATTCGGATTCCCACAATCAATAAACCCCAGCCTACCCTAGGCAGGGGGAATCTGTAATGCACCTGATAAGCGTTCGCGTATTCTCATCTCAATGGGGTGACGAAAAACACCCTACAAACGTGTCAGCATCTGGAGAGTCACCGTTATCGAGCCTCATCATTAGCCCCCCACTCTCGTCCCGACCCGTTCCTGGGTCGGGTCGAGAGTGGTCTGACCGATCACCCGGAGTGAGCTCTTATTCGAAGATATCGTCGGCGCGCTTTCCCGAGCAAAGAGTAGCATTTTCTTGATGGCGTCAGCGGATCAGGGAAGAGATCTCGCATTAAAGGGAAGCGTCGGATCGTGTGTACGTTCGTTGAAGTGACAGCCCACGTGTCTGGCATTGGTTGGCTGGCATGACGTGCCGCAGGAGTTCCGACGCCCGAAGGGGCGCGCCCAGCGTGAGTGCGACAGGTGGAACGTTGTCGGTCGTTGGTTGCGAAACGTCATTTTGGCGGGAGGCGATCAGAGCCGTAGGATGTGTACGCCGGCGGCTATAAATAGAGGTGTGATCCCCGTCAGGGCCCATACCTCTTCATAATTTTCTCGTCCCTAGTCGTGTAAGCTCGGCGCTCTTTTCCTCAGGTCGGATTCGTTGCGTTTGATTTCCTGAGGACACCCCCTTTTGATCAGGTTAGATGTCTTCTTCTGAGGAGTCCGTAGATGTAGTCCGGGTAGAGTCTAGGGAGTCTTCGGCAGCTTCCTCTTCTACTTCCTCCGCTTCTTCCTCGTCTGAGTCGGAGTCCCCCCAGGGAGTTAGGGTTAGTCATGCTCTCCGGGGTCGCACAGTGGGGGCGGTCCCCACAGCGCAGGTCACGAATGCTCTTGGTGCATCATCCATGCTGAGGCACGCGGATGAGCTCGCTGCCTTCCGGACTCGCTTCCACATTCCTCCCGGCTATTCGCTTCGTCTGGCCGAGGAGGGGGAGAGGGCAGACCAGGTAAGGGGCAAGGGGATTACCTTGTACCTGGAAGCCTTTTGGGCTGGTTTGCGCCTGCCTTTCTCCCCCGAGGTGAGTGCGGCGTTGAACTGTTTCGAGTTAGCCCCGGGCCAGCTAGTGCTGAACTCTTGGAGGATTCTCCTTGGGTTCCTGGTCTGGTTGAAGATGCATCTGATCCCTTTCCGTCGGAGCCTTCTCGTGTCTTCCTTTTGCTACAAAAACCACCCCAGCGCTCGTAGGGACGAGCCGAGCTGGGTATACCTCTCCTTTAGGAAGCACAGAAGGAGTGCTGCCGGGTCGGGGGTGGTTGTTGTAGTACCTTCTTCCATTCATGACTGGAAAAAGAAATTTTTGTTTGTTGAGCCGCCCAAGGGTGAGGATTGGTCGGTGCCCACCCAGTGGCAAGGGGGCAGCTGCCCGCAGGTGAGTCGGTCGCTGGATCCTGACGCGTTGGCGGTGTCGGAGTGGGAGCCCCTCCCCCGGGCCGATGTGTTGTTGTCTGAGCAGGCCTTCAGTTGGGTCGGGCTCAGCCCCGCCCAATTCGCGGGTAAGTTAGGAATTTTCAGTCGACTTGTTTTAGACATGAGCACTCTTTTACTTTTCTGACGTTGCTGACTCCTCTGTATTTGTCTTTTGCGGAACCCATGGACCTAAACAAGTTCCGGACGGCAGTGGTTGATGTGAAGAAGGGGAATAAGGCCGGAGGCGCCGGACCTTCTCACCCGTCGTCGGCTCCGGCCCCACCGGCGACAGCTCGGTTTCGTCCCCGCCGGCGACAGCTCCATCTAGGCGCCCAAATGCTCCTCAGGCCCCCAAGTCCAACCGCGTGCCGGTCCGTAAGCGTGCTCAGGAGTAGGAGCCTCGGGCTTCCGAGGTGGGGGCCGAGACCGGTTCTTCCGCGTCGCTCCTTAAGAGGTTCTATAGGACGTCACCCTCCACCCCGGCTTCCCCGATCCTCTTGACGATGGGGAGCTCCGTTTCGAGGTGCCCTCGGGACTCTCCATCGCTGACAGCTTGCTCTCTGAGATGGAGAGATCGGCCGGGGGTAGAATCCCCCGAGGGACCCTTCGGGCCCAAATGGCGGCCATAGCTCAGGAGGCCGTACATGTTAGTGTTCGCATCCTACTTGGTTCTTTATTCAGCGTTTTGTTTGCGTGATCGGGTGCCTTCGTTTTCTTTTTAACCCTCTTTCTTTCCTTCAGGTCCTCCAGCACGTCGCCCTCGTCGTCAACATGGAGGACGAGGAGATAGCCCCGGTGATGCAGGCCGCAGGCCGAGAGGAGAGCTCAAGGCAGGAGCTGGAGGCGGCGATGGAGAGGATCGTTGCTCTTGAAGACCGGGCGGCGGTCGGAAGTCGGGAGGTCGCCCGTTGCCGAGAGGCTGCCCGAGCTGCCGAGGCCAAATGGGAAGACTCCCAGGTGCTCGTCGCCACCTTGAAGAAGACGGCGAACACCCTCCGAAAGGAGAATGAGGCGGCGAAGGACAGGGTGAGGCGTGACGAGCTTCGGGCGTCGAAGGCGGTGGAGAGCTATAAGCAGTCGGACAGGTTCTACGCCGACCTTGCTGAAGCTACCGGTGTTATTTGGCACGACGCCCTCGACGCTGTCAAGGCCCAGATGCCGGAGTTTCCTGACGGCAAGCTCCGGGCTGAGTACCCCGACGGAGAAGAGGTGCAGGGGAAGTCTTCCGGCGGTGCTGTTAGGGAAGAGTCCCTTGGCGGGCCCGTTGGGGACAAGTCGGAAGTCCCGGCCCCGGTGCCGAGGTTCCCACCGCGGGCGCCGACCCTGAAGATGCCGCTCCGGTGGTCGTAGTGGACGCGATGCTCATCAATGTTCGCCCCGGCCCTGAGGTCTGAACTTCCTCACCTCCTCATGTTGCGCCAGAATTTTGTAATCCTTCAGGCATTCTTGTAAGGCTGGGGAGCCCATAATACCTCTTTCCCCCAATCAGAACAAAGCTCTGTTCAAATTTTGAAATTTTGAAATGAAGCAACGCTTCATAGTAGCGCCAAGTGCGCTGCGCCCTAAGCAGCGCACCACGTGCAACGCACGGGTGCGCTAGCGCTAAGTGCGCTGCACTCTAAGCAGCGCACCACGTGCAAGGCACGGGTGCGCTAGCGCTGGAACTAAAAGCTCCTCACCGTCAGATCAAAGATCCAATAAAGATGAGAAATCATCAATTAATCAGAATTAAATTCTGTTAAGGAAAGATTCCTCAAAATCTTTCCAAACAACAAGATGATACTCTGTAAATCAGAGCACCGTTGGATCAATGATCCAAAGGTGATTAAAAATCAGCGAAATACAGAATAAATTCTGGATGGAAAAGATTCCTAGTCTTGTTAAAAACAAGAGGATTGCCTTCTGTAAATCAGAAGCCCTTGATCAAAGATCCAACGATGGGAAAATCCCCAAATCAATTGGAGAAAAGATCTTCTTAACTGATTGAACAAATCAGCTCGCCCTATATAAAGGCCCCAAGACTTCAAGTCTAATAGAGAGGAACGCCCCCCCCATAAACTTTGAGAAATCTCAGAAAGAAGAGCCAAGTTCTCGGTAAAAGAAGAAGATTTTCTTCAAGGTAAAAATAGACAGAGAGATGAAAGCATCTCATATTAAAAAGAAAAATTCACTTCTTTCTTTAAGATCATAGATCCATAAAACCAAGGTCTTTCACAAAGAGATTAAAAGATCTCACCATAAAATAAGAAGAAGAACATAATTCTTCTCACAGATCATAAATCTATAAAATAAAAGGGGGGAAGAATAATTCAATTCTCTTTGATCACAGATCCATAAAGGCAAAGCCTTTCATTAAAATGAGAGATTGAGACTGTTCCCCTCCGAATGGCGGCCTGGACTTTGTGTCTGGCCTGAGATTCGGGGCAGATATTATATGGTTTTATCCGTCTGCCTCTCCGAAGATGCCAAGTTGATTTATGACACCGTGTATCGGAGGTCTAGACGGATGCGGCCGATGTAGCAGACTTCGTCAGATTCCCCCTCCGGGTGAGGGGTTTTTGATTGTGGGGACGCTCTTCCCTGCAGGCGCAAGCCCCTGCAGTTAATTACGTTACCGCATCGCGGTAACAACTTTCTCCTTATCCAGAATTTCACTTCGTGTCGTATGTGTTTGTTTTGTTTGTGGTTGCCCATGGATTGTATACGGAGACTGAGTAATGCCGTCGCCCGTAGGACGCGGATTAGTCCAAATCCGTATTTACTTAGATTTGGGTTTGGTGTTTTTAGTTTAAGGATGCATTAGTCGCGTTGCGGCTAAGATCAACTTAAACGTTCGTTAAGGATACGATAGTCCTGCTTGAGACTAAGATCAACTTAACGTGATAATCCATTTAATATCTGGCCATCGGGACTCGTCGCCTCTCTAACGTCGTTGAAGGATTACAACGGCAGATGTTAGAGGAGTTCAGAGATGTACCCTTGAACCAAGGTTGATTTGGAGTTTTATAGTCCGTTTGGATATTTAAGGATACGTTAGCCGTGTTTGGGGGCTAAGATCAACTTTAAACGGGATCGTTTAGATACGGCAAAAGAGCATTTGGAGGCTCTATTGTTCCAGTTTAGGGACATAGTGGTCCATAGGTAGTTTAGGGACGTTGCGGTCCATGCTCCAGTTTAGAGACGTGGTGGTCCATATTCCAGTTTACGGACGTGGTGGTCCATTGTTAGTTTAGGGACGTTTCGGTCCGATATTAGTTTAGGGACGTTTCGGTCCGATATTAGTTTAAGGACATTTCGGTCAACGAGTTTAAGGACCCCGCAGTCCATATACGTGTGGTCGTTGGGACCCGTCACCTCTCTGACGTCATTGAAGGATTACAACGACAGGTGTCAGAGAAGTTCGGAGATGTACCCTTGAACCGATAGTAAATTGATTTAAGAGAGCAATCTTGCTCAGTCAATTTAATTTAAGGACTTATGGTCAAAATTGGGCTAAGTCCAGTTGAAATGTTCAACATTTTATTTGCTTCTGCATTACATTTCTTTTTTTATTTTTATTTGGGCTTTGCCCAGAAGGATGCAGAGCATCAATTTGTTTTGGGCTCTGCCCTTTATAAATGATGCAGAGCATCAATTTGTTTTGGGCTCTCCCCTTTATAAATGATGCAGAGCATCAATTTTATTTGGGCTCTGCCCTTTTATTGCTTTGCAATTTATTTTGGCCTGCTTGGTCTTTTTGATTTGGGCCTGACCCTTTTAGGAAATGCATTGCATTTATCAGGCGCTTTGCACCAATCAGAGAGCGCAAGCACCCAAGAGCGCAACAGTGCAGATTTATAAGTGCAAAGCACTATTAATTTGAGAATCTTTTAGATTCAAGAACAGAAGTGCAAAGCACTGAGAGATTTCTTGATCTAATTTAGATCAAAGGAAAAGATAAGTTTTTTTCTTATCTTAAAGAACCAAAGGTTCATGAAAAAGTGCAAAGCACTATTTTTATTTTTATTTATTCATTTTTTTAGTTATGTTTAAAGATCAATGATCTTGTTTTTAGATCACTGATCTGTTCATAAGAGAATTTCCACTTCTTTCAAAGGTTTTTACATTTTTTGTTCTTGAGGAGTTCTTCAGAGTCCTCTTTCTCTCTTTTTTTTTAGAAAATGTTGATGCTTTGAATTGAGGCCTAGGGACCTTTTTATAGTGCTCATAAATTAGTTAAATTTGTTACATAGATATTTTTCTGAGTGATTTGGGGAATTTTCCCCACCGTTGGATCTTTGATCCAAAAGCCCCTGCTTTACAGAAGAAAATGTTCTTGTTTTAACAAGAACAGAAAAGATTTATTCTGTTTTGCGCAACTCCCCCAGCGCGTGACACGTGTCGCGCAGCGCAGCGCTTGCGCAGCTGTGCGTGGGCAACTGCGCAGACACGTGTCGTGCAGCTGAAGTTTTTTTTTTACCTGCGCTGACACGTGTCGCGCAGCGCACAGCGCAGCTGCGCTTGCGCCACTGATTTTTTTTTTTTGCACCTGCGCTGACACGTGTCGCGCAGCGCAGCTGCGCTTGCGCAACTGAATTTTTTTTTCCTGCCCTAACATCTCCTACAAAAGTAAGAACTTTGTTCTTAGAACCTTGAGACAAAGTCTCTTATAAAAAAGAGAATTTAATTCTCATGACGCAAACTGATCTAAGTTGCATAAAAGAAGAGCTTCAGCGCTCCACATCTAGCGCAAAGCGTTGCAGAGCCCTAGCGCTCTTAATCTAAAAGGAGCCCTAGCGCTCCAAATTTAAAGAAGCGCTATGCGCTCAAGACTGGCGCATAGCGCCAAGCACGCCACGTGCTTCTCACATGTGCGCTACTTAACAGAAGCGCCTCAGCGCTCCACATCTAACGCAAAGCGCTGCAGCGCCTCAGCACTCCAAATATAGCGCACTGCAACTAGCGCTAGCGCCAAGCGCACCACGTGCTCCTCACGTGTGCGCCACTGAACAAATAGCGCTTTGCGCTCATAAGTTAGCGCAATGCGCTCATAATCCGGCTCTCAGCACCAAATGCACCACGTGCTCCTCACGTGTGCGCTACCCAGCAGAAGCGCTCTGCGCTCTTTGACTGGTGCAAAGCGACAAGCGCGCCACATGCTCCACACGTGTGCGCTAAAAGAACATAAATTGTTCTATAAGTAAAGCCTAGAGCTATGATTAGTACTAAGCATTCCATAAAAGACAAAAATATTGTCAGAATTCAAATCAATGCTCGACATTGTTAAATGTTTAACATTTTAACTAAATGAGCCGAGCCCAAAATGGTCATAGAACCCTAACTCAGATTAATCGAGCCCATGTGTTCATAAATCTTTGATCTTAGTCCCAAATTGGACTACAGATCTCCCTACCAAAATTGGTTCAAGGGTACATCTCTTCACTCCTCTGATATTTGTCGTTGTAATCCTTCAACGTCTTCAGAGAGGTAACGGATCCCGACAACCAGACATTTCATGGACTGTGGGTCCTGAAGAAAAGAAAATATATAAACACAATCAGATACAAGAAAAAATCTTTCCTTCTCTTTCTTATTCAACTTTAATACGAATTACAAAACCTTTCGACAAAAAATTTCTCTTCAACTCTTTTTCTTCTTCTCTATATAACATACCCTATTCAATCTATATTTATAGGCCTAGAAATTCTGATGCTATTCCTACAAGAATATCCAATATAACTAATTTAGATCTCATCAAATCCCTAAAAAAAATAACCTGTAAACAAATCTGCAAATAACTTCCAAATAAATCTCCAAAACGAATTTTTATCAAAAAAGCCCAAAATTCGGTCCGAGATGGTTTGAGCCGGCTCAAGAAGATCGTGAGCCGGCTTATACAAACAAAGAACACATGAAGATTCCAAAGGACTTGTGAGCCGGCTCAATATTGTCTTGAGCCGTCTCACACACGGGATCGAGAATACAAGTCAAGCATCAACAAATCTCCACATTGACTTGTATTCAACCAGCCATTTTCTATCTTCTCGTCAGAACTTCTGCCCGTAACATCTTCTGAGCTTTGCTCAAAGCTCCATCTTGACTCACGTTTCCTCCACCTTGTTTCCTCAAAATTCAAACAATATAAAGATAGCTAAGCTCTGTTAAATTTTGTTGAGACATCGCCTCATGTGCCCCTTACGAGGGCGCTAGCGCCAGCGCCAATCCCTTAGGATTAAATCCTATGGTGGCGTCGCACGTGCTCTTCATGCCGGAGCCAATGTGCAAAGCACAGAAGCACTTTCTAAGTAAGAATTAAATTCTTATATGACGCTGCATGTGTTCATCATGGAGGCGCCAATGTGCAAAGCACAGAAATACTCATCATAAGAATTAAATTCTTAAGTGGCGCCCATTAACAAATCTTCAAATAACTTCCAAATATTTCTCACGTCTATTGCTTCCGGACCTGTGAGAAATATATTGGGCCTTGCGGTTTATTTGTTTTACAGCCTGTATTAACTGAATCTTAAATAGATGGCTGGATGGGATTCGGTGAACGAATTTGCTAAATCCCATCTGAGGAGCAGCTCCGAATCTAAATCCCCCCGGGATGAGTTCCATCACAATTACACCATACCAACCCCATCATCCTATTTTACTCCTATTGTCGATGTGGGTTGATCGTTTTTATGAATATCGAAATCAAAACGACTAATATATAATGCACTGATCACCTAAACCATCTCGCAGGCACAACTTAACAACAACCTCCGCCACTTTATTTTTAATGCGTTGGTGCGGCGAAAATGACACTGCCTTCACCCCTGTCTCAACGCAAAAGGCAAAATTCTAAATATACTCTACTTTTTCTATAAACAGACGCCTTGTATGCGTAGAACATAGAATTTGGGAGGATATTCTCTCAGAAAATGGCATGCGTGTATAACAACAAAACCGTGGCATGCTTATGCAAATAATACTCGACCACCTGGCTTTTTATTATTTACAGTTTAAGTCCAGAGCACCCATCGATTTTGCGAATCTAGTACGCACGTAAGGGCTCGGATAGGGTCACGAGATGAAGGCTTGTCTTTATCTTCACCAAAGTCTATGGGTTTAGATCGGCCAACGCATTTGACTGGATCAGATTCTGCCGCGTGTCGGTGTATCTTTATAGTGGTTGATGTGTATGTTTCAAGTAGGTCCCATTGGTTTCTTTGATCAACCGCTAATCCTGCTGTTTAGACATAACGAACCTTTTCCAAACACTATGCTAAATTGTGAAGGGTTTATGTAAAAAAAAAATATTTTTTCTGCCGCAATTTATCTATTCAAAAGTTTACCAAAAGTACAAATACCATGGGCCTACTTGTTTGACACTATTATCTAGGTGTTGTGGGTTCTATCATTTTATCTTTTGGGTAAACAAATTATGGGTAGGAAAAGTATATATTGCTCAAAGGTGTTTGATGCTTTTAGAAAAGATATGACATGTGAGTGATAGTGATGATGCTCGATATCGGCAATCTCCCATATCATGGCACGTGGCAGATGACGTGTCCCAGAGCATGCAAGAAAGGGCTTACAGTGGCCGACCAGACCACACCAATGCTCGTCCTACCGAGCAAACGCTAGCTCACCTACGAGCCCCTGCATAACCGGCCTCCTCGGCCTCACAGCTCGTCCCCGGGCTACAGCAGAACCAAGATACCTCGGCTCTTCCGCTCGTCCGCGAGCTCTCTCGCCTAGGTCATCTTCCTCGGTCTCATCGACCGACCAATGGTTTCGCTCATAGGCGCAACCGCCATCCGGCGAATCTCGCCATGCGCGAGATATCCGTCGGCCACATCCCACGTTCCACGCCATCACGATCCCCATTAACGAGCCTGTCTCGCCATTAATGGGAGATCCCGCTCATCACGCGGGCGTGATGTCTGGAGCGTAACGGCCGGCGTGATTCTCGCGTCTGCCCTGCCTGCTGCCACCACTATATAAACCCCTTCTTCGGATGGTTCAAGTAAGCAATTTTCTACTCCACTGAGCCGTTACTCTGCTCGGATCTCTAGTCTAACTTGACCGTCGGAGGGTCCTCGGTGGTACAACCATCCCGGGACTTTCTTGCAGGTAGCTCGGCAACTACAACTTCAAGCCCATTGAGATCCACACGCTTCAGGAGCGACAGCCTCCAGATCTAATCTCAGCCATCCATCGGCACCATCAGTAGATCAACGGAAGACAATATCTTGACGTGATCCGACATCCATCAGGTGGCGCCGTCTATGGGAAACTAGATTCCACAAAAACAAAAGTTCGCCTTCCGATCTCAACCTAATGGCGAGTGATCATCAAGACAATCCAAGCACCAGTCACCGCCTCCCCCTCAATGGAGGTGCGGACAAACCTCCTCCGCCGAACGCTATCAACGCCCTCGCCGGCCGGATAGACCGATTCGCATTCTTCATGGAGGCGCTCGTTCGAGTCCAAACGGCGGGGCAAAATCCCCAGGTCGCCGCTTCCCTACCTCGGGACCAGGACCCCTACATGGGGAGAGAAGACTCAGCCCGCGTCAGCACGGCCGACCACCACCTCACTGCCTCCCACGGCCGCAGATCCCCCGGGCCAGTATGTTCTGCGACCCGCTGGGCACCCAACAACAGAGGCCTGGGATCGGAGTGTGCCGAGTCGTCGGGGTACCATGGCCGACTCAACGCCCTCGAAAAGAAGATCGAGGGTCTGCATTGGGAAGGACGCCGTACGAGCGACGGGGTTAAGTACGCCGCCGACTCGCTCACCAAACCGTTCACCGAGAAGCTGCTCGCCATCCACGTCTCCTCTCGCGACAAGCCCCCAAAAGTCTCCCTGTTCGACGGCAAATCGGACCCGAAGGACCATTTGGACGCATTCACTTCAAGGACGAGCTTCCAAGACAACTCCGACGCCGCCCAGTGCCGAGCTTTCCCGACCACTCTCATCCGCTCCGGACGAGACTGGTTCCGAGGGCTTGAGCCGCGCTCGATCTCAACCTTTGACGAGTTGGCCACCCAATTCCTCGGCCACTTCTTTGGCAACAGGCGGCAAAAGCGAATAGTGGACCACCTATTCACGATCAAGAGCGTGGACAGAGAGACGTTCAAGGCCTACGTCACCCGCTTCTACAACGCCCTTCTCGAGGCCCCAGAGCACCGGGACGAGACGGTAATCACGGCTCTGAGGTCTGGTCTTAGGCACAAGGAGTGGTTACGCTCTTTTGCACTGGCACAACCTAAGACCATGGCCGAGGTAAAGGCCTGGACCGAGCGCAAAGTCCAGCTCGAATCCGAGGTGAACGCAAACCTCCCCCGGGCAGAGCAAGCCGACCAGAAGAAGAGGACAAGGGACGAGAGAAGGGGACCGAAACGGCAAAAGCCCTATCCCCCAAAGTTTCAGGAGTACACACCGCTTAACGTCTCCCAGACAGTGCTACTTGAGGAGGCCAAGGGCGAAGGGTTCTTCAAGTTCCCCCCGATCCCGCACACGACCTCAAAGCGAACTCGGGGCCCCTTCTGTGGTTTTCATAGGTCGCTAGGCCACTCCACGGAGAGCTGTAAGCAGCTCAGAGACTACATCGAGGAGCTCATCTGTTCGGGGTACCTCACAGCGTACCTGAGGGACAAGCGGCAAGCTGACCGCGAGCAAGAGCAGCGTCCCCCTCCCGCCGAGCTGACCATCGGCCAGATCCTGGTAGTGTCAACGGAGGATACGTTTGGTACCCCCGAAGCTCGATACCCTATGCCGAGCATAGATACCAACAGACGTATGCGGGGCTCAAGTCGCACGAATAAAAGCATCTACTAGCATGTATTTTCTTTTCAAAGCAATGTACCATCTTCTTGAGATCTTTTGTTTATATAATAAAGGGATCGATAAAGCATTGCAGGAAAGAAAGAGAATCCTATTCATTCAGAAGGTACTATAGGCTCCTCAGCCGTACATAAAAAAAAGAGGGGAGAAAAAAATTACAACAGCGGGAATAGGGTGCAGAGGGCACTTCTCGTGGTACTCTGAGCATATTTCCTCCAGCCGAGCCCTCGCGGCGTCTAACCTCTGCCTCCGATCCCCCCCCCCGCGAGCGTTAGCGTCGAGCCTCAACTGGTAGCACTCGAGGAAGAGCGCCTCTGAGCGGTTTAGCCGACTCGCAGAGATCAGGCCGAAGCGCCTCAGAGACCTTAGCTTGCCGACAGCCTCTTCATTCGTCAGCTCGAATAAGGGGTTGTAGAGCCCCGGCGACGCCCTTCAGATGGAGTACATCAACGGCTGAAGTAGAGAGGTGTTTCCCCAATCAGAGCAAGGCTCTGTTTGAATTTCAAAAAAAAATCAAATTTTAAAGCAACGCTTCAAATCCCGTGCGCTGCGCGCAACGCGCCACGTGTCAGAAGTTGATACGACAGCGCAACGCCCAAGGCGGTGCGTCCAATCAGAGCAGGGCTCTTTCAAAAACTAAGGGTAAAAGAAACAACGTTCAGTTGCGCAAGCGCTGCGCTGCGTGACACGTGTCTGCGCAGTTGCGCAAGCACAACTGCGCAAACACAGTTGCGCAAACGCTGCACTGCGCGACACGTGTCCCGCAGGTGCGCAAGCACAGCTGCGCAAGCACAGTTGCGCAAACGCTGCACTGCGCGACACGTGTCTGCGCAAACGCTGCGCCGCGCGACACGTGTCTGCGCAAACGCTGCGCCGCGCGACACGTGTCACGCGCTAAGGGAATTGCGCAAAACAGAATAAATCTTTTCTGTTCTTGTTAAAACAAGAAGATTTTCTTCTGTAAAACAGAGGCCTTTGGATCAAAGATCCAACGGTGGGGAAAACTCCCCAAATCACTCAGAGAAAGATCTTTTTAACAAATTTAACTGATTTATGGGCACTATAAAAGGGACCCCAGACCTCAATTCAAAAGGAGGAAGATTTTTCTGGAAAAAAAAAGAGAACTCTGAGGAATTCCTCAAGAACAAAAAAAAAGGTAAAAACCTTCAAAAAAAAAAGAGAAAATTCTTTTAAAAACAGATCATTGATCTAAGAACAAGATCAACGATCTTCAATAAGAAAGAAAACTAACTAATGATAGTGCTTTGCACTTGCTTATGAACCATTGCTTTCTTGAAAACAAGAAAAACTTGTTTTTCTTTGATTTAAAATCGATCAAAAGATAAAACAGTGCTCTGCACTTGCAAGAACAGCGCTGTTGCGCTCCTGTGTTGGCGCAAGCCACCAGGAAGCGCCACGTGTCAGTAGCGCAGCAACGCAGCGCACTGACACAGTGCACTGCGCTGTTGCGCTTGCGCTCACTAGAGCGTGACACGTGTCACCACCATATGAGTTTGCGCCCATTACTTAGCGCAAAGTGCCTGACCAGCCACGTGGGGGACTGTCAGAGTATTTAATGCTCTGCATTATTAAAGAAAAGGGACAGAGCCCAATTAAAAGGCCTAACTGGCCTAACAAAAAAATGCTATGCATTTTAAAGAGGGAGGGCAAAGCCCAAACAAAAAAATAGATGCTCTGCATCATTTATAAAAGGGCAGAGCCCAACCAAAACAAGAATAATGCAGTGCATTACTAAAAAGGGGTAAAGCCCTAGCACAGGCTAAAGATAAAAAAATGTTGAAACTGGACTTAGCCCAATTTTGGCCATAAGTCCTTAAATTAAATTGACTGAGCAAGATTGCTCTCTTAAATCAATTTACTACCGGTTCGAGGGTACATCTCCGAACTCCTCTAACACCTATCGTTGTAATCCTTCAACGACGTCAGAGAGGTGACGGGTCCCGACGACCACACATTAATATCGGACCGAAACGTCCTTAAACTAATATCGGACCGAAACGTCCCTAAACTAATATCGGACCGAAACGTCCCTAAACTACCTATGGACCACTATGTCCCTAAACTGGAACAATAGAGCCTCCAAATGCTCCTTTGCCGGATCTAAATGATCCCGTTTAAAGTTGATCTTAGCCCCCAAACACGGCTAACGTATCCTTAAATATCCAAACGGACTATAAAACTCCAAATCAACCTTGCTTCAAGGGTACATCTCTGAACTCCTCTAATATCTGCCGTTGTAATCCTTCAACAACGTTAGAGAGGCGACGAGTCCCGATGGCCAGATATTAAATGGATTATCACGTTAAGTTGATCTTAGTCTCAAGCAGGACTATCGTATCCTTAACGAACGTTTAAGTTGATCTTAGCCGCAATACGACTAACGTATCCTTAAACTAAAACACCAAACCCAAATCTAAGTAAATACGGATTTGGACTAATCCACGTCCTACGGGCGACGGCATTACTCAGTCTCCGTATACAATCCACGGGCAACCACAAATAAAACAAACACACACGACACGAAGTGAAATTCTGGAGAAGGAGAAAGTTGTTACCGCGATTCGGTAGTGTAATTAACTGCAGGGGCTTGCGCCTGCAGGAAAGAGCGTCCCCATAATCAAAAACCCCTCACCCTGAGGGGGAATCTGACGAAGTCTGCTACATCGGCCGCATCCGTCTAAACCTCCGATACACGGTGCCATAAATCAACTTGGCGTCTTCGGAGAGGTAGACGGATGAAACCAAATAGCATCTGCCCCGAATCTCAGGCAAGACGCAAAGTCCAGGCCGCCATTCGGAGGGGAACAGATTCTGGCACGCCCGGTGGGACCTTTTCCTCTTTCCACTCCACACTTCGTGTGTCGTCTTCGCGAATCAATCGCGGTTTGTTAATGGTTGCCTTCGGATTTCAAGTTACTAAGATTTGGTCTTTTGCCTGGCGCAGAACTCAAGATTCAATGGCCTTTAACTGCACCAACTGCTCGAAGTGCCACTGCAACGGACGCTCCACCTCACCGGGAGGTGTAGCATATGGGCCCCAAGCGGCTTCCTTCCTCACTCTGCCGGTAGATCAGGTGATCCAAGCCACCACTGGTCTGTTCTTTGGGACCATGATCCCACCTACAAGCTTCCCTACGCCAATACCTGCACCGGAAGTGAACAAGGAGTCGGTCTTCGACCGGGTCACTGCTACGACGACCCCTGTCAACGGGTCGCCCACTACCAAACCGACAGCCTCTGTTTTCACCAGGCTAAATCAGAACTCTAAATTGGCTGTCTCGAGGAAGGCAATAATGGCTGCTCCAGAAGTCGTCAAGGCGGCTTCCCCTGTCAAAGAGTCAGTCTTTTCAAGACTGACGATTCCTGCCCCTGCCCGAGGATCTGTCTTCGACAGGTTGAATATCACCCCTCAAAAGACAACCTCAGTCTTTAAGAGGTTAACACCGGCGGCGCCTCATTCAGACCGGGGGCAAAAAGAAGATGTCTCAATCTCTGAGCCAATCCCAACGGCTTGACGTCGCCATTGGCAACGAGTGAGGAAGGCAGGGGGCAACTCCCCCTCAGGGCTAACTCTACCTGCTCCAATGGTGGAAGTCAACGCTGCTGTTCCAACTGGGAATAGCTTTGAACTGCTGAGGAAGGTGCGTAAGAACTCTCCAACCGCTACCTTAAAAAGATCTCCTCCACCTGCGGAGAGAGTTACGGAAACGAAGCAAGAACAGCCCCCTCAACGGCTGTCCTCAAGAATTTATAAAGTTTGGCGGAGGGTTCAAGACTCCGTGATTGACCCAGGTCACTCTCGTCACCAGAAAAAGGCGAAGGTGGAAAAAGACAAGGATCGTCCCATTAAACAGCGGGGGACAGCAGCTGCTAGGATGCCCACTTCAACGGTTCCTTCAACCTCAACGGCCCACAAAAGAAGGAGGCCGGAGAAAACCCCCGCGCCCGCGGCAAATGCCAAAGGTGGTGAGCCTAAACGCCCTAAGTCCGGGGGCATGATAGTTCATACGGTTTACATGGCATCGGGAAAAGAAGATAGCCGCATATCAACAGGTCATAGACCGCACACGAGGTCAGTGACCAAGGCTCAGGAGCAGCAGCAGAAGCTCCAAGAAATGATGAACGCTATGGCCGCACTTACAGGGCCAAAAGAAACCCCTGAAACATCCTCGGACGAGCGTCAAGAACAAGAAACGGACGTTGAATTCCTTCGTCGAGTACTGGAGAAGAAGGATAAAGAAGCTGCGGAGCAGGCAACCAACATAAAGAAAATGGCCCTCCTGTTCTAGGATATGGTAGGTATGATGATTCAGCAAGATCCACCTGCTGAAGATCCCCCGATCATCCTTGAAGACGATAGGGGAGAGACATCAAATCCTCCACCAACTCTATCGACAGCTAAAGAGGATACAATCTCCAAAGCCGATTTGGATGAATACATCGCCCAGCAAATACGGGTTCATCATGCGACCGAAGCGGCCGGTCAGGTCGTAAAAACGGGGCGGCCATATCCAAGTTGGTACGATCAAATCAAGTACCCGCCAGGTTATACGATTCCCAAGTTCCATGTTTACAAGGGGACGGGCAATCCTCACCAGCATGTTGCCCAGTTCAGGGCACTCTGCGGCAATACCGGTGGAGATGACAAGCTTCTACTTCGCCAGTTTGTTGGAAGTTTATCAGATACGGCGTTCGAGTGGTACTCTGATCTCCCGAACGACTCTATCAAAACCTTCGCGGAAATGGAGCTACTGTTTACTCAGCGTTTTGCAAGCGCCAGTGAACGTACCCCGATGACAGCACTGATTAACGCCAGGGTAAAACCAGGCGAGACGTGGGTTCAGTACGCTATACGATGGCGGAACTTATGGTCAAAGTGCGAGCAGCGCATTGAAAAAGCTCCCGCGGTGGGTATGTTTGTGGGAACCCTCGATCCGCAAGCAACTATCTCGCAGTTTATGATGTTTTTCAAGCCGACTACCTTCCAAGCTTTGATCGACAAACTAGCACAGATGGATCAGATGGGCCATAAACCTCCTCTTCCAAGACCGGACTCCCGAAATGACAAAGGGAAGGGAAAAGCGATCATCGTCGCTAATGCTCAACAACAACCGAGCGACCCAAAACCGGTTGCTCGTCAAAATAATATGCGCCCGTACGTACCCCTTGAGGACAGGATGGGACGTCCTTATTCCTTTCCCCGCGATAAAACGAGGAGGTTATTCGAACTGGCGTTGCGCAACAGACTCATAAATCTGCCGGATTCAAAACGTCCGTTGCAACCAAGTGACGTCAACGAGCCCAACTACTGTCCTTATCATCGAGTACTAGGCCATCCGATCGAAGACTGCTACGTTTTCAAAAATTGGCTTGAAAACCAGTACCGACAGGGCAAGTTCGCGTTATCTGACAAATGGAAGGTGAATCCCCCGCAGCCCCACACCTCTAAGGGGATGAATACGCCGGGGGCAACATGCTCCGTCATTGAAGAAGCTCCTTGGGAGGTTGTATTATCAGCCAAGACAAAGAGGATGCTAAACGATCTTCAGACATGTCCAGCGATCGAGTGGAAGAACCCGTTGGAACCGAAGGTCATTGAAGAGATGTTGAAACCGCGTCCAACTCCAAAGACCGATGGTGGTGGCTCAAGCACTCGCAACCAGTCGTCAAAATCTTCGAAAAAGAAGAAAAAGAAGTCAAAGAAGCCCGTGAAGCCTGGTGACAGGCGCACGGACCTGCAAAAACAAATTGACGCGCTGGAGGAATACAACCAAAAGGCACGGACTCCCATTACGCTCCAAGAATTCCTCAATCACGTTTTTCAAGAAGAAGATGAGGAAGGAAGTTCATCGGATGAATCCGAGGAATATGTGGCGAGCTATCATATGATTTCCCATTCGGTCACAAACGAGGAGGAGACTCCTTGCACTGAAAAGCTGGGGGCAGATCCTGAACCAAAAGTTCTGGGGCCATCAGATGAGGAAATTGACACATTCCTCAACGAAGCTCGATTGAAAAGTAAAGCTGATCGAGAACGCGAGACGGCTATATTGGAAAGGGCCAAGCGCCAGCGACTTGATGAAAGAGCTGAGACGATCCCGCTGGAGCTAAACACTTCCGCTACCGACAAAAGCCAATTCAAGATGAGGAAAAAGTTTGCTAAGGCCATATCAATGGGCATGAAGCTACCATCCTCTGAAGGAAACATCACTGGTGAAATGGAAACGCACCCCTCCTATTGCTTGTATCATCAAAAGATTTCGCACCCCATTCAAGAGTGCAAAGCTTTCGATAGATGGTGGTAAGGATATGTTGCTTATCGACAACACTTTAAGCGGGAAAAGCGTAAAACTCGTCGAGAGCAAAGAAATATGACCGAAGGGCATAAAAGAACTGCTAGAGATTGTTGCGTGGTTAACACCGGTAAATCACAAGTGCCCACATTCGGGAGTGATTCTGATGAAGAACTAGAACTTGCCCCTCTCTTTAAAGAGTCCGCCTCGAGAAAAGAAGAAGAACCGAAGGTTTGCGAAAATATCCGGCTACGTAATCGCACGCTGCCCGAAAAGAACCTCGGACCCTCGAACAAAAAAGATAAAGGGAAAGAAAAGGCCACTGAAGATATCGTCTTAGATGACCAAGTGGTGGAAGAGCTAGCTGCCAAAGACCCACCAAAGAAGAATAAGGTGGATTACAACGTCTTAGCACATCTGAGGAAGCTGCCCTCACAGCTCAGCATTCTTGACGCCCTTTTGCTATCAAAAGAGGCGAGAGATTCGTTGATTAAGGCGCTCCAAGACCCAGAACAATTCCAAGCATGCCTGGCCGAGGAAAAGATGAAGGATGAATTGGAGGAAGTGCACACGGCCGATGTTACCTTTGGCGATGAAGACCTTCTACTTGGGACGTGCGAACACAATCGCCCTCTCTATGTCTCGGGATACTGCCATGATATAAAGATAGGCAAAATCCTGATCGATAACGGGTCGTCTGTTAACCTACTCAACGTACGGGTGTTGAAGGAAATCTGCATGAGCGTCCAGCACCTTGCTCGGGGCAAGATCACCATTTCCGGGTTCGACTCCCAATCGTCAAAGACTCTTGAATCTATGATACTGACGCTACTCTTTGGGCTACTCGTCACGGACGTTAAGTTCCACGTCATAGACGCCAAGACATGCTACAACGCTTTGCTCGGCCAACCATGGTTACACGAGTACAACATCATCCCTTCTACACAACATCAGTGTATGAAGTATTTTAAGGATGGTTTCGAGTATACCATGACGGGAGAACTGAACCCTTTCTCTGTGAACGAGGTCCGCAAATATGAAGACGCCAAATACTTCTTACCGGATTTCGAAGACACAGAGAAGTGTCACAAGCCGGAGAACAAAACTAACACCACCATCCCGGTCTTCGGCAGTGATACTGAAGAGGAAGAGGAGATAGTTTATTCGGGTCCGCCCCAACACAACAAGCCGGGACCGCCCACTCCTATGTTGGTCTTTGGTAGCGACTCAGAAGATGAAGTCCACGCTGTATTCTCTGCTCGACCTTCAATACGAACGTTCGCTGATGAAGAGCAAAGTCTGCAAGTTTCCATGGTGCCGCTTAAACACCATAAAGAACTAGATGCACTTGATATATACAGTGTAGAGGAGCTGCAAACGTTCTATATCCCTCCCAGGCGAGAAAGCGAAAAAGCAATTCTATTCTACCGCTCTGAAGAAACCAGAGTAGAGAAAAAAAAATCTGGCATGGCGCGGACCCTACGCTTGATAGGCTTCAGCCCATCCGTCTCCCCAGATATTATACGGAGGGTTTGAAAAAGCTGCTAAAACGCCAGGGGATACCCTTCAAACAGACCGTTAGAAAGGCCAAATTCTATGACTGGGTCTGGAACGTCCCCGCGACTCAGCGCAAACTGCCTAACGGGAGAATGGAAACAAAAGGGCTTGGATACATCCGGTCAAAGAAACGAGAGTTACTACCCGGCTGTTACGTCGTGTATGACCTTGATGAAGAAGCGGATGCTCAATGGGAGGACGGTAATCCTAAGCCAGTGAAAGTTCCAGATGCAAAGGAGCCCAGTCCGTCGTTCGAGGAACAAATGGACAAACTTATAAAGAAAGCTGGTCAAAAAGTCCGAGATGATCACGACCGCGAGACGGCCATCTATGAGAAATCCAAGACGCAACGCCTTCACCAACAGGCCGTAAAGGATGAAAATGCCGCTCCTTGTCAACCTGTTATAAAGAAAGCTCGACGCAAAAGCAGAAATAAGTCGAAAGGCCAAAAAGACGCTCAACAACAACAAGGCGGGGCTAAGAAGCCACGCAAACGGAAGGCGAGCATTATTGATCTATCCCTCATGAAGAAAATGAGTCGAGCATACTCTTTTCCTCGGGACAAGACGAAGAAGATACTTGATCTTGCTCTAAAACATCAAATACTTACACTGCCGGAGTCCAAAAACCCCGAACAGGCAGGCGAAGTCTCTCACCCGGAATATTGCTCTTACCATCAAGTAATAGGGCATACTCTTGAAGATTGCTTCACCTTCAAGAATTGGGTCGAAGATCAGTATCAGCTAGGCAAATTCGCTCTGTCCGACAACTGGAGGGTAGCGCCACCACAAAAGCACGAGCCCAAGGTCACGAAAGAAAAACCAGTTCCACATTGGGATTGGAAACGAATTCGTACTTGTCACGTGATAACGATATCAAAAGAAGAGCCCGAGAACATGGATGACCTTCCCTGGTGCTTCAAAAACAACGACGACGAGGTAATCTCAGAGTTCCCACCAGCGCCGAAAGAACTGGAAGATGGAATCCATACCACCGCAGATAACCTTAAGAAAATTGAGTTGGGATCGGCAGACGATCCGCGACCGACATTCATCAGTGAGCTGCTATCTGAAGAAAGAGTGGCTGCGTTAAAAGACGTGCTTCTACAGCATAGAGATTGCTTCGCGTGGAACTATTCCGAAATGCCGGGACTAGATCCAGAAATTGCCGTGCACAAATTGGCAATATCCCCGGACGTCAAGCCAGTCAAACAGGCGCCGAGAAGAATGCGGCTTGAGCTTGAGATGGGCATCAATACTGAGGTCAAGAAGCTGATCGACTCTGGCTTCATCCAGGAAGTTCAATATCATGAATGGATCGCTAACATCGTCCCGGTGATGAAGAAAAATAGGACGGTGCGCATATGTGTGGACTTCCGGGATCTCAACAAAGCCTGCCCGAAGGATGATTTTCCGGTGCCAGTCACCGAACTGATGATAGACAACACGTCCAATCATGAAGTTTTCTCCTTTATGGACGGCTCATCAGGGTATAATCAAATAAAGATGCATCCCGAAGACAGAAGCACACCGCCTTCAGGACTCCTTTGGGTATATTCTGCTACAAGGTGATGCCCTTCGGTTTAAAGAACACCGGTGCTACTTACCAGAGAGCCATGACGCAGATATTTGATGACCTTATACACGAAATCGTCGAATGCTATATCGACGATCTCGTGGTTAAAAGTAAATCAAACGAAGAACATATCGAGCATTTGAAGACCGTATTTCAACGCCTTCGGCAATACAACTTGAAGATGAACCCTCTTAAGTGTGCATTCGGAGTTTCCTCGGGCAAATTTTTAGGATTCATCGTCCGACACCGGGGTATCGAAATAGATCCGTCCAAGATCAAGGCGATCATGGAAATGCCTCCGCCGAGGACTCTTAAACAGTTGCGGTCTCTCCAAGGGAAGCTCGCATACATACGGCGATTTATAGCCAATCTCTCAGGCAAGTGTCGCCCTTACAGTCACCTGATGAAGAAAGGAACTCCATTCATCTGGGATCAAAAATGCCAAAGCGCACTGGATGAGATCAAGCAATACCTGCAGAACCCCCCAGTGTTGGCTGCTCCGGTTAAGGGGAAACCTCTCATCCTTTATACAACTGCCCTCGAAGGTTCTTTAGGCGCATTATGGGCGCAGGAAAATGACCATGGAAAAGAAAGAGCACTCTACTACTTAAGTCGAGTTCTTCTGGGGGCAGAAAGAAACTACTCCCCCATCGAAAAACACTGCCTGGCGTTGATCTTCGCGTTAACAAAGCTCAGGCACTATGCATTGGCACATGAAGTTCGTCTCATATCGAAGGTGGACCCTCTTAAATATTTAATGTCAAAGGCCATGCTGACAGGTCGACTCGCTAAATGGGCTCTGCTCTTGATGGAGTTCTCGATAACGTATCAACCTCTCAAGGCAGTCAAAGGCCAGGCCATTGCCGACTTCCTCGCTGAACATCCGATACCCGCCGATTCTCCTTTGAATTGCGATCTTCCAGACGAACATGCGTTTGATGCGATCGACGGTGATAATACCCGGTGGGAGCTTTATTTCGACGGAGCGTCTTCCGTAAAGAAGCGCAAACAAAGTACCCCTATAATCAAATCGGGGGTAGGCCTCATCTTCATGACTCCACAAGGAGGGATAATGCGCTTCGCTTTCTCCTTAACAGAGCCGAGGACCAATAATGAAGCCGAATACGAAGCTTTGATAGCAGGCCTCGAGATCGCCATCAACATGGGAATTGAAAACCTCCTCATATACGGAGATTTTCAACTAGTCGTTAGTCAAGTAAACGGAGACTACCAAACGTGCAAACCGGAGTTGGTGAAGTACGGGGAAAAGGTGCAACAATTGTTGACCCAAATTCCTTCCTATACTTTGGAGAACATACCGCGCGCGGAAAACAACAAAGCAGACGAGTTGGCCAAACTTGCTAAAGAGCTGGCTGACGAGAACCTCGATGACGTCAGAATCATGGTACAAAGCCGTCGGGTGCTTGCCCCAACAGAAATATCTCCGGAATCATCCGAAAAAAAGAAGGAGCGAGCGAGCAGATGGCTCTGCAAATAAAAGACCGGGAAAAGGCCGAGGATTGGAGGGAAGTCTTCATAGACTACTTTAAGTCCCACCGATTGCCTGAAGAAGCGTCCACAAGACATCAGCTCATAAAGCGGGCTCTATCTTCCGCCTTCGTCAACGATACTCTGTACAAGAGATCATTTGATTCTCTGCGGTTGAGATGCCTGGGACCTGACGAAGCGAAAAGAGTCTTTCAGGAAGTTCATGACGGACTCTGCGGTTCTCACCAAGCGGGCCCAAAGATAAAGTTGAAGATAAAACGGATGGGCCACTACTGGCCCACGATGATTCAGGACTGCCTCGAATATGCGAAGCAATGCCACTCATGCCAAATCCATGGGGACTTCATCCACACCATCCAAATCCACTACATCCAACGGTGGCTAGCTGGCCATTCAAAATGTGGGGGACTGACATAGTCGGCCCTATCGAACCAGCATCGTCTAGGGGACATCGTTTCATCCTGGCGACGACTGACTACTTCTCTAAATGGGCAGAAGCAGTACCGTTAAGAGAAGTGAAGACGGAAAATATCCTCCACTTCTTCAAGACGCACGTCATATATCGGTTTGGAACTCCGCGACGGATCATCTCCGATAACGGGCCAGCTTACAGAAGCCACAAGATCAGTCGCTTAGCGCAACAGTACAATATAGACTGGAGATATTCCTCAGTTTATAATCCACGAGCTAATGGTTTAGCCGAGGCCTTCAACAAGATCTTGACGAAGATCATAAAGAAAACGGTGTCCCGAAATAAGAAAGACCGGCACGAGAGACTGCAAGAAGCTCTCTGGGCGTATCGAACTACGTTCAAGACGGCCACGAACACAACGCCGTACGCATTGGTATTTGGGACGGAAGCAGTGCTCCCCCTCGAGATAGAGTTACCCTCTCTACGAGTGGCAGTCCACTACGAGCTGACGGATGAAGAAAATGCTCAGCTTCGGCTTGAGGAGCTTAACGCCCTTGATGAAACCCGGCTCATAGCGCAACAAAATTTAGAGGCCTATAAAGCAAAGATGACGCGCTCATATGAAAGACTGACCCGACCGAGGACATTTCGCCAAGGCGAACTCGTGCTAGTGGTCAAAAGGCCTATGATCCCCAATCGCGCCAAGCGAGGAAAATTCGAGCCAAACTATAAAGGCCCGTACATCATAGATAAGGTCTATCAGGGTGGGGCCTATCTACTCATGGACGTGCACGGTGAAAGGCCTTTCAGGCCAATAAACGGTCGCTTCCTAAAGAGATACTACGCTTAATGAGCCACAGCCTAGGACAATGATAGGTGACGACGACCATGCCCGCTCGCTATCTTCCTAAGCTCAAGTTTTATAAGCAGTAGCTAGCCTCTCAATGTCGGACCGAAATGTCCTTAAACTAATAGCAGACCGAAACGTCCTTAAACTAATACCGCAGCATCCTTAGGCTGACGAGATGAATAAAAAAAATAATAAATAAATAAAATATAATAAATAAAAACGTTAAGTCCATAAAGCAAAAAGGGCACGGATGAAAACCCGAAAGGGCTCCGTGAGTAAAAATAGCAGGGCTACCGGCGAGTGTTCGTGAAAACCCGAAAGGGCGCGACCTCGTAAAAAAAAAAAGAGAGAAAAAGAAAATAAAAAGAAAAAAAAACGGTATGTCCATAAGTAAAATGGGTACGGATGAAAACCCGAAAGGGATCGGTGAGTAAAAACAGTAGGACTACCGGCGAGTGTTTGTGAAAACCCGAAAGGGCGCAACCTCGTTAAAGGACACTTATAGGGTCCTCTCGACCTTGTAAGGAGAAACCACCTGCGTGAGAGCCTTACGACTCACAAAGGAGCAACACACTTAAGGATCCCTACGATCCCTAAGGAGAAAATACACTTACGAGATCCTCACGACTCGTAAGGAGAACTCTCTTATGGGACCCTCACGGCTCATAAGATTTGAAAGTCTTAAGTTACAGAGACCTAAACCTGTGCTTAAGCAATCCCCACAATTTCTGATATTGCCCTACAAGTGGTTCAATACTGACCCTTGTATACAATCTACGGGCGCGAATAAACGTTCCCCTAACCGAGTTTCATCCGTGATTGGGGATATGTTCGTATGGTGAACGACCCTTGTAAATCCTCTCGACTTACAAGGAGAAAACCCTCTTGTAGGATCCTTACGACTTACAGAGGAACATACACTTAGGAATCCTCACGATTCCTAAGGAGAAAATACACCTACAAGATCCTCACGACTTGTAGGGAGAAGTAACTTTGTGAGACCCTTACGGCTCATGAAGTCAAAAGCCTTAGTCGACAGGACCTTAACCCTAGTCGCTAAGCCTCCTTTGTTCGACAACGACAGAGGTAAATGATGATTCGCTCCTGGCAATATCCCAGTTGTAGCGGTGCTGATGCCGAAATTGGTTTACAGCGAAAAGCCAATAGGTCGCACATGCATACGAAATAGCCGAAATGATAGGGCAACTTGCAATAAAAAGCAGCAAGTAAAAATATATGCATGCAAAATAGCCGAAATGATTGGGCAACTCGCAATAAAAAGCAGCGAGTAAAAATAAAATAAATAGCCGAAATGATTGGGCACCGCGAAAAATAGCCGAAATGATTGGGCAATCGCGACCTTCGCGATATAAAAGCTGAAATGATAGAGCATCGCAGAGATAAAACAAAAAAAAATGATGATAAAACTTTGGCCCTACAGTTAAGATCACATCGATCCCTGTATACAATCCAAGGGCGTAAAAAAAGAGAGAACCATACTTTCCCAACAGGCTCCGCCAGAAGACGAAGCCAAATCTCGACGGTTCAGTCCAACTCCGAAAAAACCAGTGTCTTCAGCAGATACCTCGTCTCACGGATACAAACACTCCTTGACGAGAGTCTCCTGATCCGCGTCGACTCGCAGAGCCACCAGTGCCTCCGTGGGAAATTCTCGACTCGTTTCAAACCCCAAGGAAACAAATAATTCTTGGCGCTTGGGAAACAAATAATCCCTAGCAAACTCCTCGACTCACGGATACAAACACTCCTTGACGAGAACCCCCCCTGATTCGTGTCGACTCGCAGAGCCACCAGTGCCTCCGTGGGAAATTCTCGACTCGTTTCAAACCCCAAGGAAATAAATAATCCTTGGCGCTTGGGAAACAAATAATCCCTAGCAAACTCCTCGACTCACGGATACAAACACTCCTTGACGAGAGCCTCCCGATTCGCGTCGGCTCGCAGAGAAACTAGTATCTTCGCGGGAAATTCCCGATTCGTCTCAACATGCAAATGAAGCCTCAGGCAGCAGGGACTAAAAAACTTGCTTCCTGAACCATGGGACCCTGCAAGTCAATCCAAAATGGTCTCTTGCATACTATTCACGGGTCTCACTCTCCAAAGTCGAATTTCGACGAGGAGGGAAACAACCGCTTGTGGGTCCTCTCGACTCGTAAGAGGGAAAAATTCTCTTATAGGATCCTTACGACTTATAAGAGAAAACCACACTTAGGAATCCTCACGATTCCTAAGGAGAAAACCCACCTACGAGATCCTCTCGATCCGTAGGGAGAAAAGTCTCTATGAGACCCTCACGGCTTATAGAGTTGAAAAGTCTTAGGCAGCAGATCTGAACCTGCGGCCTAAGCCATCGCTATTTCTTAAGAAAGTCAGGATACTCGTTCTAATCATCTGTCAACCATGGTTACTAAGGTGGCATGCTGATAATGAAAGAAAGAAAAGACGGAGAAAAAGACACATTACAAAAGAGGTGTATCTTTTATTCATAAACTTGATTGGATACAGGATACATTATGTCAAAAAAATAAAAAATATATATGTATATACATACATTCTTTTATCTACAAGCACAAACGATACAAGGATGGATAGCTACTGAGGAGGAAGTGTCTTTAATAAATTCACAAGCTGCTCTCGCACTTCCTTCAGCGCTTCCTCCTGAGTGACAGCCGCAGCCACCTCCGCCTCCACCTGGGCCCGCTGCTGCATGAAGGATGCAAGCTGTTCCTCAACGACCTGCTGAGCTGCTTCACGGCCTCGGGCATCACGCTCGGCGGCATCAAGCTTCCGCTTCAGTGCTAGCCCATTAGAAATACGCTCCAGAAGGCCTTCAAAGACGACTTTCACCTCAGCAGCATTCGCCCTAACTTCAGCGCGTAGGCGAGCAGTTGCGCTTGAAGATTCCTGACGTTCCTTCAACCGTAAAGCTGCTTCTTGCTCCAAATGGTGGAAATGAGAAGTGCTTTGCTCGAGCCAAGCTGTCCGTTGGGTGCTTATGGCCAAAACTTCAGGAGAAGGACGCGTCGACTCCAGCCGATGTAGGCAGGCCTCGACCTTCCTGCAGTGGTTAACCCAAGATTCGACGACGCCTTCGTTGTGAAAGTTTACGAGCGCCGCCAACATTGGGTTAACTTCCACAGCGAAATCTGCGGCAGAAGGGAGAGCGTCCGCGTTAAGCTCTTCGATATACCCGCTCAGCATACCCAAACTCATCACGGCACCCTTTGAAGACGGACGTTTCAAGAAAGGGCCTGCCGGTGAAAGGACACGAGACTCAAGAGGGACCAGAGCCGGAACGATAGCTGCAAAACAAAACATGGTTAGACGATGGTTCAAGAGATGCTGAAGGGTCATAAAAAAAAGGGAGATTTACTATACCAGCTGCAACGGACGGTAAGGCCGGAAGGGCCGGTGGCGTGGCAGGCCTTGCACCCCCTCCTTCGATTTGTGGCACTACAATAAAGAAGAGGAAATGTTGGAAATAATCCTATAAAAAAAGGGGTAAAGCCCTAGCACAGGCCAAAGATAAAAAAATGTTGAAACTGGACTTAGCCCAATTTTGGCCATAAGTCCTTAAATTAAATTGACTGAGCAAGATTGCTCTCTTAAATCAATTTACTACCGGTTCGAGGGCACATCTCCGAACTCCTGTGACACCTATCGTTGTAATCCTTCAACGACGTCAGAGAGGTGACGGGTCCCGACGACCACACATTAATATCGGACCGAAATGTCCTTAAACTAATATCGGACCGAAACGTCCCTAAACTAATATCGGACCGAAACGTCCCTAAACTACCTATGGACCACTATGTCCCTAAACTGGAACAATAGAGCCTCCAAATGCTCCTTTGCCGGATCTAAACGATCCCGTTTAAAGTTGATCTTAGCCCCCAAACACGGCTAACGTATCCTTAAATATCCAAACGGACTATAAAACTCCAAATCAACCTTGGTTCAAGGGTACATCTCTGAACTCCTCTAACATCTGCCGTTGTAATCCTTCAACGACGTTAGAGAGGCGACGAGTCCCGATGGCCAGATATTAAATGGATTATCACGTTAAGTTGATCTTAGTCTCAAGCAGGACTATCGTATCCTTAACGAACGTTTAAGTTGATCTTAGCCGCAATACGGCTAACGTATCCTTAAACTAAAACACCAAACCCAAATCTAAGTAAATACGGATTTGGACTAATCCACGTCCTACGGGCGACGGCATTACTCAGTCTCCGTATACAATCCACGGGCAACAACAAATAAAACAAACAAACACACACGACACGAAGTGAAATTCTGGAGAAGGAGAAAGTTGTTACCGCGATGCGGTAGTGTAATTAACTGCAGGGGCTTGCGCCTGCAGGGAAGAGCGTCCTCACAATCAAAAACCCCTCACCCTGAGGGGGAATTTGACGAAGTCTGCTATATCGGCCGCATCCATCTAAACCTCCGATACACGGTGCCATAAATCAACTTGGCGTCTTCGGAGAGGTAGACGGATGAAACCAAATAGCATCTTCCCCGAATCTCAGGCAAGACGCAAAGTCCAGGCCGCCATTCGGAGGGGAACAAGTGGAGCTCCGGGGGAGCAATCGGCCGAAATGATCCTCGATCCGGCCTATCACCAACTGCACCGTGTTATCAGTACAGTACGGATGGTGGAGGTACACGTCCTTGAAGTTTATGATATCGGGAATAGTGAAAGGGAAGTCCTCCATTGTTGCGTTTTGGGTGTGGGGAAGGGAGTAATCAACACTCCCTCCGTTTTATAGCCCACAACGCCCTGAGCCCAACAGCCGCTTGCCTCAACCGTAACTCCCCGTGGCAAACACAGCGCGCTTCCCGACAGAATCGAAAGGACGCGGCTGTCCCGCTTCACCTTCCCCACGCGTCCTCGACACGTGTCACTCGCGACTGTCCATCTTCCCAAAGCCCTCGCCTAGAGGCAGTCGAGCGGCTACCCTGCTCGGCTCTTCTTAGCAGGCCTCCAACGGCCCCTCCAGCGCTAAGGATCTAAGCCCTCGCCTAGAGGCAGCCGAGCGGCTACCCTGCTCGGCTATCCTTAGCAGGCGTCCAACGGCCCCTCCAGCGCTAAAGACCTAAGCCCTCGCCTAGAGGCAGCCGAGCGGCTACCCTGCTCGGCTATCTTTAGCAGGCCTCCAACGGCTCCTCCAGCGCTAAGGATCTAAGCTCTCGCCTAGAGGCAGCCGAGCGGCTACCCTGCTCGGCTACCCTGCTCGACTATCCTTAGCAGGCCTCCAACGGCCCCTCCAGCGCTAAGGATCTAAGCCCTAGCCTAGAGGCAGCCGAGCGGCTACCCTGCTCGGCTATCCTTAGCAGGCCTCCAACGGCCCCTCCAGCGCTAAGGACCTAAGCCCTCGCCTAGAGGCAGCCGAGCGGCTACCCTGCTCGGCTATCCTTAGCATGCCTCCAACGGCCCCTCAGCGCTAAGGACCTAAGCCCTCGCCTAGAGGCAGCCGAGCGGCTACCCTGCTCGGCTATCCTTAGCAGGCCTCCAACAGCCCCTCCAGCGCTAAGGACCTAAGCCCTCGCCTAGAGGCAGCCGAGCGGCTACCCTACTCGGCTATCCTTAGCAGGCCTCCAACGGCCCCTCCAGCGCTAAGGACCTAAGCCCTCACCTAGAGGCAGCCGAGCGGCTACCCTGCTCGGCTATCTTTAGCAGGCCTCCAACGGCCCCTCCAGTGCTAAGGATCTAAGCCCTCGCCTAGAGGCAGCCGAGCGGCTACCCTGCTCGGCTATCCTTAGCAGGCCTCCAACGGCCCCTCCAGCGCTAAGGATCTAAGCCCTCGCCTAGAGGCAGCCGAGCGGCTACCCTGCTCGGCTATCCTTAGCAGGCCTCCAACGGCCCCTCCAGCGCTAAGGACCTAAGCCTTCGCCTAGAGGCAGCCGAGCGGCTACCCTGCTCGGCTATCCTTAGCAGGCCTCCAACGGCCCCTCCAGCGCTAAGGATCGAAGCCCTCGCCAAGAGGCTGTCGAGCGGCTACCCCGCTCGGCTATCCCTGGCAGGTAGCTATCTAGCCCACAACGCCAGGGATCAAAGTCCTCGACAAGAGGCGGTCGAGCAGCAACCCTGCTCGGCCATCCTTAAGGACCCAAAAGCCCTCGCAAGAGGCGACCGAGCCCGACCCTTGCTCGGTTATTCCTAACTGGTAGCCTCCTACCCCAACACACCAGGGATCGAAGCCCTTGCCAAGAGGCACCAGGCGGCAACCCCGCCCGGTCATCCTTAGTAGGCCTCCTACGGCCCCTACCGCGCTAAGGATGAAAGCCCTCACAAGAGGCAACCGAGCCCGACCCTTGCTCGGTTATCCCTGGCAGAACGCCAGGGATCGAAGCCCTCGCCAAGAGGCACCGGACGGCAACCCTGCTCGGGCATCCTTAAGGATCAAAGCCCTTGCCAAGAGGCACCGAGCAGCTACCCTGCTCGGCCATCCTTAATAGGCCTCTCACGGCCCCTCCCGTGCTAAGGATCAAAGCCCTCGCCAAGAGGCACCGAGCAGCTACCCTGCTCGGCCATCATTAGTAGGCCTCTCATGGCCCCTCCCGCGCTAAGGATTAAAGCCCTCGACAAGAAGCACCGAGCAGCTACCCTGCTCGGCCATCCTTAGTAGGCCTCTCATGGCCCAGCCCACACTAAGGAACATGACCTCACCAAGAGGCATCCGGGCTATCTACGTCTGCGCGATCTCCACCTCGACTTCAGGGCCATGGAGATTCCGTCTTCCCGCCGGTCTTTGCAAACTTGGCAAGTGAACAAATTCAACTCGACGCGTAGTCGCTAGACGAAGAAATGACACAACACAAAGGTAGTACCGAGCAAATACAAGTGTTTACCGACAAAGGAAAATACGACCATAAACACTACTGCAAAAACAGAAATCTTTATTCACAATGTCAAAGCTTTTACAAGGGTACTGTGGGCTCCCCAACCTTATAAAAATGCCCGAAGGACTACAAAATACCCGAAGCGACAAAAAGAAAACTTGAAGACAAGGGGCTTCAGGCCTCAGGGCCGGGCGCAACCTTAGGAAGCCCATCGCCCACCATAGGAGCCTCGACGTTGCCTTCGTTGGGTATCTTCCTGGGGCTGTCCTCCTGATCGTCATCCCCTCGGGGATATTCGGCTCGGAGCTCTTTGTTAGCAAACCCCGGCATCCGAGCCTTGACGGCGTCAAGGGCCTCATGCCAGATGGCAGTGGTGGCCGAGGCTAGAACGGTGTAGAACTGTTCCGACTTTTAGAAGTTCTCCACCGCCTTCGCGGCTCTGAGGTCGGCTCGCTTCGCCGCCTCTACCGCAGCCTCCAACTCCTTCCGGTGGGCGCTCGCTGACTTCTTCATGGTGCTGACGAGCACCTTGGAGTCCTGAAGCTTGGCCTCGGCGACCTGGAAGGCCTCACGGAACTTGGCGACCTCCTGCTTCGAGACCGCTACCTCCTGCTTCACGGCCGCCACCTCCTGCTTCCCGGCCTCCACTTCACCTTCAAGGGCAGCGACCCTCTCCATCGCCGCCTTGAGCTCTCACCCAGCGAGGAGAGCTCACAAGCGGCTCGCATCGCCGGGGCTATTTCATCCTCCTCCATCCGGACGACGAGAGCGATGTGCTGGAGGACCTACAGAGATCAGAGGGGGGTCAGAAAGAAAGAGGGGCGCCAAGTCTCGCGAATGGCGGGACACTGAGTGAAAAATTGAGTGAGGTACGAACACTAACCTGCACGACCTCTTTGGCGATGGACGCCATCTGCGCCTTCAGAGTCCCCCAAGGGACCTTGCCTCCGGCCGACCTCTCTATGTCGGACAACACGCTGTCAGCGACGGAGAGCCCTGAGGGCACCTCAAAGCGGAGCCCCCCTCGTCCACCAAGATCGGGGAGGCCGGGGTCCGTGGGACTGTGCGAGGGAACCTCTTGAGGGCCGGCGGCGGAAGGCTGGTCTCTGCCTCCGAAGCCGAGGCCTCCTGCCCCCGAACCCGCTTTCGGCTCGGTGCCTTGCTGGGGCAGAACGGCTGCTGGGGGAGCCGGGACCGACGCCTGACGAGAAGAGCTGGCCCCCCAGCCTTCGACCCTTTCTTCGGCTTGCGCATGGCCGCTCGGAGATAGCTCAAGTCCATGGGTTCTACACAGGGCAAGATACAATGGAGTTAGCAACATAAGCAAGAATAAAAATATACACAAGCCCAACAGAACGCCTACGAGCTCCTAACTTACCGACGAACTGGGCGGGGCTGAGCCCGACCCAACTAAGGATCCGCTCGGAAAGCAACACGTCAGCCTGGGAAATGGGCTCCCACTCCGCCACTCTCAACGCGTCGGGGTTGTTGGACGGGCTTCCCCGCCAGCACCTATCCCTAGACCACTGGGTGGACACGGGTCAATCCTCACCTTCTGGCGGCCCAACAAAGAAAAACTTCTTCTTCCAATCGTGGATGGAAGAAGGCAAAACGACGACACACGACCCAGCTGCACTCCCCTGTCGTTTCCTAAAGGAGAGGTAAACCCACCTCGGGTCGCCCGCGCGAGTGCCGGGGTGACCTTTGTAAATGAGAAAGGAGGTAAGGATGGACAGACCGAGGGGATCATCTGCAGCTTCAAACGGACCA
This sequence comes from Agapanthus africanus, assembly GCA_030015575.1. Taxonomy (NCBI): domain Eukaryota; kingdom Viridiplantae; phylum Streptophyta; class Magnoliopsida; order Asparagales; family Amaryllidaceae; genus Agapanthus; species Agapanthus africanus. Next base: position 527,865,068 of record CM057347.1, on the reverse strand, counting down.
GGAACCCAAGAAGAATCCTCCATGAGTTCGGCACTAGCTGGCCCGGGGCTAACCCAAAATAATTTAGCGCTCTAATGACCTCGGGAGAGAAGGGCAGGCGCATTCCGGCCCAAAAGGATTCCAGGTACAAGGCAATCTCTTTACCCCGCACCTGATCCGCCCTCTCCCCTTCCTCGGCCAAACGTAGAGTATAGCCGGGAGGGATATGGAAGCGAGCCCGAGCGGCGGAAAGCTCGCCCTCGTGCCTCACTAAGGAAGGCACACCAGGAGCGTCCGCAACCTCTACTCGGGGATCCGCCCGTGACGCGCGACCCTGGGAAGAAGATCTGACCCTAGCTTCCCGTGAAGACTCCGACTCGGCAGAGGAATCCCTAGAATCTACCTGACGACATCTACCGACTCCTCAGAGGAAGACATCTAACCTGATGGAGAGAAGTCCTCGGGAACGCGGAAATCCGACCTAAAGAGGAAAGTGCCGAGCTTACGAGTTCAAGAACAAGGAAAATATGAAAAGAGATGGGCCCTAAAGAGGACCCCACCTCTATTTATAGCCACCGGCGTCCTCATCCAACGGCGACGGTCGACTCCCGCCAAAAACAACTCTTCGAATTCAATGACCGCGATCGCTCCACCTGCTGCACACACATTAGCCGAACCCCATCAGACGCCAGAAGTCTGCGGCCTGTCACATCAGCCAACCAACGCCCGACACGTGGGCTGTCGCTTCAGCAAAAGTGCGCACGATCTGGCGCACCCTCTTTAATGCAAAGATCTCATCCTGATTCGCTGGCGTCATCCAGAAAATACAACGGATTACCCGGGGACACGCCCGACGATATCTTCGAAGAGGAGCTCACCTAGGGTGACCCGGCAGACTACTCTCGACCCGACCAATCAGCTGGACGGGACAAGAGTGGGAGGCTAATGATGATGCTCGATATCGGCGATCTTCCAAATCATGGCACGTGGCAGATGACGTGTCCTAGAGCATGCAAGAAAGGGCCTAAAGTGGCCGACAAGACCACATATATGCTCGTCCTACCGAGCAAACGCTGGCTCACCTATGAGCCCCCTGCATAACCGGCCTCCTCGGCCTCACTGCTCATCCCCGGCTACAGCAGAATCAAGATACCTCGGCTCTCTCGCTCGTCCGCGAGCTCTCCCGCCGAGGTCATCTTCCTCGGTCTCATTGACCGACCAACAACACCGTTCACAGGCGCAACCGGCATCCCGCGAATCTCGCCATGCGTGAGATATCCGTCGGCCACATCCCACGTTCCACGCCATCACGATCCCCATTAATGAGCCTGTCTCGCCATTAATAGGAGATCCCGCTCATCATGCGGGCGTGACGTCGGGAGCGTAACGGTCGGCGTGATTCTCGCGCCTGCCCTGCCTGCTGCCACCGCTATATAAACCCCTTCTTCGGATGGTTCAAGTAAGCAATTTTCTACTCCACTAAGCCGTTACTCTGCTCGGATCTCTAGTCTAACTTGACCGTCGGAGGGTCCTCGGTGGTACAACCACCCCGGGACTTTCTTGCAGGTAGCTCGGCAACTATAAGCTCAAGCCCATTGAGATCCACACGCTTCAGGAGCGACAGCCTCCGGATCCAATCTCAGCCACCCATCGCCGCCATCAGCAGATCAACGGAAGACAACATCTTGACATGATTCGACATCCGTCAGATAGTTAAAACCGATTCGAGATGGTAAGTTTTCTTAAATATAATTGCTAAAATCCGCTTTCGATGATTGTTAACGTTAAATAAAGAACACACACCAACTGCATGGGATGGGCAGTTGAAAAGCATGGGGGAAGTGACATGTGGTCATGCAATGAAAACAAGTTTCATGCGAGCATCAAGATGCAGATAAGTTTCAAAAAAGTTGCCGATTTTTAAGTTTATGGATTCTTTTCTTCTCTTGGCTTGCATTGTTAGGATTTTTAGGTCTCAAACAATTCAGAAATCAAACACAAATCTTTGAGAAGAAAAAAAATATAAAAACACAATCAGACACAAGAAAAAATCTTCCAACTTCTTTTTTTTATTCAATTTCAATACGAATTACAATACCCTTCTATAAAAAAATTCTGTTCAACTCTTCTTCTTCTTTTCTACATAAAATACCCTGTTCAATCTATATTTATAGGCCTAGAAATTCTAAAGCTATTCTTACAAGAATACTTAATATGACTAATTTAGATCTCATCAAATCCCTAAAAAATAACCTTTAAACAAATCTTCAAAAAACTTCCAAATAAATCTCCAAAATGATTTGTTATCAAAATAGCCCAGAATTCGGCTCGAGATGGTTTAAGCCGGCTCAAGAAGATCATGAGCCGGCTCATGAAGATTCCAAACGACTTGTGAGCCGGCTCGATATTGTCCTAAGCCGTCTCACACACACGGGATCGAGAATACAAGTCAAGTTTCAACAAATCTCCACCATGACTTGTATTCAACAAGCCTTTTTTATATTCTCTTCACAACTTATGCCTGTAACATCTTCTGAGCTTTGCTCAAAACTCCATGTTGACTCACGTTTCCTCCACCTTCCTCTGAAATTCTTCTTCCATGCACAGGATTCCCCACAACTTAATATATGTTACTTGAGGTTCTGACTCATTTTATCACGACACGGTTCTTTTGGCACCCCTTCATTATTCCACCCTGAGCAATAATTGTGTATCATCTTATATCCAATCTCCCAAGCGAAATTAAATTCCTCTTCAGTTTTGGGACGTACCTGACATCACCAAGAACTCTTTACTTTTCATCGAACATCTTCATTTTCACGGTGCCCACGCCTTCTACTTCTACTTCAGAATTATCCGCCAACGTCACCGTCTCCTTCTTTTCCTTGATTTCATCGAACCACTCCTTATTTAAACATAAGTGAAAGGATGCTCCCGAATTCATGTACCACACATCTTCCTTCTTGACTTTATCATCACTAATCATAAGCAAATCGCGCTTTATCTCGACATCGTGGGCAACGTTCGCTTGCTCTTCCTCTCTACGTCTCTTCAGATCACCCTAGTCCTCCTTCATCTTGGGGAAATCAGACATATAGTGACCCATCTTATTGCAGTAATGACACGTTATCATCAAAACATCTCTTACAAGCCACGATCTCTGATTTCTTCCATCATTGCTCTGTTCCCTCATCCACTTCGGACCCTCTTTTGTAATAAGTGCAAATGAATCAGATGATCTTCTTAATGATTTCATTCTTAATTCTTCATTATGAGATAATTTGTTATTGCACTCATAGAAATAACTCCGTCAGGAGACGGATTACTCAAAGAAACTATCAGAATTTCCCATTTGCTCGGAAGTGAACTCAGTACGATAAGTGCTTGCATCTCGTCTTCAATCGGCATCTCCATGGCTGCAAGTTAATTCACAATATTCTGAACTTCGTTCAAGTGTTCCGCTATTGAGGAATTTATTGATTTCTATTTTAGAGTGTGTAGTAACCGCAATCAATAACGGTGTCGCGTGTAGTTAGCCGAGATGAGTATGGGTCGTCCTCAGGGATATGTGGAATCTTTCAATCTTATTTTAGACGTGTTGATTAGAAAAGATGAAGGAGAATAGATAATAGTGAAGAATAGTTATAGATTCTAGATCTATGTTAAACACGGATGCAGAATATAGATCTAGTTTAAAGACGGATATAGATTTTATAAGAAGATGGCTTGTAGGGTTCGTTAGGATTTAGTAGTCATGGATGACTAATAAAGATTACTCCTTTTATCTATTGATAGATTTAAAACTAGATAGATAGTGATGAATGAGGATTAGGGTTTTTAGAAAAAACAAGGGTTTCCACACTATTGACCCTTGTCCTCTCATTGATCTCTATTCATGTCTAGCCCTTAACAAAACAATTGTTAATCTGATCTCAAATCGCGGTCGAGACTAGCAATAAATTGATAGCGCGCCCGATTAGGATGTTAACGATTCTTTTGCTAAAGTTTATAAACTTCATAAGACTTAAATGAAGTTAAAATATTTTCTCATCCATTTTTCTACCCTAATCTAAAAGAAGTTAAAATATTTTCTCATCCATTGTTCTACCCTAATCCTACAAACCCTATCAAGTGGAGAATTGCTCGCGCATGATGGAGATAGAAGAAGAAGAACGGATGGAGATAGAGATCATAATGTAAATACAGAGAATAAATGCAAACGAATTAATCTAATGATCTACCTTTATTAATCAACTTCACAAGTACAATGCCTTCAAGTTTAAATTATAAGAGAAAGAAGAAGTTGCTTTCGATCTCTGCCTTGTAGGAAGTAGATGCTCCGTCGAATCTTATGTCGCCTTATCACGTTGAATCGCGGACCTGTCTTGGATCACTTGTTCTTTGACGGTGATTGGTTTCGTGTAAAAGATTGATAATTTCTAAGTTTAGCCCTCGGTCCTTTATATAGCCCCAAAACCAGAAACCAAAGATCCTAAGAATTAGGGTTTGTTGTTGCAAATCACAACTAAAAATCCCAAATCCTGACTCAGTGAATCGGCCGCGGATCAGTCGCATTGATGCTGGTTTGGCCGCGGAAGCGTGGTTTGTTGGTGAGATCTTGGCTTCAGAATTCTGGAGCTACTTCGATGTGACACATGGAGATTTATTTGATATCTGGAACTTGAAAATATTTTTTGAGTCTCTACCAGTATTGATTCTTCGATTTTATTTAACTTCATCGGCAGATTTTTGATTCCCGACATCTCAATATCTCGATCTCCTAACCTGAGCTAACTCATGCACAGTATCTCAATGAATAATGTTAGTAATATTTGGTATTTTTGAGATATTATCCTAACCATTTTATATGATATTATATTTGAAGAATATTGATTAAGAATATTTGATATGATATGCGTATTTAAATTATCAAAATATTATATAAATATTATATGCATACATTTTCCTTCATGATATTAATTATAATATATAAATATATGGTAAATAGTATTTTTACAGATAAACCCTCATATGTGTCATATTTATAATAAACACGTTTAGATATTTAAGAAAAGTAAGGAAAATGTCATATCAAAAGTGCGATATTTTCGACCAAACAAATATCCCCAAACTTAACTTCGATCGTCCCGAGCAAATTTATTTATTCAAGAGAGGGAGAAAAAGAAAAACCTAAGTAGTACACTTTTGTAAGCAACACGATTGCACCGAGCACGTGCAACAAGCCTTTAAATCTCTAAGTGTCCCTAGTAGGAGGAGTGTTGTCTCCTGAGGGTTTTCAGCGGATTACACCCACAAAATCCTATAATAAAAGAAAGGTGGTGAAAGTTACCTACAAAGATAAGAACTATAAAAGAAAGAACTTGAAAATAAGAGTTTCCAACTACACCGGTTTTTCGGTTGTTATGAACCCTATCTTAATGGTCGTGAAAAGATGTTAGAAATCACACCATCCCTCAATAAAATATTGCCTTTAGTTTTCCTCCCTATCTTTCTTCCAAACATCGATCATACACATCTACGTGTGTGTAAAAGGCATCCCTACACTTATAGAATTCAATTCAAGCTATCATACTCTTGTCCATCTTGCTTAATACTTTTTAGTTGGTGAATATTTTAGATGAAATTGCTCACACATTCTTCATGCGACCGTTAATGTACTAACCGACCGATTACAAAACGTGCTTGCATTATTAAGACGTAATTTCTCGTCTTGCAACACCTAAGGCTTGGCAGTGGCTCCCAAACCAGTTGGTCTAAGGCACTAGATGATAAAGCACCATCGCTATATTTTTTTATGCTGCTTTAAGTAATTACAAAACCAGTGTTCATTTTTTTCTTCTTTACCACTTATATATTTTTATTTTCCTTCATACTAAGGCTTTTAGATAAGGGCATTTCAAGGTATCCTCTACTGTCCCAAGTTTCAAGATGTGTGACAGTGCGTATAGTAGGGTATCAATGTTCAAAAGTTTGGACTCAAGAATATGGACTATTTTTCAGATTTATTTTAATCATCAGATTAGTAATTTCCTTCATCTTACTAACCCTTGGACAACGGCTCATAACTACTTATTACTAGTTTCGTTTAAGAAAATATCTAATTTTCTTGCTTTTCTTAAACTATTTTTATCTTTCATATGTAAATTTTCACTTTCAAACTTTCATTATCAAATTTTTTTTGTGCTTATATACAGTATAATGCAAAATAATGCGTGAATAAGCACAAACCTCCCCCAAACCTGTTTACAGCAGTGTCCCCACTGATGTCATCTGTTAAGCTAAAAAAAACGTAGGCTTGGGAGGAAAAGTTAGTAACGGGGACAAGAAGTAATGACAGTGAAATACTCCCCCAAACTTATTCTTGGCTCATAATTTTATAAAAATTTATTTTCAAGAGCCAAAATATATCCCCCAAACTTGAGTAAAACCGTATTAAGCATTTAAAATTGTGTGTGTGGGGGGGGGTTAAAGTTATTGGTCGAAGTAAAGCCTTACAAAAACCAAAAGTCAATACCAACCATTCAAAAATTTTATTGATGTAATGCACTGGTTGGTGGAAGATCAGAGATTTGAAGAAGTGGGGAGATAGGAGGCAGTATGGTTTACGTCTCGGCTGATAGAGACGAAATAATAATGGTGAACGGAAACGAGAATGTGAATGATTAGGAATGGGAAGAATAGTCACATTCTCGTATGGGATAAGAAGGAATGGTGGTGGTTCAACTTCTTCAGGTGGAGATTGATTAATCACAAAATCCGTGTCGTTTAGGAATGGGAGTTCGTCGGTGAAAATATTTTCGAAACTTTTATCGATTGTCCGATTGAACGTTTCAATGTCAATAAGTATCGCGCCAGAATTCAACACACTTGATTTGTCAAAAATTATGGAGGTAAGAGACTCAGAAAGCTCATCTACCTCATTTTCAAAAGAGTCTAAATCAAGTTGTCTTTCTAGAATTATTGAACTTGAAATATCGGATTGTGATTCATCAACACTCGCTAAAATTAAAGGAAGAATAGAAGAAGAACCAGAGAAAATGAGAGATGAAATGGGTAAACAAATTGGTGTGTCGAGTATTTCTGAACCAGATGTGGGAAATGAAGGCTGAATTTCGTTCTGCTTTTCGGTTATACATTTATCATCAACTTCAAGACGCATATGGGATTCAGGAAGAATAGTTAAAGGCTCGAGATGATGTCCACACGGAAGTGAAATGACCCGATGAGTTGGTGGGACAAACTCATCCAAAATTGTAGGTTCATCATCCAATATATCCCCAATGTCAATCTCCTCAATCAAGTGAAGGTTAAAATTCTCAGACACCTCATCAAAAGCAGGGTTTTCAATCAATTTTGATTCTAGAGTGGAGGTGTAGAGATCACAAGGATTGGGTGTGGCTTCACTTGAAATGGACTCCTCATAATCGGGTAAATCAAATACTACAAAGTCACACAACTCATCAGACATTCTATCTTCAATTGGTGAGTCATTCGGTGTACTCGATAGATCTGTAAAACTGGAATTGTGGATTTCAATTTGGGATGGGGAGGTTTGATTTGGAAGGGTGTACCGCTCTCTCTCACTACCCGAATTCTCGATTTGCCCTATGGCCGTATCATACGTTGAAATTTTTTGAGCTGGTTTGAAACTAGTTGATCATTCGTTTTGTTTATTAAGGACAGCCATGCACCCATTCAATTCCTCTCTGTGGCGTCGCGTCGCTACCCGATATTCTTCCACGGTCCGTTCAAGACTAGACATGGGTCGGTAAGGGGTTTAAGCATAAGATTGAAATTCTTGGGATAAGTAAAATTCCCAAATGACTGATTAGAAGGAATATCTAGAGAAGGTGTAAAAGTCGGATAGGATTGATAGGAATCGAATGGTTGTGAAAATTAGGCAGGAGTAGGATCAACATTGTGATAAGAAGAATATTGATATTGGTTGGTTGGTTGGCGACTTTCAACAGATGTCATATACGTCACAAACCGAGTAGTAAAATCTTCTTTAGAAAGTGGTGGTGTTTGTTGTCCTAACGGTTTGACCGGATTGAAACTTTGGCCGTTAGTCCTCGCTATATACTCAGCGATGGACATGCGTTTAGGAGTTCTCTCACACGTGTTAGATGGAGTATCAACATAAGAAGACGTAGAATTTTGATGCGGTTGATAGGACCTAGAGTGAGGTGGCCAACTGTTTCTTTCCGCTTGCTCTATTCGATCTCTTAAAGACATAGTAGAGTCGGATGGTATACCGAAGCGATTACGATAACAAGAAATATCTGGTTCTGGATAGCAAAGCTCGGCAAGAGTTCGTTTATTTAGGTCACCCATTATAAGAAGGTGAAAAAATTTAAGCTCTAATTAGATTGTTTTGCTTTGAAGGTGGGACTTGATGGTTGACTCGACAAATCACAAAATGCACAAGCAAACCCTAAAACTAAGGTTACCTAGGTCAAGTCACTAGACCGCTCCTAGACTTCCAAAGGACAAGCCGCATGATCAATCCTCTACCACCTCTTTATAACTCTTGTGGGCAGGTAAGTGCCAGGTAAGTGGGAGGTATCCGCTATACGAATCATCGAAAATAGAGGGCCTAATTAAGTAACCACTTGACTAGACACACTTGCCTAGACACCACAAAAGAAATGCGGATAAGCGATAGATTACCCACGACCTTCCTCTGTCCTAAATGAGCGCGACGGTCCTTAGAGTCTTGGTCTATATATTTTTTTAATTAATGTAGGGTGATGCAGATACTCATTTTGTGATTTGTGGGGCCTAGAAAGGGTGATGAAATACTCACATAATCTGAATTTGGTCTTTGCCCCTTAAAGTCCATATAAAAATATGCAAAAACAACCCACAAAACAAAACACGCAAAAAGATTTTTGAGCGGCGATATTTTGCAAAGAATCCTGCAGAAAATATATTATTGGATTTTTCAGAGAGGAGAGAAAGAGTTAAGGAATATTATAACAACCCTAAACTTTCTATACAATTTTTTTCAAAAATACAGAAAGGGGTACCTTGAGCCTGAGCACGAGTTAAAAGTTTAATTTACTTTTGAACAGCAAGAAACAACTTGTAGCTCATTGGTAAAGCCTTGCACTGCTGAGACAAAGCACCAGAGTTCAAATCCCATCAGCCACATTATCTTTTTGTTTTATTTTCTTTTAACCTTTTAGAAGCTTAAGAGTCTACACGTGCAACACACGTAATAGGGTAAGTTACAGAATAATCAAACATGTTAAATAGTTTAGTTGAAGCGTCAGGGATACGTGGCCCCAATCCGAGCCCCCACCCCATGAATCCGACCGGCGAGATTCACTCTCAGGCCGGCGCCGCTGGTCCAACATGGTCCAAACCCAAATTTTTAAAAAAACCCTAGACCCTTGGACTCCCCCCTTAACTTCTGTATTACTTATTTACTCTGCATATTTACAGAGAATAGTAAACCCTTCAAATTCTATTTTTAATGCAAAATTTTAATGCATTATTCATTCCTCTTAAACCCTAGATTGCCCTTTAAATACCCACCATATCTTACACCCCTCTCACTCAGAATTCTCTTGCAAAAATTATACCAAAATCCCAAGTCTTTTAGTGTACAAGTGGAGTTAATGAAGGGCGAAGCTACGACGAAGTTCCGACAACGACCCAAGGAGTTTCCGGCGACGAAACGACACACCGGCGCTTCCCTACTCTTCCTCTTTCTCCCATTTACCTTATAAGACAGTAAGTCCTATTTCCCCCTCTCATCTTCATCTTTAAAAAGTTCCATTTCTAAAACCCGACGGAAGCGGAGTTAGTCCGACTTCCGATTCGGTTTTCTTTAAAAACTATATTTTTCTTAATCAAGATAACTTCATATTCTCACATATTTCTTAACAAATATTAACAAACCTAACAAAACAAGCTACACATCAAAATAATCATTTTTGTGACAATTATCGCATTTTTACATAAAAATACCACATACTATTCATTTCGACATTAAAACCTTTATACCTTGCTATACTTTTAGATATTTCATGAGGTAATGACGTACCTCATCATAACACACATTTCTATCATAGTACGGTTGATTTTGGGACAATAGAATACGGGAAGTACGATTTACAAATAAATACCCTAAACTTATAAAACCGCTTTTTATACAAAAGTGCATTAATTATTTCGATTCAATTGCGCCTCTACAACCCATTTTGGGGACCTCGTTCGGGATAGTGCAGATTATCGCACATCTCGGGCTTAGTAGAGCGAGATGCAGACCTCCACAAGGAGCATTTGATCTCGATGGAATTTTAATATATTTTTCTTTAGAAAAATGAGATTTCTACAAGAAAATAAATAAATTATTTTCATTAAATATCTATATATTTATTATCAAAATACCAATTTTTAATTATATAAATATTCCAAGTTTTCTAAATCAAAGGAATCACTATTATATGAAAATTCCATCCAAATACAACACAAGTACAATATTTCAAGAAAATACCACATACTATGGAAACAAGGTTCTATTTACTAGAAATTGCACAATTGTAAAATACACATCTACGAAAACTCAAAAGACGATAATTGAATGCTTGAGGAGTATTTTGAAACTATACCAAAACTATTTTTACATAAAACCTCATCAAGTTATACTAAATTACAATAAGGACCCTGGTAAACATAGGTTTAAGCGGGACCAGTCTCTTGAGCCCCAGGAAGCCGGAGATATGGGTGCTTGCCTATCTAAGGTAGACAACCTAACAAAAGGTGTCATCAATATGGTAATTGTTTTGGAAAAAGACATAAATCCTGCAGTCCATGTGCAGCAGTTACCGATAACATCAAAATCTAATTCAGGACTTCAATTTCTTTTCTAATTATCTTACTCAGACTGAGTCTAAATATCATCAATCTGACTTGAATGTGATTCAAGTATAAAACCACAATTCAATATGAATCCATATACTCAATTTATTCAATCTATACAACTTGACTGAACCGAACCATGGATATACTCCATTTACATGTCCATCCATTATATCCGTTCCATTACTGATATCATGGTCTCGGCAAGTCATCCATCTATACAATTATAATATAAGACAATACAATACAATCCAACAATACAATCAAGGTATCGCGGGGTTTATAAGGGGTAGATTGGAATATAAGGTGTTAAAAGTGGCACGAGACTGCAACCATAAGACACCTAACCTGAATTTCCATTGTCGTTGTACCGTGGTTGAACGGTTCCTTATACTCCGTATACCTTAGTCTCCGGGATAGTGAGACTTCTCTCGTATACACTGGCACTTTTTGTGCCAAGCTACAAACAACAGCGTTAACAACATAATACAACTTTAAAAGTCACATTCTCCTTCTGTCTATTCTGTCTTTTCTTACTTTTGGGACTTACCGAGCGATTGTTCTCTGACGACAATCCTTTTTTTCTTTCTTTGGAATGTTGTCAGGCGATTCGGACTTTCTGGAGACAGAGCCCATCAGCGAGGTTTTGGATCAGCTAGCCTTCGACCCGGAGCTCTAGTTTACTTGTACATTTCATTTTCATTTCTGTTATGCCATTATTTAGGCATTGCTTTCAGTACATGTATTTTCTTTTCAGTTGTATTGTAAAAAGAATGTTAATAAATAAAGTTGCTGTTCATTTACATTTTGTCTCCTGTGTATATTTTATTTTATATTGCTTAGATACGCTTAGCGTGTTTACTTCTGAGTAAATACGTCGCGTGACCCATCGCGTTCTCGGCCTGTACACTGGGAAGCGGGGCGTGACAAATATACCAGAGAAGTTTGGATGCACGGGCCCTCAAGACCGCCGCAGTTCCGCCGCCAAAATACCCTTGTTGTCGTGGTTCCGCTGTGACTTGGTGGGATCGTTTGAAAATAATTGCTCATGTGCCTTCCTATGCTCCTTTGGACCTCTCTGAAAGTCTCTGAATCTTGATTTCCTTTCTTTAGTGTCTCCAGATTCCCTCGCAAAAGTCGCACACTAATCGTTAAATATACAAGATGCGGTTTTGTTTTGTTTTATGATATAGATCGAATAAGAATTCAACATGAATAGTAAGAATAAAAAATTACGCACGTATTCCCGGCAACGGCGCCATTTGATTGATTTCTATTTTAGAGTGTGTAGTAACCGCAATCAATAACGGTGTCGCGTGTAGCTAGCCGAGATGAGTACGGGTTGTCCTCATGGATATGTGGAATCTTTCGATTTTACTTTAGACGTGTTGATTAGAAAAGAGGAAGGAGAATAGATAATAGTGAAGAATAGTTATAGATTCTAGATCTATGTTAAACACGGATGCGGAATATAGATCTAGTTTAAAAACGGATATAGATTTTATAAGAAGAGGACTTGTAGGGTTCGTTAGGATTTAGTAGTCATGGATGACTAATAAAGATTACTCCTTTTATGTATTAATAGATTTAAAACTAGATAGATAGTGATGAATGAGGATTAGAGTTCTTGGAAAATACTAGGGTTTCCACACTATTGACCCTTGTCCTTTCATTGGTCTCTATTCATGTCTAGCCCTTAACAAAACAATTGTTAATCTGATCTTAAATCGCGGTCGAGACTAGCAATAAATTGATAGCGCACCCGATTAGGATGTTAACGATATTTTTGCTAAAGTTTATAAACTTCATAAGACTTAAAAGAAGTTAAAATATTTTCTCATCCATTGTTCTACCCTAATTCAACGAACCCTATCAAGCGGAGAATTACTCGGGTATGATGGAGATAGAAGAAGAAGAACGGATAGAGAATGAGATCATAATATAAATACAGAAAATAAATGCAAACTAATTAATCTAATGATCTATTTTTATTAATCAACTTCACAAATACAATGCCTTCAAGTTTAGATTACAAGAGGAAGAAGAAGTTGATCTCGATCTCTGCCTTGTAGGAAGTAAATGCTCTATCGAATCTCATGTCATCTTATCACGTCGAATCGCGGACCTATCTTGGATCACTTGTTCTTTGACGGTGATTAGCTTCGTGTAAAAGATTGATGATTTCTAAGTTTAGCCATCGGTCCTTTATAAAGCCCCAAAGCCAGAAACCAAAGATCCCAAGAATTAGGGTTTGTTGTTGCAAATCACAACTAAAAATCCCAATTCCTGACTCAGTGAATCGGCCGCGGATCAGCCGCATTGATGCTGGTTTGGCCGCGGAAGCGCGGTTTGTTGGTGAGATCTTGGCTTCAGAATTCTGGAGCTATTTCGATGTGACACATGGAGATTTATTTGATGTCTGAAACTTGAAAATATTTTCTGAGTTCTTTGTCAGTATTGATTCTTCGATTTTATTTAATTTCATCGGCAGATTTTTTATTTCCGACATCTCAATATCCCGATCTCCTGACCTGAGCCAACTCATGCACAATATCTCAATGAATAATGTTAGTAATATTTGGTATTTTTGAGATATTATCCTAACCATTTTATATGATATTATATTTGAAGAATATTGATTAAGGATATTTGATATGATATGCATATTTAAATTATCAAAATATTATATAAATATTATATGCATACATTTTTCTTCATAATGTTAATTATAATATATAAACATATGGTAAATAGTATTTTTACAGATAAACCCTCATATGTGTCATATTTATAATAAACACCTTTATATATTTAAGAAAAGTAAGGAAAATGTCATATCAAAAGTGCGATATTTTCGACTGAACAAGAATCTTCCTGCAACTTCAAATTTATCAATTCTCTCATTAGAAAAACCTTATTCGTAGCCGTTTTTCTCTCGTAGAGATCTGTCAACTTCTTCTATAAAGTTTCTGCAGTGCTTTCTGACGATATATGGCGGAACACCAAATTTTCTATCCATCCATGAATAAGACCCCCACCTTTCAATCCATTCCAATCATCATCAGACATCTTCTTTGTCATGACACCAATCCCATAAAGAGACGCATCTAAATTTTTGAGGCACAACATGTCCTCCATTCTCGACTTCCTTATTAACCAATGTGTGCTATTCAAGCAACTTTCTTTATTGCGATTTGAGTTATCTCTGTCTTCGTCGTCCTTCCCTCAACCAAGCCCTGATACCAATTTGTTAGGATTTTTAAACCCCAAACAATTCAGAAATCAAACACAGATTTTGGAGAAGAAAAGAAAATATAAAAAACACAATCAAACACAAGGATTTTTTTCCAGCTTCTCTTCTTTATTCAACTTCAATACGAATTACAAAATCTCTTTACAAAAAACTTCTCTTCAACCCTTCTTCTTCTCTACATAAAATACCTTAATCAATCTATATTTATAGGCCTAGAAATCCTAACCCTATTCCTACCAGAATACCTAATTTAACTAATTTAGATATCATCAAATCTCTAAAAATAATCTCTAAACAAATCTTCAAATAACTTTCAAATAAATTTCCAAAACGGATTTTCACTAAAACATCCCAGAATTCGGCCTGAGATGGTTTGAGCCGGCTCAAGAAGATCATGAGTCGGCTCATACAAACAACACATGAAGATTCCAAACGATTTGTGAGCCGGCTCAATATTGTCTTGGGCTGTCTCACACACACAGGGTCGAGAATACAACATGTACTTTTGAGGTTTTGTGATATGCACAGTTAGCAGCTTTGCTTGGTCCCGTTATGTCTTTTGCAGGTTGTTTATGTGCCCTCGATACATAATAAAACCTTCGGACAATTCACATAATGCATTCCAAATGCCAATGCTTGTGTGTGAGGAGAAGCTGGGCGCTTACTCCAATACACATCTTCTTGACGTGGAGTTTTGATGTAGTGGAAGAGACATTTCACACGGTATCAAAGCAATCCAAGTTCGATTTCCACTAAATGTGTATTGAATGCGGATTTATTAAATTAAAAATACCGTTGCGCAAAAGCCCAGGTTTCGGCCTAAAGGGCATTCGACCCGCAGGGTCGTGCTAGAATATAAAATGTATTGCCTCAACTCTAATCATAATTTCGAAGTTTTGGTGCGGTGGAAGGGACATTTCACAAACAATTCAATCTACATTTTCTTTGTTCTGGTATCGTTAAATTTTCTATTTAACGAAACACAAGGTATTTACTTAGGCGCTGTTTGGGAAAGGAGTAAAGATAACCATGGCTTATTTTTACGTCGAGGTGGAGAGATATAAACCGTGGTATGCAAGCTTCAAATTTAAAAAATTGAGTTATCTAAACTTTGATTAGATTGGAGTTTAGAAAACTGCGTTTGTCTCATTTTCAAAGGTGAGATAACCGTAGTTATCTCAACTTCAAAATGAGCCCCAGACATGTTAAAGTTATGATTTTTTGAGTTAAGTCTTTCTAAGTTTTTGAGATAAAGTCTTTCTAATTTTATGAAACCACACCTTAGAAGGCTTAACTCTATTCCTAAACAGGGGCTTATTTCGAAATAGGATCCTCTGCTCATCTTTTTCTGGCAAGTATCATGCTCTGGCCGACCCCACACAAACTATAGGCCCCTTGTTACACCCTCATTCCCAGCTGTTGGATTCATAAAAACCTGCTTGACAAGCAGAGGATCCGGATCCTTATATGTTAGTCAAAAATAAATCATTCCCATATTAAATAAGTTTGTGCATTTGAGTCTTTTCTTCTACAAATCCTCTGTAGTTTTTTTTTTAGGTAAATTTTGTATTTCATTCAATAGCCGAATCAAGATTGAGACACCATGTGAATGAGATGGGGAATTGCAGAAGATGCCAGCCAAAACTGGGGGTGGTTCAATAAACTCATGTCATGTAATCTCCATTCTATTTCCAGATCCCTGATTAAAATTATTAAATATTTGTGTAAGCCCATTTTAGTTGCAGAGTGGCCACAAATTATAGGGTAAATTACTAAAGCTCTGTGCAAGTTTTCCGGCCGACGAAAAGCCCCTGGTCTCAAAACGGAAAACCCTTAGGAAAAGTTTCCAGTTGTCAAAAAAGCCATGCATATGGTATTTGTATACTTGCATGCCATATCTAATTTATATATATATATGTATGCAGTTGTTTGATATATATATATGCGGTTGCACACGATATGTATGAGCAAATTAGATATAACAGACAACTTATAGTACTGCATAAAAAAATTCTATGGAGTTTTTGACAACCGACTATAGGCTAGGGTTTTTAATCAGCGGTAAAACCTGTCATATTTTTTTGACAATTTACCCTAAATTATATCGTTTGAATTTATAAATATTAGGGAAAATAAAATAAAAAATAGTGGTATTTCAAGAAATTTCTACAATACTAGGGCATTGTACAGATTCGTTTGAGTCTGAAACGCAGATAACCTAATTTTCATGTAGTTTTAACATGCAGATGGCTAATTGATGGTTAGAGTTGACATCTCTTATGGTTTACATACATCTCTCGTTGAATGATGTTTTCGTAAGATCAAGATGGCGATGTCTAACGGAGGGTAGAATCTCCTTCAGATGTTGCTTTCCGTTGATTTGCGGATGGCTGCGGTGTGTGGCTGAGATTGAATCTGGAGGTTGTCACTCCTGAAGTGTGTGGATCTCAATGGGTTGAGGTTGTGGTTGCCGGGTTACCTGCAAGGAAGTCCCGGGGTGGTTGTACCACCAAGGACCCTCCGACGATCAAGTTAGTCTAGAGATCCGAGCAGAGCAACGACTTAGTGGAGTAGAATTGGCTTACCTTGACCGCCTGAAAGAGGGGTTTAGATAGTGGTGGCAGCAGGTGCAGCAGGCGCGAGAATCACGCCGGCCGTTACGCTCCCGACGTCACGTCCGCGTGAAGAGTGGGACCTCCCATTAATGGCGAGACAGGCTCGTTAATGGGGGATCGTGGTGGCGTAGAACATGGGATGTGGCCGGCGGAGATCTCGCGCATGACGAGATTTGCGGGATGGCGGTTACGCCTGCAAGCGGTGCTATTGGTCGGTCGATGAGACCGAGGAAGATGACCTCGGCGGGAGAGCTCGCGGACGAGCGGGAGAGCCGGGATATCTAGTTTCTGCGGTAGCTCGGGAACGAGCTGTGAGGCCGAGGAGGCCCATCGTGTTGGGGCGAGCCAGCGTCTGCTCGGTAGGACGAGCATAGGGATGGTTTGGTCGGCTGCTGTAGGCCCTTTCTTGCATGCTCTGGGACACGTCATCTGCCACGTGTCATGATATGGGAGATCGCCGATATCGAGCATCATCATTAGCCCCCACTCTCGTCCCGACCAGCTGACGGGTCGGGTCGAGAGTGGTCTGCTGGATCACCCGAGGTGATCTCTGTTCCGAGGATATCGGCGGGCATGTCCCCGGGCAATCCGTTGTATTTTTCTAGGTGACGCAGACGAATCAGGGCAAGACCTTCTGCATTAAAGAGGGTGCACCGGTTCATGCGTTTCACCACTGAAGCGACGGTCCACGTGTCGAGCGTCGGTTGGGCGACGCGACGTGTTGCAGACCTGCGGCGTTTAATGGGATGATGTCCAATGCGCGCGCGCCAAGTGGAGCGATCTGGGTCGTCGTATGTGAGGGGTTGTTTTTGGCGGGAGTCGACGGTTGCCGTTGGATGGGGGCGCCGGAGGCTATAGGTAGAGGTGGGGCCCGCTTCAGGACCCATCTCTCTTCATATTTCCCTCATCTTCCATCTCGTAAGCTCGGCGCTCTCATCTTAGGTCGGATCTCCTGCTTTCCCGAGGGCTTCTTAATCAGGTTAGATGTCTTCTCCTGGGGAGCCTGTAGATGTCTCACGGGTAGATTCTAGGGATTCTTCTGCCGAGTCGGAGTCTTCCCGGGGAGATGGGGTCAGATCCTCTCCTCGCGGTAGTGTGTCAGGAGCGGATCCCCGAGTGGAGGTGACGGAAGCCCCCGGCGTGCCTTCCTTAGTGAGGTACGAAGGAGATCTCGCCACCGCTCGGGCCCGCTTCCATATCCTTTCTGGCTATACTCTGCGCTTGGCCGAGGAAGGAGAGAGGGTAGATCAGGTGCGGGGCAAAGAGATTGCCCTATATTTCGAATCCTTTTGGGCCG
This sequence comes from Agapanthus africanus, assembly GCA_030015575.1. Taxonomy (NCBI): domain Eukaryota; kingdom Viridiplantae; phylum Streptophyta; class Magnoliopsida; order Asparagales; family Amaryllidaceae; genus Agapanthus; species Agapanthus africanus. Next base: position 527,847,034 of record CM057347.1, on the reverse strand, counting down.
GAATGCGCTTGCCCTTCTCTCCCGGGGTCGCTGCAGCGCTGTCTTACTTCGGGTTAGCCCCGGGCCAGTTAGTGCCGAACTCCTAGAGGATTCTCCTTAGGTTTCTGGTCCGCTTGAAATTGCAGATGGTCCCCTTTGGTCTGTCCATCCTTGCCTCCTCTCTCATCTACAAAAGTCACCCTGGCTCTCACGCTGGCGACCCGAGGTGGGTCTACCTCTCCTTTAGGAAACGTCGGGGGAGTGCGCCCGGGTCGGGAGTCATCGTCCTGCCTTCTTCCATCCACGGCTGGAAGAAGAAGTTTTTCTTCGTCGGGGTGCTAGAAGGTGAGGACTGGCCCGTACCCGTCCAGTGGTCTAGGGATAAATGCTGGCAGGGAAACCCGTCCAATGACCCCGACGCGGTGAGAGTGGCGATGTGGGAGCCCATTCCTCGAGCTGATGTGTTGCTGTCTGAGCGGGCCCTTAGTTGGGCCGGGCTCAACCCTGTCCAGTTCATCGGTAAGTTAGGCTTGCATTTACTCTGATTTTTGCTTGAGTCGTTGACCCCCTTTTATCTCGTCTTGTGCAGAACCCATGGATTTGAGCTACCTTCGAGCGGCTATGTGCAAGCCGAAGAAGGGGTCGAGGGCTGGAGGGGCCAGCTCTTCCCGTTAGGCGCCGACCCCGACTCCTCTGGCAGCCGTCCAGCACCAGCGCTCGAGCACGGATCGGGCCCCGGAGTCCAGCAGGGCACCGACCCAAAAGAGGGCTTAGGGGCAGGAAGCCCCGGCCTCGGAGGCGGAGACCAGTCCGCCGCCATCGGCTCTCAGGAGGTCCTCCCACGCGGCCCTGAGGGCCCCGACCTCCCCGATCTTGGTGGACAATGGGGAGCTCCGCTTTGAGGTGCCCTCGGGGCTCTTTGTCGTCGACAGCCTTCTGCATGACATGGAGAGGTCGGCCGGGGGCAGGGTCACCGAAGGAAGCCTGTAAGGGCAATCGGCGTCCATCGCCCAAGAGGCGTGCGGGTTAGTGCTTGTGCTTTGCTCATTTCATCTTTCGTGGGACTTGGTGATCCTTCTTCTTTCTGACCCCTTTCTTGTTCCCCAGGTCCTCCACCACGTCGCTCTTGCTATCCGGATGGAGGAGGAGGAGATAGGCCCGACGGTCCGAGCCTCGGGTGAGTCCTCCTCGCTGAGGCAGGCGCTGGAAGCGGCGACGGCGAGTGTCGCCGCTCTCGAGGCCGAGGTGGTGGCCGGGAAGCAGGAGCTAGCAGCCGCGAAGCAGGAGGCGGCGACCGTAAAGAAGGAAGTGGCGGCGGCGACGCAAGAGGCTTCCAGGCTCCGCGAAGCCGCCCAGGCTGCCGAGGCCAAGCTCCAAGACTCCACGGCGCTCGTCGGCACCATGAGGAAGTCGGTGGGCACCCTCTGGAACGAGCTGGGGGCAGCGGTAGAGGCGGCGAAGCGGGCCGACCTCTTGGCGGCGAAGGCAGTAGAGAACTTCCAGAAATCGGAAGAATTTTACACCGTCCTAGTCTTGACCGCTACCGCCATCTGGCATGAGGCCCTTGATGTCGTTAAGGCTCGGATGCCGGAATTCACCGATCAGGATCTCCGAGCCGAATATCCTCGCGGGGACGAGGAGTAGGGGGAGGCCCTCGGGGGCGAGGCCGAGGAGGGGATACCCGGTGAGGGCAACGCGAAGACCCCTGCGGCGGGCGCTGGGCTTCCCGGGGATGCGCCCGGCCCTGAGGCCTGAGGCCCATCGTCTTTTGTTTCTTTTGTTTCTTTTTATTTGTTTCCTCGGGAGTTTTGTAGGCCTCCGAGCTTTTTGTAAGGCTGGGGAACCCACAATACCTTGTAGAAGCTTTAACTTTTGCGAAAAAAGGTATTTTTCTTGTAGTCTTGTTTGCACGCGTATTTTTCTTGTTGTGTGAACACTTGTATCTGCATGGGACTGCCTTTCTGTTGTGTCGTCTCTTTGTCTGGCAATTGCGTGTCGACTTGAGTCGACTCTCTTTCCCAGTGTCCCAAGGCAGGCGGTAAGACGGTATCTCCATGGCCCCGAAGTCGAAGTATAGATCACTAAGACGTTGAGAGATTGGGTGCCTCTTGTTGAGTTCATGTCCCTTAGTCGTTGGTGTGGCCGTGATTGGCCTGCTAAGGATGGTGCCGAGTGGGGTAGCTGCTCGGTGCTTCTCGGTGAGGGCTTTGATCTTTAGCTGTTGGAGAGGCCGTAAGGGGCCTGCTGAGGATGATGCCGAGCAGGGTAGCTGCTCGGTGCTTCTCGGTGAGGGCTTTGATCCTCAGCGTGAGAGGGGCCGTGAGAGGCCTGCTGAGGATGGCCGAGCAGCGTAGCTTCTCGGTGCCTCTTGGCGAGGGCTTTGATCCTTAGCGTGAGAGGGGCCGTGAGGGGCCTGTTTAGGATGGCCGAGCAGGGTAGCTGCTCGGTGCCTCTTGGCGAGGGCTTTGATCCTCAGCGTGAGAGGGGCCGTGAGAGGCCTGCTGAGGATAGCCGAGCAGGGTAGCTGCTCGGTGCCTCTTGGCGAGGGCTTTGATCCTCAGCGTGAGAGGGAGCGTGAGAGGCCTGCTGAGGATGGCCGAGCAGGGTAGCTGCTCGGTGCCTCTTGGCGAGGGCTTTGATCCTCAGCATGTGAGGGGCCGTGAGAGGCCTGCTTAGGATGGCCGAGCAGGGTAGCTGCTCGGTGCCTCTTAGCGAGGGATTTGATCCTCAGCGTGAGAGGGGCCGTGAGATGCCTGCTGAGAATGGCCGAGCAGGGTAGCTGCTCGGTGCCTCTTGGCAAGGGCTTTGATCCTTAAGGATGCCCGAGCGGGGTTGCCGCCCAGTGCCTCTTGGTGAGGGCTTTGATCCCTGGTTTTGCCAGGAATAACCGAGCACGGATCGTGCTAAGTGATTGCCTATTTCGAGGGCTTTTCATCCTTAGCGCGGGAGGGGCGTGGGAGGCCTACTAAGGATGTCCGAGCGGGGTTGCCGCTAGGTGCCTCTTGGCGAGGGCTTTGATCCCTGGTGGTGTGCCAGGGATAACCGAGCATGGTTGTGCTAAGCGGTTGCCTCTTTCGAGGGCTTTTGAGTCCTTAAGGATGGCCGAGCAGGGTTGCTGCCCGGTGCCTCTTGGCGAGGGCTTTGATCCCTGGCGTCGTGTGGTAGGGAAGCTACCAGCCAGGGATAGCCGAGCAGGGTAGCTACAGGGCTGCCTCTTGGCGAGGGCTTTGATCCCTGCCGTCGTGGGGTAGGGAAGCTACCAGCCAAGGATAGCCGAGCAGGGTAGCTGCAGGGCTGCCTCTTGGCGAGGGCTTTGATCCCTGGCGTCGTGGGGTAGGGAAGCTACCAGCCAGGGATAGCCGAGCAGGGTAGCTGCAGGGCTACCTCTTTGTGAGGGCTTTGATCCCTGGCATCGTGGGTAGTGAAGCTACCGGCCAGGGATAACCGAGCAGGGTAGCTGCAGGGCTGCCTCTTGGCGAGGGCTTTGCTCCATGAAGAGGGACCGAGCAGTGAAGCTGTTCGGTTGCCTCTTGGCGAGGCTCTGTCCGACCTTCCCATGTGAGCACTGAGGAGTGGGACGGCGTCGAGGACACGTGTCGTGATGGTGCTGTGAAGGCGAAGCGCCGGAGTCTTGTCGTTTCGGTTTCGCATGGGGAGGCGCGATGCTTGCCGCATGGCGCCTGCGTTGCGTGTGAAACGGGCGACTATTGGATTCCCAAGCGTCGTTGGCTATAAAATGGAATCGTTTTGGATTGTTGATTACTATTTTCCTAGCAACCGAAACGCAAAAATGCAGGACTTCCCCTTCGCCATCGAAGACATCGTAGGGTTCGAGGATGTCTACCTCTATGACCCGTACTGCACTGAGGACACGGTGCAATTGGTAATCGGCAGGATCGAGGACCACTTCGGCCGATTTCTTCCCCGGCGGTCCTCCCTCCTGCAGCTGCTGATATATTCCATCTGGAGGGCGTCGCCGGGGCTTTACAACCCCTTATCCAAAATGTTGTTCGACGAGGCCATAGGCAAGCTAAGGTCTCTGAGGCGCTTCAGCCTGATCTCCGGGGGCCGGCTAAACCGCTCGGAAGCGCTCGTCCGTGAGTGCTACCAGTTGAAGCTTGACGCCGAAGCTCGTAGGAGGATCGGAGGCAGAGGTTAGACGCTGCGAGGGCTCGGCCGGAGGAGATATGCTCAGAGCACCACAAGCAGTGCTCTGTGCACCCTATTCCCCCGCTGTTGTAATAATAAAATTTTTCTTTTGTGTATGGCTGAGGAGCCGATGGTACCTTTTGAATGAATAAGATTCTTTTTTTCTTTTCTGCAATGCTCTATGGATCCTTTTATTGCATAAACAAAAGATCTTAGGAAGATGGTACATTGCTTTGAAAAGAAAATACATGCTAGTAGATGCTTTTATTCATGCAGCTTGAGCCTCCTATACGTCTGCTGGTACCTGTGCTCGGCATGGGGTACCGTGCTTCGGGGGTACCAGTCGCATGCTCTGCTGACACTGTCATGATCTGGCCGATTGTCTGCTCGGCTGGAGGGGGACGCTGTTCTTGCTCGCGGTCAGCTTGCCGCTTGTCCCTTAGGTACGTCGCGAGGTGCCCCGAACGGATCAACTCCTCGATATAATCTCGGAGTTGCTTGCAGCTCTCCGTTGAGTGGCCCAGTGTCCTATGAAAGCCGCAGTAGGGGCCCGCGTTCGCTTTGAAGCCGAGCGTGGGATCGGGGGGGGGGGTGTTAGTTATATGTATGCCCTAGAGGCCATTACTATACATAGGATGTATATTGTAGTGGATGCTTGGACATATATAGGTAGGACTTTCTTGCTCGACATGATAGTATGCTATCTGGTTGCACTTTACCTTAACGTGTACACTGATTGTCTCTCTGTTACATGTTGGTAAAGCCCTTAGGATGTGTACTTGACTACCTGCACTATGATGCGGATCATACTAGTAGGGACATTGTAGTCCATAAGTACATCCTTCAAGGTCCCTAGTCGTGGGTGTATCGAGACAGGGCATCGATATACCAGAGTAGACTAGCGTATACCTTCTCGACCCATACAGATGGGCGATGGATGATCCCATATCCATTGGTGTTTGACATCAGAGATGATATACGGGTGCTCAGTGGAGACTGGGTACACTGGACGGACTCCCCGAGAACTCCCAGATGGTATTATACCTTACGTCAGATGGCAGTTCTCTGGTGACACTGGTACAGAGTAGTCTGTTGACCCGAGATCGTCATAGAGTCTTGTATGATTCCCACTGTGCTTTGATTTCCACCTTACCACATCCAAGTGGGCGTGCAAAACGGTGGTTTTTGGGTACAGTCCCGAATCACATGGAGGCAATGAGCGATAGGAGGGGATTCGTCTCTCCCGGTATAGGGAGTTGATGTTACGCTGTGTTCGATTGGCTATAACCGGAAATCCCTGGCCAGGGTTGCTGAGATTTACTGGTAAGTGTTCCCAGTAGTTTCTCGAACCGTTATAGACCTCATATCGACACGACTTATCGAGCTATTGGGGTCTGACGTTTACCACCCCTAGGCGAGATATGCGACATATCAGACGACGAGACCGGACTGTACGGTAAGTGTTACTGGTTGGATTCACAGGAGTGTGAGCGGGCTTGCTCGTCGATCTTCTGATCGCTCAATACCCGGGTGGCCGTTACGTTTAGCAGACCGCTTGCGGCTTGTGGGTGTTTGATATGATCATCACCTGCTGCCGGCGTATTGACGAGTCTTTAGAATCCTCCACAGAGGTTTCCTGGCTCAAGCGAAACGAAATAGGAGCGCATATGAGATATGTGCGGGACCGAGAATAATGCGTGTATGTGATACCGTATTCTATTCTCGCGATGAATGTATCGAATGGTTGTATGTGATATAACCTCGTTATCGAATCAAGGATTGATTCGATAAGCCGATACATTGGATATTAGTCGGTTATGTGTGATATGACCGGATCGTTAAATCAAGTGTTGATTTAATGATTTAATGTATAATTATATATTTGATATATTACTTTGCATTAACTAGTATTGGTTCACTTAAGATGGATTTTCTCACTTGATGTGCACAATTAGTATATGTGATATATTTTTGTGCACTAGTTTGTATCATGTTTGATGATACATGCTAACTTGGGTGTATGTTTGTATTAAACCATGGTTAGTTAATGGTTAGGGTTTCATTTGATTTATTTGCTTATTTATTTATTCATTTATTCTTTTTTTGAAAGAAATAAAATGGTGGCTAAGTTTGGATTATCTTTGAAGCTTTGAAATGGTTGACTATTTTGTTTCTTTCCTTAACCCTAACCATTCACTTTAACCTTAGTTTATTCTCTACATCTAACCATGGTTGACATTATGATAAGAATGATCTATTTTCTATTTTCTCATTATTCTTATCATAATCCTTTTCTTCTTCTTCTTCTTCTTGAACAAAAGAAGAAAGCTTGCTACCATTCATGCCAACTTGAGAAAAAGAGTGAGAATCCAATTCTAAAGTGAACCCACTTCCTATTTCTTCATCCTCTACCACTTGCCAAGTAGTATAGGGTGTTTTCTTCACAAGTTTCATGACTTGGTGAAGTTGGAGTTTGATCTTGAGTTGCCTCGACGTAGATCATCTTCGGCATCGAAGTCGGCGACCTAGCCCGGTCTTTTCTCCGATGAAACCGCCGTGAGAGTCTTGGATTCCGATATGGACAGCGAGCGGACTTCATCACGGAGCTATGGAGGTAGAGGACCGGATCTACAAAGGTTGTATTTCCGTTCACTTAGTTAAGTTGTTAACTAGTTGCTATCTATCGCCTAAATTCTAGTTAACGATCCGTATTAGGGTTTGTAGGCACAAGAAAAATTTGAATTTGGCATGGTTGATGCCTTGTGAGACCTCTTTAGAGTGCCTAGGAACCCTACAGGGGGAACTTGAAGAACCCTTCGCCCTTGGCCTCCTCAAGTAACACTGCCCGGGAGACATTAAGCGGCGTGTACTCCTGGAACTTTTGGGGATAGGGCTTTTGCCGTTCCGGTCCTCTTCTCTCGTCCCTGGCCCTCTTTTTTGGTCGGCTTGCTCTGCTCGGGGGAGGCTTGCATTCACCTCGGACTCAAGCTAGACCTCGCGCTCGGTCCAGGCCTTTACCTCGGCCATGATCTTAGGTTGCGCCAGTGCAAAAGAGCGTAACCACTCCTTGTGCCTAAGACCAGACCTTAGAGCTGTGATGATCGTCTCGCCCCGGTGCTCTGGGACCTCGAGAAGGACGTTGTAGAAACGGGTGACGTAGGCCTTGAACGTCTCCCTGTCCTCGCTCTTGATCGTGAAGAGGTGGTCGACTGTGCGCTTCTGCCGCCTGTTCCCGACGAAGTGGCCGAGGAATTGTGTAGCCAGCTCGTCAAAGGTCGAGATCGAGCGCGGCTCGAGTCGTCGGCACCAGTCTCGTCCGGCGCGGATGAGAGTGGCCGGGAATGCTCGACACTGGGCGGCATCGGAGTGGTCTTGGAAGCTCATTCCCGCGGTGAACGCATCCAAGTGGTCCTTCGGGTCAGATATGCCGTCGAAGAGGGAGACCTTTGGGGGCTTGTTGCGGGAGGAGACGTGGACGGAGAGCAGCTCCTCGGTGAACGGTTTTGTGAGCGAGTCGGCGGCATACTTAGCTCCGTCGCTCGAACGGTGACCTTCCCGATGCAGGCTCTCGATCTTCTTCTCGAGGGCGTCGAGTCGGCCATGGTACCCCGACGACTCGGCGCATCCTGATCCCAGGCCCCCGCTGTTGGCGGCCTGCGTCTGGCCTCGGCCGCGGTTTCTCTCAATGGGGTTCCTCAAATCCCGGGGTGAGGTGGCCCTTGAGCCTCCTTGACGAACCCCGTCTGCGCGGTCCCGTCGGGGGAGGGTGTGTCAGTCATGCCTGGTGACGGGCGAGCTGACCGACATTTCCTCAGGACAGGCGCGCGAAAGATCTTGGGACGGGGCGCTCTAGTGACGGACCTCGGTGTCGAGCTGTTGGGCGCCCAGCGGGTCGCAGAACGTACTGTCCCGGGGGATCCGCGGCCGTGGGAGGCAGCGAGGCGGCGATCGGCCGTGCCGACGTGGGCCGAGTCTTCTCTTCCCCCATAGGGGTCCTGGTCCCGAGGTGGGGGAGCGGCAACCTGGGGATTATGCCCCGCCGCTTAGACGCAGACGAGCGCCTCCATGAAGGATGCGAGTCGGTCTATCCGGTCGGCGGGGGCATTGATGGCATTCGGCGGAAGTGGCCCGTCTGCGCCGCCGTTGAGAGGGAGGCGGTGGTTGGAGCTTCGATCGTCTTGAGGATCGCTCGCCATTGGAGTGAGATGGGAAGGCGAACTTTTGTTTTTCTGGAATCTAGGTTCCCACAGACGGTGCCAGCTGACGGAGGGTGGAATCTCCTTCAGATGTTGCTTCCTGTTGATCCGCGGATGGCTGCGATGTGTGGCTGAGATTGGATCTGGAGGTTGTCGCTCCTGAAGCGTGTGGATCTCAATGGGTTGAGGTTGTGGTTGCCGGGTTACCTGCAAGGAAGTCCCGGGGTGGTTGTACCACCGAGGACCCTCCGACGATCAAGTTAGTCTAGAGATCTTAGCAGAGTAACGGCTTAGTGGAGTAGAATTGGTTTATCTTGACCGTCTGAAAGAGGAGTTTAAGTAGTGGCAGCAGCAGGTGCAGCAGGCGCGAGAATCACGCCGGCCGTTACGCTCCCGACGTCACGCCCGCGTGAAGAGCGGGGCCGCCCATTAATGGCGAGACAGGCTCGTTAATGGGGGATCGTGATGGCGTGGAACGTGGGATGTGGCCGGCGGAGATCTCGCGCATGGCGAGATTCGCGGGATGGCGGTTACGCCTGCAAGCGGTGCTATTGGTCGGTCGATGAAACCGAGGAAGATGACCTCGGCGGGAGAGCTCGCGAACGAGCGGGAGAGCCGGGGTATCTAGTTTCTGCGGTAGCTCGGGAACGAGCTGTGAGGCCGAGGAGGCCCATCGTGCTGGGGCAAGCCAGCGTCTGCTCGGTAGGATGAGCATAGGGATGGTTTGGTCGGCTGCTGTAGGCTCTTTCTTGTATGCTCTGAGACACGTCATCTGCCACGTGTCATGATATGGGAGATCGCCGATATCGAGCATCATCAATGTCTAACAGTTGAATTGTCAATAACTTAATACTCTTTTTTTTGTGTGTGTGTTTTGAGAAAAAATTATCAATATATGCCACATGGAGCGCATCAAAATTCTACATATATATGGAATGCAGAATAAACAAAAATTATTATTTCCCCACTAGAGAGAAGAAAGGTAGGATTAGCTTTTAAAAAGTGGGTGCCAAATTTAGCATTAAAAAATGGGGTACATCAACAAGCTGGTAAGAAATTATGGAGTGCAGAATAAACAAAAATTCTTATTTCCGCATAATTGTAGACTCTGTAGTTCACACTAAATTTACACTCGCAATTATACCTGTCATGCATTTATATATCAAATTTCAACAACTTTATTTGTTTTTTTTCCCATTAAAAACTGTAATAATATATCCCAGATAGTTACTATGTGATGGGTTTAGAATTTCTATAACATGTTGTGGTGTTAGTTGCGGTTATGAATCTTGATTGGATTTTTTAATGGTTTTTATTGATTTTTTTTAAAGAGGAATGTCATGTTAGTAATCAATTTCAAAATTGAAGACCCCTTCTCTTAGCACTCTAAGAGCAGAGAGAGGTTATATGAACAAAGATATAATCAACAAATTTTATCATACTGACTCCATAAGCAGACTTAAATGGATTGATTTAGAATCATTTTATAATTATATTCTAAGTTTTCATCTCCATCAACATTTTCTGGACATATCTGAAACTCGATGGGTGGATGACACCGTCAGGTCATAGAGTTTTGTGGCAACTTGCAATTTTCCATTTCCACGGCTGCATTAAGCCGATTTCATAATCGATCGTTAGGTCTAAAATAAACTTTGGTGCAGGAATTAGTCGGAAATACAAGCAAATAATAACATGAACTCATCAAAGATTTAAATATTTGAAGCAGAATCATTCAAACACTCCCCAACAAAAGAAATTATTCCCGTTACGCGGAAGGATTTAATTACAAAGCTAATAGATTTTATACGGATTAAAGTGCAATTAATTAACAAGGTTCTTCCATACGCTGGTCCTTAATATAGGTTATTATTTTATTAATCATATCTAGTTTGTCTTTAGCTGGATTTTATTAGTGATTTAGGTAAGGTTGATCGTCATGGATTCATAAACTAAGATGAATGGTGTTTCCACCTTTGTTTCATTAACAAAATGATAATGAAACAGCTAAGTATATGGTTCTAGCTGTTGTCGCTCTCTACACAAAAATAAATTTATATATATATATATATATATATATATATATATATATATATATATATATATATATATCTTGATTCTAATTACTCTCTCTCCCCCTCCCTCTCTCTCTCACACACACACCTAGAGCAAGTTTCGCGGCATAATCAAACAAATGAGTTTAAAAATTAACATTTGATTTCCTTAAAAACGAAATTAAAAAACACCATTTTGAACTATTGTTGTATTTAGCTTATAAGTTTGGAGAACAAGCACAGGCTCAATTTTTTATTTTTATTTTTAGGTTTGGCATCTACAGAAATAAAAGCTTTTTCAGATTGAAAAAAACGGGAAGCCAAAGTCCGCGTTATCAAAGTGTTACTTTTTTCCCTAAATCGGCACCATACATATTGTACTGCATGCCAGACGTATAGACGTATATACACTATATATATATATATATATATATATATATATATATATATATATATTTCCTTTCATTAAACAGCAGCGAGGTAAATAATTTATCCATAATGTTATATAAACCTTTAAGACCAATCTGAATGGTGCTGATCGTTAAAGTTCAAAAATCGAAAGTCAGATTTTTCAACTGTGGTGGAAGGAAATTCTTTCTATGTCCGTTGAAACTCCATTTTCTATTTTATTTATTTATTTTTAGGAAAAAATGGGTCTATCTTACTTGACTTGAAAAGCAATAGGAAAAACTCGTTGGCCTAAAAAAATCAGTGAAAAACTCTTTAAATCCAAAAAGTGATAGGTTTGAGTCCTTAAAGTAGAACCAACAACTTTTTACATTTTAATAGTCCCACTTGTCAACTTCTGAAAAAAATGCTACATTTAGCAGGTAAACTGACACACTTTGCAAATAACTGCTCCATTTATCAGTACATCACTTTACATTAACTGCTACACTTAGCAGATAACCGCTTCTTTTATCAAATGTAGTAGTTTATCTGCTAAATATAGCGGTTGTCTATCAGAAGTTAACAAGTGTAATACCGAAATATTAAAAAGTAAAAAGGAGTTGATTATACCATAGGGATTTAAACTTTTAACATTTTGGATCTAGAGGGTTTTTCACTATATTTTTGGTCTAGAGAGTTTTTCGGTGTCTGGACCCGAGAGTTAGATCCATTTCCCCCTTATTTTTAATAAAGGTCGCATTTCATGAAAAGATAGAATTAAATTCAGATGATCCAAATGTCCGAATCAAAAAAATAACAGGCTTTTGCACCAAAATTGATTTGCGTATTTTAAAAGTGGGCTTGATTATAGAGTGGTTAATTGGAGCCTAGGTGGACAGCAGTCATGTTTTCTCTTCATCCAGCACATTATTGGTATTGATTGGGTTTTATGCTTAGCCCGATATCTCTACTATATTAATGACAAAAGAGGATGCACGGAGCACGTGCAAAATAAATTCTTTTAATTTTCTGTCATGTCAGCAATACTGATGTGTCACAAATTGGTAATTTTGATTTATATTAAACTTAAAATAAAACATAAAACATAAAGGTTTTAGGGTTATTGCTGTTATTCATCCATAACAAACTTCTCATAATTGAAAGTTTTTAGGTTTTATCATCTCTGTAATTATTTCCATTTTCCCATCTCTTCAACTAATTCTTTAAAAAAAAAAATCAAATCTTTGTGATGTCAAAATATACTTAACGTGCATCGCACGTACAATATACCTGTAGTTATAATGCCCAAAACTAAATCATAGGGGTATTTACCAAAGCCGCTTGAGGACCGGAAACCACCTTGCGGTTTTTCTGTTCACGAACACCCACCATGACATGAAGCATGCACCGTTTGGATGATTTTCTCTAACATGGCATACTTCAAGACGTTTTTTCGCTACAACTATCAAACCAGTGAGTGGTTTTTGATAAATATCCCAGTTCTGGATAGTTAAAAATAACATATCAAAATGTCATTTTATAATACACTTATCGGCAGGGTGATTTTTCGTTAACAACTTATACTTAAGGATGAGTTTTTGTTAACGGAAAAAACACATACCGGCTTCTCATAAAAGAGTCAAACCATCACCTGTTTGTTAAATACCCCGAAATCATACCACATAGTCTCTTTTTCCTAGGTGGCATCACATAAACATGTCACTGGCTGACATGTGCATTTATGAATAACGACGCATGTCCACATGCTTTCTATTTTTCAATAAACACATGATGATGAGGAGGTAAGCAACTAAACGAATACATGAAGTTCTACTTTTCTATTTTTCAATGAACACATGCTTTCTATTTTTCAATATCCCAATTCTCCTAGTTAAAAATAACATATCAAAATGTCATTTTATAATACACTTAACTTAACGGCGGAGTGATTTTTCGTTAACAACTTATACTTAAGGGTGAGTTTTCATTAATGGAAAAAACACATGCAGGTTTCTCGTAAAAGAGTCAAACCACATCACTAGTTTGGTAAATACCCGAAATCATACCACACAGTCTCTTTTTCCATGGTGGCATCACATAAACATGTCACTGGCTGACATGTGCATTTATGAATAACAACGCATGTCCACATGCTTTCTATTTTTCAATAAACACATGATGATGATGAGGTAAGCAACGAAACGAATACATGAAGTTCTTGATTTGGATCCACAACGCAGACGGTATAGCATACAGTGTCTTGAAAAACCATAGAAATAGTGTCATGTAAGTACATGATGCAAACAGATAAGAAAAAATGTTGTACAATTCATGGTTTCTGACACTGGAGTCATGCATATCTGACCTTACAATTTGGCTATCGTTTTCAAGTTTTGGTATTTGAAACGTGTCGGACACTCATACTTAATTGCTCATAATCATGGCCGTTTCGGCTCCGTAAGGGTTGCTAAAAGCACCGATAGCATCATGCATGGACTAGATTCAGCAGTTTCATTCCTCCATTTTGTCCCTATAAAGCATTTCCCAAAAAGAGCCTACAATATAAAGCTAAACCTTTTTTTAATCATTGGCTTCTTTTTATGAAAAGTGTTGGGGCCAAATTTTTCGATATTTGTGGCTCCTAAGCTTGGTTTTGATTTTAGACATCAACAGTGACCCATGTCACCAAATATCATAGTATTCTCTGAAATATATATGAAAGGCTATAGAACATCCAACATTCCGAACCAATATATTATGGGTCTGACGCAGAAGCGTCAACCAGATACATGACCTGAGAAAAGTTGTAGCTTTCGTAGAAGCGGGGTCGTTTGTGAACACCGAAAGCACCTAGCACGTGCATCTCGATCCATGACGTGAAGTAGTGCAACGGAAGATGTACGGGCTTTACCTCCGGCTGAGTAGTGTCTGCCGCTAAGCTCAAGCCATGATATATAGATGAGTCAGTCCTGCGATCCCAACGGCCACACGCATCCCTGCGACCATGCGGTGGGCCGGATAAAAGACAGATGGCCTCATGTAGCGAGGGTGCGTCGGAAGCACAAACCAACTCAACCACAGACCGATGAACCCCAGAAAGAACGTCTCTTCGTCGACGTCTAGAGCAGCGATCTCTGCAAAAGGGATGGCTGGAATGAAGAAATTCTTTAAATCCGCCTCTGCCGTCGGCAAGTTATCCAAACCAAAACCGAACGGGTCGTCAAGCTTGGCGAATTTCGTAGGTTGTTTTGACAAGACTTCTGGGCGAAGAAAGCGGGCGATGAAATCTGCAAAGCCGACTCCGTGCCCTCCCGACTCTAAGAACAAACTCTCATAAATGTTCAACACTTTGATTAGTCTCGGGAACCGGTGTTGAACGGTATTCTTTGGAGTGAGGCCCATCACCACTGATTTGGTGGCAAAGATATACTCATCAGGGGGAAGTATCTCCTCGTAATGTTCCCCTCTGACGGGTAAGACGGAAATTTCCGCAAAACCCTCTAAGGAAATTGAGACCTCCCAATCCGATAGAAGAAATGTGTGGGTTGGGATGTTCCACTGTTCCAGAAAAGCCTTGACCCACCATACACGAGGCGCGGGATATTGAAAAAGGGACGCATAGATTGCAGGATACATCCCAAACTTCAGCAGCAGCGATTTCTTGGCCGACAGGATATACCGAGCCCACTGCAGGTAGCCGGCTGAATGACGAGGAGTCAATCCTATCATATAAACTTGCCCCCAAGGACGTGACTCGCCTTGGCATATGCGCCGCCCCAAAATGTCCAAGGCCATCGGTGGCTGTACGGTTATTGATCCCATGAAGGGCTAAAGGCGACCTTCCGAGGTCCAGTTGACCTCTTCTATGGCATAAGCCACTTAAGGCGAATCAGTGTAATGAATCGCTGAAATTGATTCTGAGGGCGCTGCACAAGAAAAACTGCGCCGACCCCGGATAATCTGATTATACCATGACCCTCATAGATGAAGAGATTTTTGCTCTAGGTTATGATCTTTAATAAGCGCAAAGACTTTTCGATCCACGGGTGCATCGGCAAAGGCGCTCTCTGAACGTACGAAAGGGAAGGAAAAGTCGAAAACCATAGCACCTGCACAAAAGGAGAAGGTTCAACTATCGACGTTATGTTCAGAACTTTAACGCTCTTTGATACTTAAAATTTTTGTACTGCATTGCAGTGCAAAAAAAAGGGATAAGGGGGCCCACAAAATTAAGGTAACTCCCCATCAATGATGGGGCAGTCACTCATTAAGAATAGAATTCAAAAGGATTCTCATTTAATGAGAAATGTCATTGGGCTAAGGAGTTAAACTCCCTCGAGAGCTGTGCTCTGCAAACAGATTTCACATCTGTCATGAAAATTAAGAAGGGAATAAAATTCCTCAAAATTTCTTAGAGCCCTGTTCTGTAAAACAATGGGGTAATATACCAAAACCCTCAAAAGCAAAGCTTTTTTATAGGATAAAACCCCAAGATCTTTAAGATCTGCAAAACGAATCCTAAAAACTCTAAGAGTTCTTTATGAAAGATGAGCAAAGCTCTGATTAACGGGTTAAGAAACCCTAAAACACGTTTTTAAGATCTACGATCCAAGAAGAGCAAAGCTCTGTTAATGGGTTCGATCATAATCCTTACCAAGTTTTTGGCAAAGTTCTGACTCTAAAAGAGTTTCCGTGGGCAGAGATCTAAGCTCTCAAAAGAGAATTAAATTCTCAGAAAGGAGAAGTTTAGGGAAGATGAACATCAGTCATCTCAAGGCAAAAATGCCCTACTTATAGGCACAGGGAGACGGTTCCACTTCTGAGAAGATCCAACGATGGAAATGATGTCACCGCTGCACTCACGTGTGAGCCACGTGAGCGCAGCGGTGGGGGGCATTTGTTTCCCCAATAAAAGAGCAAAGCTCTGTTCAAAACCCAAGAGGCAGCGCCTCACTGTCTTCCACGAGAGCGCCAACGCCAGAGTTAAAAACTCTTATATGAGCAGCGCCCGTGTGCAAAGCACACAAAACTCAAGAGGCAGCGCCTCACGTGCCTGTCACGAGGGCGCCAGCGCCAGAGTTAAAAACTCTTATTGGCGCCGCACGTGCACAGCACGTGAGCGCCGACGTCTAGTAGAATTAAATTTTACTCTTTGTTAAACAGAGCCGTTGGATCAAAGATCCAACGGAGATGATAAATCATCATAATGCAGAATTAAATTCTGTTGAGGAAATATTCCTCAAATCTTTCTAAACAAGAAAGATTAGTCTCTGTAAAACAGAATACCGATGGATTAAAAATCCAATGGTGATTAAAGAATCACCGATCTACAGAATAAATTCTGTGTGGAAAAATATTTCCCTAATCTTGTTAAAAACAAGAAAAATACCATTTGTAAAACAGAAGTCCTTAGATTAAAGATCCAACGGTGGGTAAAATCCCCAAATCAATTAGGATCTCTCAACTAGAGATTTCTTCAACTAATCAACAAACTTGCCTCTACTATATAAAGGACCTAAGACTTCAAGTCTAATAGAGAGGAATCCCCTCCATAAGCTTTGAAAAAAACAAAGCAGAAAGCTTCAAAAAGGAAGAAAGAAGAAGATCTCCCTTCTTAAAGAAAAAAACTCTAGGTAAATAAAAAAGAAGAGAGATCAAAGCATCTCGTTTACCTATTTAAAGGTTTAACCCTTTTAAAAAGAAGAACTTAGTTCTTTCTCTGGATCTAAGATCCACAAGACAAGTCTTCCACAAGTTGAGAATTTAATTCTCATCGGGACGAACTTGTTCTTGGAGATCAAAGATTCAGAAAAGAACAAGAAAATTGAACTCCTCAGAATAAAATATACAAGGAGCAATCAGCGCCCAGCGCCTTACGTACCCCTCACGTGAGCGCCACTCAATTAGGAGTGCTTAGCACTCAGTAGTTGGCGCTCAGCGCCCAGCGCTTCACGTGCCCCTCACGTGGGCGCCGCTCAATAAGGAGTGCGTAGCACTCAGTGGCTGGCGCTCAGCGTCCAGCGCCTCACATGTCCCTCACGTGGGCGTTACAAAATAAGGAGTGCTTAACACTCAATGGTGCGGCGCCCAGCGCCCAGCGCTCCACGTGATCCTCACATGGGCGCCATAGAACATAAAAGTGCTTGACACTCATCATTCAACACCTAGCGCCTAGTGCCTTACGTGCTTTGCACGTGGGCGCTATAAAAAGTGCTTAGCACTCCATAAAGAGACAAAAAAGTAAAGTAAAGTAAAGTGTGGGCGTCAGAACTTACATAAGTGCTCATCACTGTTTGCACGAAAAAGAGGATAGCACTTCTTTCAAATAAAAGAAAACTGAGTGGGCCAAGCCCCAGTTGGCTAGGTCCCTAATTCAGATCAACTGAGCCCATGGGTTCATTGCATCCCAAACATGACTCATGATATCCAAAATGATGTTCATCCCACATTTCCTAAGTTAATCTTAGTTCCCAAAAAATAACTAATGATTCTTAGATGATCCACCATGATCTCTTCCCTCAGACACGGGAATTGGTTCAAGGGTACATCTCTCCATACCTCTGATACATATCATTGTAATTCCTCAATGTCGTCAGAGAGGTGGCGGGTCCCGACAACCAACTGCTTTTGGGTGCACTTCCCAAGCTGACGTGCACACCTTAGACCAAACCACACCCCAAATGGGTGTATCCCACATCATCGCCGTATATCCCGTCACGTAACAAATACACGGGCATAAAATGGTGATCTACGGACCGAAACGTCCTAAAACTACTACATACCGAAACGTCCTTAAACTAAACCTTCACCTAAAATATGGTGATCTACGGACCGAAACGTTCTCAAACTACTACGGACCGAAACGTCCTTAAACTAAACCCTTACCCAAAAATTGGTGATCTACAGACCGTAACGTCCTCAAACTACTACAGACCGAAACGTCCTTAAACTAAACCATCGCCTAAAAAATGGTGATCTACGGACCGAAACGTCCTCAAACTAATAACGGACCGTAACGTCCTTAAACTAAAACAATAGAGCCCAAATGCTCTTTTGTTGGATCTGAATGATCCTAAAACCCTGTTAAGTAGATCTTAGTCTCAAATCGGACTAACGTATCCTTAAAAAAAATTTAAGTTGATCTTAATCTCAAACGAGATTAATGATCCTCAAATCAACCTAAACCCAAATCTAAGATATACGGATTTGGACTAATCCACGCCCTACGGGCGACAGTATAAATTAGTCTCCTTATACAATCCACGAGCAACCCAAACAAACAAAAACACACACGACATGAAGTGAACTTCTAGAGCAGGAGAAAGTGGTTATCGCGATGCGGTAACATAATTAACTGTAGGGGCTTCCGCCTGCAGGGAAGAGCCTCCCCCACAATAAAAAAAACCCTCACAAACGAGGGGGAATCTGACGAAGTTTGCTACAACGGCCGCATCCGTCCAAACCTCCGATATACGGTGCCATAAATCAACTTGGAATCTTTGGAGAGGTGTACGGATAAACCCAAATAGCATCTGCCCCCAAATTCAGGCAAAACGACCCATCCCGGTTCGTCTATGTTTTCGGCAGTAAACAGAAGCGAACTCGTACCTGCCATGTGATAACACTCTCGAAAGAGGAAGGGCATAAGGCTATGGATGACCTTTTCAAGTGCTTCGCAATTGAAGATGGGGATGAAGTGATTTCAGAATTTTCACCGGCACCAAAAGAGCTGGAAGATGGGATACACACTACGGCGGATAACCTAAGGAAAATTAACTTAAGGATGGAAAACGATCCGAGGCCGACGTTCGTCAGTGAGCTGCTATCTAAAAAGCAGGTGGCCACTTTAAAAGATGTACTCATGCAGTATAAAGATTGCTTCGCGTGGAACTATTCTGAAATGCCAGGTCTAGATCCAGAAGTAGCAGTACATAAACTGGCCATATCACCGGACATCAAGCCAGTCAAATAAGCGCCGAGGAGGATGTGACTCGAACTCGAGATGAGCATCAACGCTAAAGTCAAGAAGCTAATCTGCTCCGGCTTCATCCAGGAAGTTCAATACCCTGACTGGATCGCTAACATCGTTCCGGTGATGAAGAAAAATGGGACAATGCGCATCTGCGTGGACTTTCGAGACCTCAATAAAGCTTTCCCGAAGGATGACTTCCCAGTACCTGTTACCGATCTAATGATCGATAACACGTCTACTCATGAGGTTTTCTCCTGCATGGATGGATCTTCAGGATACAACCAAATAAAAATGCATCCTAAAGACAAAAAACATACCGCCTTCCAGACTCCATTGGGTATATTCTGCTACAAGGTGATGCTCTTCGGCTTGAAGAACGCTGGCGCTACCTATTAGAGGGCCATGACGAAGATCTTCGATGATCTCATTCACGAGATTGTCGAATGCTATATCGATGGCTTTGTGGTGAAGAGCAAATCTCATGAGGAACATTGGGAACATCTGTTGGATATATGTGTGCCCTAGAGGCCATTAAAAGATAGTGTATGTACTGATGTGTATATATATATATTCAGAGGACAATCTTGCTCGACATGATAGTATGCTATCTGGTTTCAGTTTATCATATGTTCACTTGATCATGTTTATATTCATTTGGTACATGTTGATAAAGCCCTAAGGATATTGGCTTGACTACTGGGATTATGATGTGGATCATATTAGTGGGACATCTGTAGTTTATAAGCATATCCTTGAAATGTTCCTAGTCATAGGTATATCGAGACTGGGCATCGATATTCCAGTGTAGACTAGCGTATACTGTTCTTGTTCCATATGATGGGCGATGGATGATCCCATATCCGTATGGTGTGTTGACACCAAAGATTGTATGCGGGTGCTCAGTGAGACTGGGTACACTGAACGGACTCACCGAGAACTCCTATGTGGTATTATATCATACGTCGGATAGCAGTTCTCAGGTGACACTGGTACAGGTTAGTCTGTAGACCCGAGATCGCCATAGAGTCTTGTGTGTCCTCCCACTGTAGTTTGATCTCCACCCTACTATGGCTCTATTGAGTTGTACAAACAAGTGGATTTTGGGTACAGTCCCGAGGCATATGGAGGCAATGAGCGATAGGAGAGGATTTGTCTCTCCCGGTATTGGGGGTTGATGCTGTGCTGTGCACGATTGGCTATAACAGGAAGTCCCTGGCCAGGGCTACTGAGATATTACTGATAAGTGTTATCGGTAGTTTCTCGATCTGTTGTAGACCATATACCGGCATGACTTATTGAGTTATTGGGTTCGACGATTTCATCCCTAGACTCAATATGCAGCATATCTGACGAAGAGACCGGACTGTACGGTAAGTGTTACCAGTTGGATTGACGGGAGTTTTGACAGGTTCGCTTGTTCTTCTTCTGATCGCTCAATACCCGGGTGGCCGTTACGTTTAGCTGACCGCTTGCGGTTTGTAGGTGTTTGATATGATCATCACCTACTGCTGGCGTATTGACGAGTCTTAGAGTCCCACACAGAAGTTTCCTGGCTCAGGCGAAACGATGTGGTGCGCATATGAGATATGTGCGGGAGCTCGATTAAATACGATTATATGATACCGTATTTTAATCGGGCGTTTTATATTAGTCGGGTCGTATGAGATATGACCGGTTTATTAAATCAAGTGTTGATTTAATATTGACTTTTATCTCATTTATTTAAACCCTTTTTCTTTCGATGGATGCATGCATGTATATGTACATGTGATGTGCATACACACATACATACATGCATTTGTATCATGGTTGATGATACAACTTAGATGGCAATATAAGACTCACATGGTTCATATTTATATATATGGATATTTTTGTATTAAGTTAAAGATAAATGAAATTAAATAATGACTCATTTCTTTACAAATGACTCATTGTTTCCACACACTTCCTTGGTTGACCATTTGACTTAACCTTGGTTTATTTCCTTTGTTCTTTAACTCATCACAAAATATCTAGATATTATTATTAACCATGGTTTGTATTATGATATTTATCTCTCTCTCTCTCTCATTATCATTATGGATTATTATTCATCCAAAAGAAAAAAGATAAGCCATCTTCATCTTCCTCTCTCTAGCTCTCTCTTGAGTTCTATAAGTGAGTGAGATTAAAAGAAAGAAAGGGTTTTAAGTGAGAATATAAATCACTTCATCATCCTACACACCTCTAGCTACTTTGTGTAGGGTGTTTGCTTCAAGGATTTCATAGATCGAGTGAAGCAACAAGCTTTGAGCAAAGGACTTCGGGTGGATCGTCGTAGATTTGGAAGCGTTCAAGCGAGCCATTCCAAACCTTAGGAGATCCAAGGAGTTGCCCTAAGAGGTCTACAAAGGTTGTAGTCTCTCCACTTAGTGTTAGATAGTCTTTTATATGTGATACTATTAATTGTTACTCTATAATTCTAGTTCGATTCCTAGTTAAGTTTACTTAGCACCTCATAAAATTAAAGTTGTGGCATGTGTGATACTTCCAAACCCTATACGAGGTGTTAAGGAAACCCTACAGTGGTATCAGAGCCAAGCTACAGCTTTGGAGTAACCTAGACGACGTTAAAAACCTCGAACGAACGAAATACGACGCCCGGGGGTGCTCTCTGGAAATTTTTCAAAATCGTGGATTTTTCACATTAAAAATACTCAAAAAATTGTGCAGGGTATTATATGGGCCCACAATAAATACGAACCCCTAACTCCACTAAAGCACCGCGGAACCGCGGCATGAATGGTCATTCTGCGGCGGTTCCGCGGCGCCTTTGGTGCAGGTGGGGCCTTATTTTCTTGCGCTGGCCCGTATGTACTTTTTGCAGTTTCTAGTAATTTTTAAAACTGCTCAAGTGTTGAGCTTTCTGAGAAGTCTTTGGGTGTTCAATCGTTCGATCGAATGTTTTAACTGCGCCTAGTTTATTAGTATGTGATACAATAATTGGAATCTACAAATTTGTTTGTTGCGTGTAAATCTAACAGTTCGGTCTCGGGAATAAACGGAAATCTTGTTGAATTATCCGGCTTGTTTTAAAAAGGTGTTTTCATGGATGAGACCCAAATGCGAGCTTTACATTGTTAGGCATGAAATCTTTTATATGTGATATTCCGGGTTTGTGTTGTCTAAAGGCAGTTATGATTCCAATTGTTGTAGTTTTTCATTTTATTTCTCTGTGACCGTAAGTGTAGTATGTAGTGTATCGCCGGTTTTCGTTGCTATACATCAACGACAATCGGTGTATGCATACTTACTTACGTTGATGATATTTGATATTATGTGTCGATGAGATTTGATGTTGCAGGATTGTCGTGATTGAATAGCCGAGGGTTTTATGTGAGATGAGAATTTTCTTTTCATTCATGTAAAATTAAATTGTATGTAATATTCTTTTATTTGGGGCACTTCCGGGTTGAGGTTGATATCACCAGTGTTGTATATTATTTACTTTTATGCATTAGGATAGACCCAAGGAGGAGGGCACAAGTGACCGGGTTCCAGGGTTCAGTGGGAGGCCATCTCGAGTAGTCTGAGACCGGGTCTCCTAAACTCCACAATTGGTAGGGTCACTTGCCACTCTCGTAGGGGTCTAGGGGTGTGGGCTTGGCTATGCATCGCGACCGTGGAATCCGTATTTTCTATTGCTGGTTAAATACAAAATACGGACCTCTTAGATATCCTATATTAAATGTGCTTCTGCTGCTTTTATTATCTGATGCGATCTTTTAATAAATATCCGAGACGAATGGAATATTATATATATGATATATAATAGACGTTGCTTATGTTTTGCACCCGCGCTAGCCCCGTCCCGGTATGCCGTTAGTTAAGTAACCTAACGGTGCATATCAGGACACTGTTGTCACACCTCGCTTCCCAGAGTGCGCTAAGATAGGCACGTGACAGAGCCAACCATGCTACCTGTGGATAGGAAAAATCCCTCCACAGTCACATTACGGCTGTAGAGATATCAAGAACAGGAAATTAAATAAACTATCTAGTACATGTCCATAAGCCAGAATAAACGAGTCAAGAAATAATACGCGGAAGCAATAAATCCAAGTAAAAATAACATCTGGAAAGTAAGGAAATAACTAACCGGATACTAACAGGATCCTCACTGCTCGGCCTTACGGCGGAAATACTCTTGATCAGCTTGCGATAAAGATAGAGGATCTGGGCCATGCAAAACCGAGACGTCAGTGCGTCATAATATCAATCAATACTATAAACAGGGATAACAAGATATGCAGGTATGAGTATGAACAGTAATAACGGTATAACAGTGACATAAATAAGGACAGTGAAGGGTAAGTCACAAGTGATGTGCAGTGAGTAATCTAAACTGGTCTACTGGGTTAACTACTCCCAAGTCTTTGAAATCAATTTGATGAATCATCGATGTAACTCAATAGTATCCCGTGCGTGCCCGGGATCATGGTCTATGACTCTCGGGCTGAATCCGAGACGTGCCGCAAGGCAGTAAAAGGGTAGTAGGTAATGACGAGTGATGTCAGCAGCATCATCCCGGGGCTGGCCTAGCCCGTAAGGCTGATCAGAAAAGGTATCGAACTGTCGAGTTACAAGTTAGGTTTCATCATTGATTTCCCCATACCCCCAGGTTATGTGTTCAAGTCAGGTATTAATAAATCTGGAGTTAATGCCAACACAGGATCAAGCAGGTACATGTTTTTCTAGATAGACAACAGGAAATGTCCGTAGGGACAACATGTTAAGGTTGTTGGCATTAGTAACAAGATCAGCTAACAGGTCAAGCTATGGTACATCAGGTCAAGTCAGATAGTGTACATATATCAAGTCATGTCAAGTAGTGGTGTATCAGGTATCAAGTCAAGCAGTGGTATATCAGGTCATAACAGGTAGTGCATATGTATCAAGCGGATGCTCATACTAAAACTGTAGCAAGTACGGATGCACGGTAAAGTATGGATGCACAAATATTTATCAGGGATTACCTCATGACTATGTAGGATGCACAAGATCAAGTATGGGATACTAATGTAACAGTAAAATGAAATAATATGGTCTCGGCGTGCAACTAGATATGTAATAAACCGTACGGATACAGACGGATACTATAAAACTGTAAATCGGTAAAATTTGCTGAATATTAAAACACAAGCACTATTATTTATAAAATAGATATTGATATAATAATATTAACAAGGATAACATATTCAAACCGATTAATAACTATAAAAGTGGTATTGATTAACCATGCACAAGAAAGTTCCGTTCAGAAATTCAACGTCGCCCTGATTTGTAAAATAGCTTAAAAATAACAAACGTTCTCCAAATGGGACGTGTCTTATACCAAAAAAAAGATAATTCAATAAGGTTTTCAATTTTATAAGTATAAGCATCTCAGGTTGTTCTTACAAAAATCTATGAACATTTGAAGTTGAAAGTTTGCTGCTGGAATTTCCCTAGACAGCAGTTTAAAGATATTTTCATTTGCATTTTACGTTATTTAAAAAATTTATTTTGCAAGTAAATATTTCATAGAGTTATAGTATTCTGAGTTATCTTCGTAACGAACTAAAGAACGTATACTAATGATTTTTCTATGATTTATAATGAATTTTATAAGGTAAGGTGTACAGTAAATTTCAGATTTGTCGTATCCGCTTTGCAACGACGTTTCATGTGTAAACTATAATATTTTCAAACTATATTTTGTATAATATTATAAAATGCAGATTATGAACTAATTAAAGATAATAATAAGAAATATTACGACGATATATATTTTAAATGATATGGATGCAAACGGGTATCACATAATCGTAAAATGATAAACTAACAAGTGCGGAACATATAACTAAGCAATATGAAATGTAACTATTCAATTTGATGTAGTATATGATAGTATAGTATATAACAAGATAAGTGATCAGTCGAAAATACTGTATTTCTCACACGGCAATTTCCCTATCTTTTTGCAGTCAAGTAGAGGTATCCGGTATTCATATCACACATATTTGCAAAACACATGTAATATATTGAATTACTTGTACTGTGTACTAAAACCGGCACTTTTAGGGAAATTGTGTGTTTTTCATGGCATCGCATCATCCTTGTATTGCGCAACTCTTGTCTTGGAGTCTATGCAGGAAATTCCGGAAGCAGAGCCCAAAATTGGGAAAAGATCTGATAAAAGATGCGCCAACTCAAAGGCTAAAGATCTGGTAGCAGTACAGAAGGCTTAAGAGAAATTAAAATATCAAAATAAGGCCCATTAAACAGCCCAAGACCACACCAGAGAATTCAAGCCCAAAGGCCACCAAAGGGCCGCGGATCCGCGGCCCAAACCCCCTTGGCGCGGCGGATCCGCGGCCTTATGAAGAGATCAAGCAACCCAATTTTGTCACATGCCTAATTCTAACGGCCAAAGCTTCCAGAAGACCCCAGAAGCTCCACGTGGCACATTTAGAAGGCTCGGCTTAACAAATTCTTGGAGGGAAAATTCAAAATTTAAGCCTAACTAACTTTTTGGAGGGAAATTTAAATCATTTGATAACTAACTTGTGGGGGGAATTCAAATTTCAATTCTAGATCTAAGATTTGGGAGGTCTATAAAAAGGAGTCTAGATCTAGAGGGGAAATTGTTCAAGAATCATCACCATCTTCAACCCACAAGTTTAGTGATAAAAGCTTGTGCCTCAAATTCACTCCAATTCAAAATCAAGATCAAATTCCCGAGATCAATTCAAGCAAGAGTGCCTTCAACCTTTAGAAGCGACGCCGGATTCCAACGGAGCAAGAGATCCATGCCGATCCGCGACTCAAGGAGCCGAGCGAAACCGAAATCGACGATCTAGTTCCTTCCTTTTGTAAATTCAAGAGAGTTGTAACGAAATTTGTCGATAAATAAAGGTGAATTTTCTATATTCTTGCTTATCTTTTAATTCAAGCAAAATGATTAGATCTCAATTTGTGATTGTGTTTGTGATCATGATGTTTGAGTAATCTCCGCTCGTGTAGGAGTTGTGACGATCTTTAGATGATGATGATTTAGATATTCTTACAATTCTTAAATCCTATAATGCTTTGAAATTCTAGTGAATCAAGTGATTAATGACCTAGTTTCGAGATGATGCTTTCTAGATCGTGTTCACTCGAAACTAGGGAACAACAATTAATCATTTGATTAACTAGAAGCTAGAATTTGAATGCGATCTATCGAAAGGACAAAGGATGAGTTGCGGAATCCCTAATTTTCCCGCACAATCCTTAACCCTCGATGAATTTACATCGATCTAGTATCAATTCATTAATGGATAAGAATGAGTAATCATTAGATCTCATCACATCTATCAATCCGATCTACTCCTACGAGCTATCCTTATAATCTTGATTGTTGGTTGGAAATTATCTCTCATCTCTATTCTTGCTTTTTAATGTTTTTCTAGATCTAGATTTTTCTTATTTCTTGATCTACAATTACAAATCATGAATTGTTTTCTTTTCTTTTGCTTAAATTTTCAACTCATCTAATTCAAGAATTGAACGGAACTCACTTTCCCTGTGGACGATCCGCACTCGCTAACGCGCTACATCCGACACCGTTATTGATTGCGGTCAAATAATTTTTGATTGTGATTTCTAAATACAATTTTCTCATACTACACAATCGGAAAATCATCAAACCAAAATGGCGCCGTTGCCGGGGATCGTGTGCTATTTGTTCATTTTTTGAAATTTGAGTTGAAAAGTTTATTCCATCAATATTTTTTAGATCAAAACTCGCGCAAAATACTAATACTTGTTGTTGTGGTTAATTGCAAGGAGATCTGGAGCTTGCTGGAAACTTGGAAAATTATTTGAAGAATTCCAGAGAGCTAAGGAGAAGATCAGGAGTGCTCTGGATAATTTTGGTACAGAGAAGAGCTTGGAGAAGCGCGGAACCGCGGCATTAGGAGCTAATTGCGGCGGAATCGCGGCGGTTCAAGGGGTTCTCTGGAAAAATTTTATCTGGTAATCTCTAACTTTCTTATCTCCTTCCTAAAATCTGCTCCAATTAACATTTCGTGCAGGTTTCTTTGCAAATATTTGCAGCGCGCAAAAAGCAAAATAAAGTGTGCTTGTTTTTGATTTTGTGGTTGTTTGCATAATTAATACGGACATTAAGGGGCACGGCCAAATCCAGATTAGGTGGGGAGTTCATTACCCTTCCTAGGCCCCAAAAATCACAAACCTGCATCCGCATTACCCTCATTAATTAAAAAATATCTAGAGATCACTCTAAGGACCGTCGCGCACACTTAGGACAGAAGAAGGCCGTAGGTAATTCATTGCTTATCCGCGTTTCTCTTGTGGTGCCTAGGCAAGTGTGTCGAAGGTTAGTTGTTACTTAATTAGGCCCACTACTTACGTAGTGGAGAACCTCCCACTTACCTGGCACTTACCTGGCCACAGGAGGGACAAAGAGGCAGTGGAGGATTCTATCCTGCGTCTTGTCTTCTGGCAGTTAGGAGCGGTCTAGAGATTGGACCTAGGTGACCATAGATTTTTAGGGTATTGCTTGTTGCATCATATTTTCAAAATCCGTATCATTTTTCAAAACAAACACCACACTCACTTCATTTCCCCTAATTATAAATCACGCTGCCACTTGTACTAACCCCTTTTAGTGCAAGATAGGCTGGACACGGGATTCTAGTGCCCGTCTTGTCCGCGTCCCCTCGATCGACTCCGAAGTCGGTATTTCTCCATTTACCTTTCTTTTACCCCCCACCACACCCACACCGATGGATCAGTCTCCATCAAACCTCTTTACCGCTACTCTGCCGCCGTCTGTTGGTGCGCAGATTCCATCCCGCATCTCTCTCCAAGAGAGGTGTTACCCTTTGCGAGGTCCTCTCTCGACCTGCTTATCCATTCCACCAGCCAACGGGGATAACTTTGAGATCAAGCCCCAGTACATCAACCTTCTACCCAAATTCCACGGTCTCGAGACTGAAGACGCGTACGTTTTTATTACCAAATTTGAAAACGTATACGCAATGATGGGTACATCACAACTTTCTGTGGATGCCATGCGTCTACGACTTCTTCCATTTACCTTGTGCGATATAGCCGAGAAGTGGCTGTATAACACCACCGCACATTCCATCACGAATTGGGAAGAATTCGTTGCGGCATTCCTTAAGAAATTTTACCCTATGCAAAAGACAGCTCGAATCCGTAGCGAACTCTATCAATTCTCCCAGCTTCCGGCTGAACCATTTTCAAAATACTTTGACCGATTCAAGGATCTTTTGGTTCAATGCCCACATAACGGCATCCCGAGATGGGAACTTTGCCGAATCATGTATGAGGGCAGTAACCCTACCACTAAACAAAACCTTGAAAACATGTGTCAAGGCACCTTTATGACCAAGGATGATGGGGAAGGATGGAAATTTTTAGAAGAGTTCGCTGAAAAGTCACTTCAGTGGGAGACTGGAACCCAGCCATCGAGTAGGGGTGGCGTACACCAAATAGACGTGTCCATAGGTGTTCGAGCTGAGATGGCAGCAATGCAAAAGAAACTCGACGCTATGGAACACAAATTCCTAGCAGCCTCCCTAAACCCAATGTCACTCCCCAAAACCGTTTGTGGATGCTGTTCAGACCCTTCTCACTTAACGGAAGAATGTCCATTAAACTCTCAGTTTCAAGGTCTCAAGCATACCAATGCCGCATTCCAAAGACCTAGAAACGACCCTTTTTCTTCCACATACAATCAGGGTTGGAGGAATCACCCGAATTTTGCCTGGAACCAATCCCAAAACACGGTTCCAAACCCTAATCAATTCCAACGGGCTCTTCCTCCACAACAGCAACCACTTCACCTCACCCAGCACCCCTACCAGTCACAAAATTTCCAAAACCAGGTCAACACTCCTGCACCTTCTAATCCTATGCAGTCGACCTGTTCTGACGAGTTCTCTCAATTCGCTCAAACCATGAAATCACTCATGTCAAATTTCATGGAAGTGTCGGCCGAGGTTAAATCTTCTGTTGGTGAGATAAAGAAAAACTCAGCGTCCCAAGCTGAGAGTATCAAAACGATGGAAGCTGAGATTGCACGACTTAAGGCCGAATTAAGCGCGAGAGAAAAAGGGAAACTCCCGTCTCAACCCCTACCGAATCCTGGGCATTACAATGTAAATGCCGTCACAACGTTGAGATCAGGAAGAATGCTGGATAACCATATTGGGGAAGAAGTTGATGATACTGAAAATCCTATCAACGCCCCGGCTGAGACCTTTCCTCACACACACACTTCTACGTCTGACTCTTGTTCTCCTACCCCACCACCTTCTCACGAGCCTATTCTCCATTTCCCTCTAGGCTCGACACCTCAGCCCACCTCTTCTATCCCTCCACAGACGATCCCCACTCCTCTTTCGGGATCTTGTCTACCCCCTCTTCCTTCTCCTATGATGGACCCAGCACTCATTGCTAAAGCACCTTACCCGAACCGGTTAAGGGCTAACAAATCGAGTCCTCATATGGAGAAAATTATGGAAATGTTCAAGCAGGTTAACATCAACATCCCTCTCCTAGATGCAATTCAACAAGTCCCCGCTTATGCGAAAATTCTCAAGGACTTGTGCACTAGGAAGAGGAAGACTCAAGTGCCCAAGAAGGTCTTCATGTCCAATAACATTAGCACTTCTTTTATCCCCCAGCTACCAAAGAAACGTAAGGACCCAGGATGTCCTACGATATCAATTTCTATTGGGGGTAAAAACATCAATCGTGCTTTGTTAGACCTTGGCGCAAGTGTTAACCTACTTCCATACTCTGTCTATGAGCAGCTAGGGATTGGAGAGTTGAAACCTGCTCACTGCACTCTCCAAATGGCAGACCGATCTATCACCAAACCTAGGGGTGAACTAGAGGATGTGTTGATAAAGGTCGGGGAATTCGTATTCCCTGTAGACTTCATTGTTCTCGATACACAGCCTGTAGCAAACCCCCGGAGCCAAATTCCGGTGATTCTGGGTCGGCCATTCCTTGCCACTTCCAATGCTGTTATCAACTGTAGAAATGGTTCAATGAACTTATCATTTGGAAATATGACCATTGAACTAAACATTTACAGAATTGGAAGTCAGCCATCAGAACCCTCTGCTCATATCCTCGATGTGTGCTCTGTCCACGAGATTGCTCCCGAAAGTTGCGGAGTTGAGGAACTTTGCTTTACAGATCTCGACGACACTGCCACATCACTGTTTGACCTGACACATGATCTTAGTAAGGACACCATTTTCACGCTTGAGTCTGCCACTCCTGACTCACCACCATCCGAGTCTGTATCTTTTACAGGCTATGAGCTTCTCCGCGACTCCGAAAATCATTCAATGATCCCACCTTCTATTATTTCTCCGCCCGAATTAGATCTCAAAACTTTACCTTCTCACCTTAAATATGCATATTTAGGTGAGAATGAGTCTTTACCGTTATCATTTCCGCTTCTCTAGCATCAGAGCAAGAGAATGCACTTTTATCGGTATTGAGATCTAATAAGGAGGCGTTTGGTTGGACCATGGCGGACATCAAAGGGATCAGTCCCTTGATTGTCGAACATCATATACACTTGATGGATGATGCCAGACCAACCCGAGAACCACAGAGACGGTTGAACCTCGTCATGAAGGAAGCGGTGATGAAAGAAATCGTCAAATGCCTTGATAGTGGTATCATATACCCAATCTCCGATAGCCAATGGGTGAGTCCTATACATGTCGTCCCTAAAAAATTCGGCATCACTGTTGTTGTCAATGAGGCAAATGAGTTGATTCAGACACGCGCCCAAACTGGGTGGCGTGTATGTATTGATTACCGTAAACTCAATGCCGCCACGAGGAAAGACCACTTTCCTTTACCATTCATTGATCAGATGCTGGAACGCTTAGCTGGACGTGCGTATTATTGCTTTATGGACGGATACTCTGGCTATAATCAGGTCGCCATCGCCAAAAAGGATCAAGATAAAACCACTTTTACTTGTCCTTTTGGTACCTTTGCTTACAGTCGCATGCCCTTTGGGTTGTGCAATGCTCCCGCTACCTTTCAGCGGTGTATGATGGGGATATTCTCTGATATGGTAAAGAATTTTCTGGAGATCTTTATGGACGATTTCTCGATTTTTGGAGACTCTTTTTCCGATTGCCTATCGAATCTTGACGCTGTTCTTACTCGTTGCAAAGAAAAGAACTTGACTTTGAACTGGGAAAAATGCCATTTCATGGTCCGAGAAGGAATTGTTCTTGGACATGTCATTTCACAGAAAGGCATTGAGGTTGACAGAACTAAGATAGATGTCATTCAAAACCTCCCTCATCCCAAAAGCGTCAAGGACATTCGATCTTTCCTTGGCCATGCGGGCTTCTATAGGAGATTCATTAAGGACTTTAGCAAAATTGCTAAACCTTTAACTCTTCTCCTGGCCAAGGATACGACCTTCCACTTCGACTCGGACTGTGAGACAGCTTTTGACTCACTTAAAAACTCACTCACTTCAGCCCCCGTTCTATCGTCTCCAAATTGGGACTACCCCTTTGAGCTGATGTGTGACGCATCCGACTTTGCAGTAGGTGCTGTCTTAGGACAGCACATTGAAAAGATGCCACACGTGATATACTATGCAAGTAAGACCCTGAATGATGCACAAATCAATTATACAACCACCGAGAAGGAACTTTTAGCAGTTGTATTTGCATTAGAAAAATTCAGGCCTTACTTAATCGGCTCTCCAATAATTGTGTACACAGACCATTCCGTCTTGAAACATCTTCTGGCGAAGAAAGATGCAAAAGGTCGGCTGATACGTTGGATCCTTCTGTTACAAGAGTTTGATCTTGTTATCAAAGATAAGAAAGGATGTGAAAACGTAGTAGCCGACCATCTTTCACGCATCTCTTCTTCCCCTGTGACCCTGCCGATCAATGACTCGTTTCCTGATGAACAACTCTTGAGCGTATCCAATGAACCATGGTTCAGGGATATTGTAAACTATCTTGTCACGGGACTTACACCCAGCGATTGGTCAAAACAGGACAAATACCGTTTCCTATCCCAAGTAAAACACTTTTACTGGGATGATCCATATTTGTTTAAGTATTGTCCTGATCAGATCATTCGCCGGTGTGTCCCGAAAGAAGAGTTCAAGAGTGTTCTTTCTTTTTGTCATGATCAGGCCTGTGGGGGTCACTTCGGTCCTAAAAAGACGGCGGAGAAGGTTTTGCAATGTGGATTTTATTGGCCGACCTTATTCAAGGACGCATTTGACTATTGCAAAACCTGTACACAATGCCAGTACATGGGTAGAATCTCCAGGAGAAATGAAATGCCTCAGCAACCCATTTTGGTTGTTGAAATTTTCGATATTTGGGGCATTGATTTTATGGGTCCCTTTCCCAACTCCTTTGGGAATTTGTACATACTGCTGGCGGTTGATTATGTCTCAAAGTGGGTAGAAGCCATTCCATGTCGCACTAATGACAGGAAAGTTGTCATTAAGTTCTTAAAAGAGAATATCTTTTCGCGATTTGGACACCCACGCGCTATCATTAGCGATAATGGGACACATTTCTGCAACAGGTCTTTTGAGACTCTGATGCGGAAATACGAAATCAACCACCGACTTTCTACACCATATCATCCCCAAACGAGCGGGCAGGCTGAGATTTCGAATAGACAGATCAAACTAATCCTGGAGAAGACTGTTGCTAAAAATAGAAAAGACTGGTCGACCAAACTGACGGATGCTCTTTGGGCATTCCGAACTGCATTTAAAACCGACCTAGGGATGTCTCCATATAGGATAGTGTTTGGGAAGGCATGTCATTTACCCGTCGAGATAGAGCATAAAGCATTGTGGGCTATTAAGGAAATCAATTTTGACCTAAACCAAGCCTGCAACTTTCGGAAGCTGCAACTTAATGAGCTAAGCGAACTCCGCGATGAAGCTTATGATAACGCTGTAATCATAAAGAATAGGACCAAGGTTTTTCACGATAAAAACATTTTGAGGAAAACATTTTCACCCGGTCAACAAGTCCTTCTTTATGATTCACGACTACACCTTCATGCGGGTAAGCTTCGATCTCGGTGGAAGGGACCTTTTGTTGTGCGGTCTGTATACCCGCACAGGGCAGTAGAGATAGAAAATGTTAAAAACGGCACATTTTTCAAAGTGAATGGACACAGACTAAAGCCGTATTTTTCCACTGACCCCACGGAGGAGCTCCTGTTCTTACAGGAGCCATTTTATTTGGATTAAAATTCCTCCGTCTCACCTTCATGTCCAGTGTATCTTTGCATCATCTTGTTGAATGGAGGTGAGTGAAAAGAATAAGTTTGGGGGAGGGTCTTCACTTATATATTCTGCCCCCACTAATAAATTCCTCCCAGGCTTACAGGTTTTTGTAGATATAGCAGATGGCAACAGTGAGGACACTGTTGAAAACAAGTTTGGGGGAGGTTTGTACTTAGCTTTGCATCATGTGCATATCATTTGCATAAGCACAACACATTTCTTTAAAAACCATAAAAATTTTATAAAAAAAATAATTTCAAAACCCATAAAAATTCTGTGTACATATTTTTTGCTCATCATTTTTTGTAAATAATCTTTAAAAACCAAAAAAATTTAAAAATTTTCAAAATCCATAAAAATTCAAAAATTTTCAAAATATAAAAACTTAAAAATTTTCAAAATATAAAAATATTTATGATAATAAAAGATTAGATAGTGAACAATTACATCCATGAGATTAGAAAATTTTAAGAAAACCAAGAAAATTAGAAGTTTTCTTATACGAACTAGTAATAAGTAGTTATGAGCCGTTGTCCCAAGGGTTAGTAAGATGAAGGACGTCACTAATCTGAGGATAAAAATAGGTCTGAAAAATAGTTTCTATTCTGGAAGCCAAACATTTTGAACGTTGATACCCTGCTATTCGCACTTACACACGTCTTAAAGCCCGGGATAGTAGAGGATACCTTGAAATGCTCTTGTCTTAAAGCCAAAAGTATGAAGGAAATAAAAAAAAATAAATAAAATATAAAGTGGTGAGAAAAATGGACACTAGTTTTGTTATCGCCGAGGGCAATAAAAAAATTTATAGCGAAGGTGCTTTTTCACCTAGTGCCCTAAGGCCAACTGGTCTGGAAGTCACTGCTATACCCGAGGTGGTGCAAGACGAGGAAAATACACCAAGTAAGCAAGCACAGGAGTAATCGGTCGGTTAGTACCTCAAGAAGTATTAACGGTCGCATGAAAGTGTGTGAGCACATCTAGATATTCATTAAAAAGTACTGAGGCTGATAGGCAAAGAGTATGATAGCTTGAATTGAATTCTCCGGGTGTAGGGATGTTCTTTACACACACGCATGGTGATATGATCGATGTTTGGAATAAAGATAGGAATGAAGAATAAGACGATGTTTTATTGAGGGAGGACGTGA
Organism: Agapanthus africanus; assembly: GCA_030015575.1. NCBI lineage: Eukaryota > Viridiplantae > Streptophyta > Magnoliopsida > Asparagales > Amaryllidaceae > Agapanthus > Agapanthus africanus. Next base: position 527,812,766 of record CM057347.1, on the reverse strand, counting down.
TTTCTGACATCTTTTCATGACCATTAAGATAGGGCTCATGACAACCGAAAAGCTAGCTTAGTTGGAAACCCTAATTTTCAAGGCTTTTCTTTTACGACTCTTGTCTTTAAATGTAATATTCATGATCTTCCTTTTATTATTGGATTTTGTGGGTGCAATCCGCTGAAAACCCTCAGGAGACAACACTCCTCCTACTAGGGACACCTAGAGGTTTAAAGGCTTGTTGCACGTGCTCAGTGCAATCGTGTTGCCTACGAAAGTGTGCTTTTCTCTTTCTTTATTTTCTCCTTCTCTTTTAATAAAACAGTTCGATCGAGACGATCGAAAATAAGTTTGGGGGAATTTGATCAGTCGAAAATACTGTATTTCTCACACGGCAATTTCCCTACCTTTTTGCAGTCAAGTAGAGGTATCCGATATTCATATCATACATATTTGCAAAACACATGTAAGATATTGAATTACTTGTACTGTGTACTAAAACCGGCACTTTTAGGGAAATTGTGTGTTTTTCATGGCATCGCATCATCCTTGTATTGCGCAACTCTTGTCTTGAAGTCTATGCAGGAAATTCCGGAAGCAGAGCCCAAAATTGGGAAAAGATCTGATAAAAGATGCGCCAACTCAAAGGCTAAAGATCTGGTAGCAGTACAGAAGGCTTAAGAGAAATTAAAATATCAAAATAAGGCCCATTAAACAGCCCAAGACCACACCAGAGAATTCAAGCCCAAAGGCCACCAAAGGGCCGCGGATCCGCGGCCCAAACCCCCTTGGCGCGGCGGATCCGCGGCCTTATAAAGAGATCAAGCAACCCAATTTTGTCACATGCCTAATTCTAACGGTCAAAGCTTCCAGAAGACCCCAGAAGCTCCACGTGGCACATTTAGAAGGCTCGGCTTAACAAATTCTTGGAGGGAAAATTCAAAATTTAAGCCTAACTAACTTTTTGGAGGGAAATTTAAATCATTTGATAACTAACTTGTGGGGGAAATTCAAATTTCAATTCTAGATCTAAGATTTGGGAGGTCTATAAAAAGGAGTCTAGATCTAGAGGGGAAATTGTTCAAGAATCATCACTATCTTCAACCCACAAGTTTAGTGACAAAAGCTTGTGCCTCAAATTCACTCCAATTCAAAATCAAGATCAAATTCCCGAGATCAATTCAAGCAAGAGTGCCTTCAACCTTTAGAAGCGACGCCGGATTCCAACGGAGCAAGAGATCCATGCCGATCCGCGACTCAAGGAGCCGAGCGAAGCCGAAATCGACGATCTAGTTCCTTCCTTTTGTAAATTCAAGAGAGTTGTAACGAAATTTGTCGATAAATAAAGGTGAATTTTCTATATTCTTGCTTATCTTTTAATTCAAGCAAAATGATTAGATCTCAATTTGTGATTGTGTTTGTGATCATGATGTTTGAGTAATCTCCGCTCGTGTAGGAGTTGTGACGATCTTTAGATGATGATGATTTAGATATTCTTACAATTCTTAAATCCTATAATGCTTTGAAATTCTAGTGAATCAAGTGATTAATGACCTAGTTTCGAGATGATGCTTTCTAGATCGTGTTCACTCGAAACTAGGGAACAACAATTAATCATTTGATTAACTAGAAGCTAGAATTTGAATGCGATCTATCGAAAGGACAAAGGATGAGTTGCGGAATCCCTAATTTTCCCGCACAATCCTTAACCCTCGATGAATTTGCATCGATCTAGTATCAATTCATTAATGGATAAGAATGAGTAATCATTAGATCTCATCACATCTATCAATCCGATCTACTCCTACGAGCTATCCTTATAATCTTGATTGTTGGTTGGAAATTATCTCTCATCTCTATTCTTGCTTTTTAATGTTTTTCTAGATCTAGATTTTTCTTATTTCTTGATCTACAATTACAAATCATGAATTGTTTTCTTTTCTTTTGCTTAAATTTTCAACTCATCTAATTCAAGAATTGAACGGAACTCACTTTCCCTGTGGACGATCCGCACTCGCTAACGCGCTACATCCGACACCGTTATTGATTGCGGTCAAATAATTTTTGATTGTGATTTCTAAATACAATTTTCTCATACTACACAATCGGAAAATCATCAAACCAATAAGTTTTCATGACCTAGATCTGAAATGATATGAATGGATGCAAACGGAACATCGAAAAGTTATAAAACTAAATATGGGGTGCATGATTTTAAATACAGGTATTCTATTGTTAAAATAGATGCGTCTAAAGTAATGTAACATGTAATTAAGATTGGTTTGCATGCCCTAGATCTGAAATGCACTATACAAATGTAAATGAAACGTCGAAAGGCTGTAATATGAAATATGGGATGCTTGATTTAAAATACAGGTGTGATATTTATTTAAATAGGTATATAATGAGTTATATAGCATGTAGCAAGATTAACTTGCCTAGACGGAACAAGAACGGATGTGTACGGAATGTCCTTCGTCGGCGAAATGTCGCGACGCGCTCACGGTACACGGAACGGTTCCAAACAACGCACGAGGGTGATCACGCAAGTCAGGTACGTTCACTGGATCATTCAGATCGTCAGCGACGAGCACGGCTCCGGCGGTGATCACCGGAATCAAGAAACAAGATCAAGAAAAAGAAAGAAGAAAGAAGAAGAAGTAAGAAGAAAAGGCTGTGTATTAAATAAGGAAAGAAAAATTAATAAATAAAAAATATATAAATATATATATGCAGAGGAGAGAGAGAGAGAAAGGGGTTGTTAGTTTGTTAGGAAATTAGCTTAGATTTAAATTTAAAAAATCTTTTATTAGTTAACTAAATTTTAATTTGTATTAATTTATAAAATTAATATTATATAAATAAAATTTGATATTCTGGTAAATACAAACATAGTCCAAAACAAGCCCGGGTTGGGTCTAAAATTCAGTTTTAAAATACGAAAAAGATACATGTCAACTAAAATAAAAAAATGAATGTCCGGATAACGAAAAATGCATACCCCCAAGAACGGATGCACGCACGTGCGCGTAGCCATCCAAACAAGTCCGTTTCACTGAACGGGACGAGAACAAGATGCGCGGATGCTACCACGGGGCTAGGGGTATCATGCAGACCATGTAATGTATTTTTAAAATATTTTATGTGACTTAAAATGTTATATTGTAAAAATGCAAATGCCAGATAAAATGCCAGTATGGACTAAACATGAAAATGCACCAGTCTACGTAACAAGTCAGGATAATTCATAAATATGAATCAAATAAGTTCAAGCAAGCGGGTCGGGTCAAATGCAACGTAAAATTTAAAATACTATTCGCACCCAAAACACGATAAATCAGGAAAATACCACAATTAAGAAAATACGAGAACTAGAACTGGTAAAATGAACTAGGGTGTTACATTATACCCAACTACAAAAGAATTTCGTCCTCGAAATTCCAAAAACAAGAAATGATAAACAATCAACAAACTACAATTATAGATGTGGAAATTTCTGCCGGATTTCATCTTCTCGTTCCCAGGTTGATTCTCCGTGCGAGCGATTCCCCTAAGAAACAAGTACGAGAGAGATAATTTTGTTCTTGAGAACCTTTTCTCTTCGATCAACAATCGACATCGGTCGTTCCTCAAAGGTCAAAACCTCCCTTAAAGTCAGCTCTGAATGATCTAGCACGTGCGTCTCATCTCGAACATACTTATGGAGTTAAGATACATGAAACACGTCATGAACATTCTTCAAAGATGGTGGTAACACCAATCGATAAGCCACTTCTCCAACACGCTCCATAATCTCGAAAGGTCCAACGAATCGAGGACTAAGCTTTCCTCAACTTCCAAAACTAATCACTTCTCTAGTCGGTGATATGTTCAAGGATACCAAATTGCCAACAGCGAACTCTAGAGGTCTTCTCGATGTATCTGCCCAACTCTTTTGTTGGTCTTGTGCTGCTTTCATATGATTCCGGATAGTGTTAACTTTTTCAATTGTTTGCACGATCAAATCTGGTCCCAACAATGTTCGTTCTCCAACATCATCCCAACAAACATGTGAGCGACACTTGCGACCATACAATACTTCGAATGGAGCCATCTGAATAGTCGCCTGAAAACTGTTGTTGTATGAAAACTCCACCAAGTGCAGATGATCCTCCCATGAACCCTTGAAGTCTAACATGCAAGCTCTCAACATGTCTTCAAGAGTTTGGATCGTTCTCTCCGACTGGTCATCTGTTTGAGGATGATAAGCTGTCCTAAACTTCAATCGAGTCCCTAAACTTTCCTGTAAGCTCTTCCAAAAGTGTGATAAGAATCGGGTGTCACGGTCGGACATGATGCTCACAGGTACTCCATGCAATCTCACAATCTTCTGCATGTACCGTTCTGCTAACGCTTCCGTTGACTGACCAACTCAAAACGGTATGAAGTGAGCTGCCTTGGTCAATCGATCAACAATCACCCAAACTGCATTGTTGCCCTTTGGATTCCGCGGTAAAGCTGTCAAAAAATCCATGCTTATATGTTCCCACTTCCATTGAGAAATTGAAAGTGGTTGCAATAAACCAGCAACCCTTTGATGTTCAGCCTTAACTTGCTGACACACCAAGCACTTTGCTACAAAGCGAGCAATCTCCCTTTTCATGCTTCCCCACCAGAAATGCTGTTGTATATCTTGGTACATCTCCGTGCCTCCTGGATGTACGGAATACGCAGAACTGTATGCCTCCTTCATAACTTCTTCGCGAATATCTCCTTTTGGCACACACAAACGGCTACCATATCGCAACGAACCATTTTCATGAATTAACAAGTCCGTTCGAAGTCCAGCTTTAACCTGTTCTCGAAACCTTTGCAATCTTGGGTCCTTCGACTACGCTGCTTTAATATTCTCAATCGACGACGACTGTACTTGCAGCTGCATCAACTGTCCTGAAGAATGCGGTAGCACGATCTCCAACTCGAATCTCCGAAAGTCTTCCATAAGCTCCTTCTGTGCAGTCAACATCTGAATTGCTGGCAACCAACTAAACGCATCCGGCATAACATTAACTTTCCCTAGATGGTACTTAAGATCAAGATCGTAGTCAGCAATCAGCTCCAACCATCTACGCTGCCTCATATTAAGCTCCTTCTGTGTGAACACATACTTCAGGCTTTTGTGATCGGTGAATACTTCGACCCTTTCGCCCAATAAGTAGTGTCTCCAAATCTTTAAAGCGAAAATCACAGCTGCTAGCTCCAAATCATGAGTTGGGTAATTCTTCTCATGGGTCTTCAACTGTTTCGATGCGTAGTCTATAACCTTCCCATGCTGCATCAAAACACATCCCAATCCTTTCCCAGATGCGTCGCTGTGAATCACCAATCCTCCGGAACTGTCTGGTACGGTCAAAATAAGAGCGGTTATCAATCTCTGTTTAACGCCTCAAAAGTTGACGCACACTTATCCGTCCACACAAATGGTACTTCTTTGCGCGTAAGTTTGGTCAAAGGCTCAGCCAAACGAGCAAAATTCTCCACGAACCTTCTGTAATAGCCGGCAAGTCCAAGAAAACTTCTGATCTCTGCTACGTTCTTCGGAATCAGCCAATTTTGAAATGCCGCAATCTTCTCGGGATCAATGGTGATTCTATCTCCGGATACGACGTGCCCCAAAAACTTCACTTCTTCAAGCCAAAACTTGCACTTGCTCATCTTTGCATATAATCTTTCTTGCCTCAATGTCTGCAGTGCGATCTTCAAGTATTCCACATGCTCTTCAATGCTCCTTGAGTAGACCAGAATATCATCGATGAACACCACTATAAACTGATCCAAGAACGGTGAAAAGATTCGGTTCATCAAGTCCATAAATATCGCCGGTGCATTCATGACTCCGAATGGCATCACTAAATACTTGTAATGTCCATACCGAGTTCGGAACGCAGTCTTGCAAATATCCTCTGATTTAACTCGGACATGATGATATCCGGATCGCAAATCCGGCTTCGAGAATACCCTCGCGCCACTGAGTTGCTCAAATAATCCGCCAATGCGAGGGATCGGGTACTTGTTCTTAATAGTCACCCGGTTTAATTCTCGATAGTCGATGCGCATCCTCCTTGTGCCATCTTCCTTCTTGACTAGAAGAACTGGAGCTCCCCAAGGTGAATTGCTGCTATGAATCCAACCCTTCTCTAGCAATTCGGTAACCTGCTTCTTGATTTCTTCCAACTCCACTAGTGCCATTGGATAGTACGCCTTTGAGATCGGCGCTGCACCAGGAACAAGATCGATCGCGAACTCCACATCTCGTTTTGGCGGTAAACCCGACATGTTCTCGAACACGTCCATAAACTCTTGAACTACAGCTGGCGCTTCCTCCTTATCAACTTCCATCGACGAAAGAACACTGTTTTTCGGCCTAGTCCTAAACTCGACTGGCCTGACAGAACTGCTACCTCCAGCAAAAACAAACTCCGGATATCTGGAAATCTGGAAAATCACTTTCTTTGCCCTGCAGTCAATGTGAGCGTGGAAAGTGCCGAAAAATCCATTCCCAAGACAACAACAAACAAAGGGATGAACCAGAATTGAATAATTCTAATGCGGGAAAAACATGAACAAGTAGGATACCTGAAACGACTTCACCTGAAGCCAAACACTGAAGAAGATAAGCACGGTAAACAGGATTCAAGCTTCCGATAAAACATAAACTGGTAAGTAATGAAACGGAGAGAACCAAGGTAATAGAACGACCATGAAACAAGGAAATGAAACAAGACCAGGACTCCAAGTTACTTAAATAGAGTACCACATTGTAACCATGCTGCAGTTTATAGTTACAATCACATAACTTCGTTCAAGTCACCCAAATCCTAGTATCAGAATCAAAGGAATAGGATGGAAGAAACAATAGGGAACCAAAAGAATTTCAACTCGAGATGCAAAGTTGTTTGCATATTGTCAGGACATGGGTCAAGAGAAAGATATGATTCAAGAATCATGATAACAATATGGCATGACATGTTCTTAATCACAGATTTTCTGATTCGTGTATTGGGTCCAATACCCAACTACAAAAGAATCAAACCCGATTAACCTAAATCCTATGGCTCTGATACCAAACAAACTCTGTCACGCCCCGCTTCCCAGAGTGCGCTAAGATAGGCATGTGACAGAGCCAACCATGCTACCTGTGGATAGGAAAAATCCCTCTACAGTCACATTACGGTTGTAGAGATATCAAGAACAAGAAATTAAATAAACTATCTAGTACATGTCCATGGGCCAGAATAAACGAGTCAAGGAATAATATGCGGAAGCAATAAATCCAAGTAACAATAACATCTGGAAAGTAAGGAAATAACTAACTGGATACTAACAGGATCCTCACTGCTCGGCCTGACGGCTGAAATACTCTTGATCAGCCTGCGACAAAGGTAGAGGATCTGGGTCATGCAAAACCGAGACGTCAGTGCGTCATAATATCAAGCAATACTATAAACAGGGATAACAAGATATGCAGGTATGAGTATGAACAGTAATAACGGTATAACAGTGACATAAATAAGGACAGTGAAGGGTAAGGCACAAGTGATGTGCAGTGAGTAATCTAAACTGGTCTACTGGGTTAACTACTCCCAAGTCTTTGAAATCAATTTGATGAATCATCGATATAACTCAATAGTATCCCGTGCGTGCCCGGGATCACGGTCTATGACTCTCGGGATGAATCCGAGACGTGCCGCAAGGCAGTAAAAGGGTAGTAGGTAATGACGAGTGATGTTAGCAGCATCACCTCGGGGCTGGCCTAGCCCGTAAGACTGATCAGAAAAGGTATCGAACTGTCGAGTTACAAGTCAGGTTTCATCATTGATTTCCCCATACCCCCAGGTTATGTGTTCAAGTCAGGTATTAATAAATCTGGAGTTAACGCCGACACAGGATCAAGCAGGTACAGTTTTGTCTGGATAGACAACAGGAAATGTCCGTAGGGACAACATGTCAAGGTTGTTGGCATTAGTAACAAGATCAGGTAACAGGTCAGGCTATGGTACATCAGGTCAAGTCAAATAGTGTACATATATCAAGTCATATCAAGTAGTGGTGTATCAGGTATCAAGTCAAGCAGTGGTATATCAGGTCATAACAGGTAGTGCATATGTGTCAAGCGGATGCTCATACTAAAACTGTAGTAAGTACGGATGCACGGTAAAGCATGGATGCACAAATATTTATCAGGGATTACATCATGACTGTGTAGGATTCACAAGATCAAGTATGGGATACTAATGTAACAGTAAAATGAAATAATATGGTCTCGGCGTGCAACTAGATATGTAATAAACCGTACGGATACAGACAGATACTATAAAACTGTAAATCGGTAAAATTTGCTGAATATTAAAACACAAGCACTATTATTTATTAAATAGATATTGATATAATAATATTAACATGGATAACATATTCAAACCGATTAATAACTATAAAAGTGGTATTGATTAACCATGCACAAGAAAGTTCCGTTCAGAAATTCAGCGTCACCCTGATTTGTAAAATAGCTTAAAAATAACAAACGTTCTCCAAAAGGGACGTGTCTTATAACAAAACAAATATAATTCAATAAGGTTTTCATTTTTATAAGTATAAGCATCTCAGGTTGTTCATACAAAAATCTATGAACATTTGAAATTGAAAGTTTGCTGCTGGAATTTCCCTGGACAACAGTTTAGATATATTTTCATTTGCATTTTACGTTATTTAAACAATTTATTTTGTAAGTAAATATTTCATAGAGTTATAGTATTCTAAGTTATCTTCGTAACGAACTAAAGAACGTATACTAATGATTTTTCTATGATTTATAATGAATTTTATATGGTAAGGTGTACAGTAAATTTCAGATTTGTCGTATCCGCTTTGCAACGACGTTTCATGTGTAAAATATAATATTTTCAAACTATATTTTGTATAATATTATAAAATGCAGATTATGAACTAATTAAAGATAATAATAAGAAATATTACGACGATATATATTTTAAATGATATGGATGCAAATGGGTATCACATAATCGTAAAATGATAAACTAACGGAACATATAACTAAGCAATATGAAATGTAACTATTCAATTTGATACAGTATATGATAGTATAGTATGTAACAAGATAAGTTTTCATGACCTAGATCTGAAATGATATGAATGGATGCAAACAGAACATCGAAAAGTTATAAAACTAAATATGGGGTGCATGATTTTAAATACAGGTATTTTATTGTTAAAATAGATGCGTCTAAAGTAATATAACATGTAATTAAGATTGGTTTGCATGCCCTAGATCTGAAATGCACTATACAAATGTAAACGGAACGTCGAAATGTTGTAATATGAAATATGCGATGCTTGATTTAAAATACAGGTGTGATATTTATTTAAATAGGTATATAATGAGTTATATAGCATGTAGCAAGATTAACTTGCCTAGACGGAACAAGAACGGATATGTACGGAACGTCCTTCGTCGGCGAAATGTCGCGACGCGCGCACGGTACATGGAACGGTTCCAAACAATGCACGAGGGTGATCACGCAAGTCAGGTACGTTCACTGGATCATTCAGATCGTCAGCGACGAGCACGGCTCCGGCGGTGATCACCGGAATCAAGAAATAAGATCAAGAAAAAGAAAGAAGAAAGAAGAAGAAGAAGTAAGAAGAAAAGGCTGTGTATTAAATAAGGAAAGAAAAATTAATAAATAAAAAATATATAAATATATATATGCAGAGGAGAGAGAGAGAGAGAAAGGGGTTGTTAGTTTGTTAGGAAATTAGCTTATATTTAAATTTAAAAAATCTTTTATTAGTTAACTAAATTTTAATTTGTATTAATTTATAAAATTAATATTATATAAATAAAATTTATATTATATAAATAAAATTTGATATTCTGGTAAATACAAAGATAGTCCAAAACACGCCCGGGTTGGGTCTAAAATTCAGTTTTAAAATACGAAAAATATACATGTCGACCAAAATAAAAAAAATGAATGTCCGGATAACGAAAAGTGCATACCCCCCAAGAACGGATGCACGCACGTGCGCGTAGCCATCCAAACAAGTCTGTTTCACTGAACGGGACGAGAACAAGATGCGCGGATGCTACCACGGGGTTAGGGGTATCATGCAGGCCATGTAATGTATTTTTAAATTATTTTATGTGACTTAAAATATTATATTGTAAAAATGCAAATGTCAGATAAAATGCCGGTATGCCTAAACATGAAAATGCACCAGTCTACTTAACAAGTCATGATAATTCATAAATATGAATCAAATAAGTTCAAGCAAGCGGGTCGGGTCGAATGTAATGTAAAATTAAAAATACTATTTGCACCCAAAACACGATAAATCAGGAAAATACCACAATTAAGAAAATACAAGAACTGGAACTGGTAAAATGAACTAGGGTGTTACAACTGTGGTGAATGCGAGTGGCATAAGCGTATGTTATATTTTCGTTTCTTTCTGTGATGGCTTAGGTTTTAAATGATGGGACTATATTAATGTGATTAATGTAAAAGTTAAATGAACGTAAAAAGATGTTGTAGAATCAGATTTGAAACACACTCGGTCTTTTATGAAAAAGCAAGTTTCAAAATGCGGAGCTTAAGCCACCCCTTTTAAACCCATTGGATTCTACAACGATATCAAGTTCAAAGCGTTAAAAGTTTTCTTAAAAACTATCCGCAGCCCTCCGTCATTTTAGAAAATAGAGTACTTAGTATTCGTGCTGCGTATTTTGACTTTAGTTAAGGCGCAGTGTACGGTAGCTAAGTGATGCCTTCCTACACTGCATATGATGCAGATTAGTTAGGACATTCATATGATTATGTTGACTTTAGTTAAGGGTCATATGTGTGGGTCTAGTTAATCACGAAATGACGGGAAGAACTTGACTAGTACTTATGATATGTTGACTTTAGTTAAGGTCATGAGTACTAGGGGTAAAAATCATATCAGGAATTTCAAGAGTTGAAATTTACAATGAGATTGTATACCTTCTATATGATAGTAGGATCCCGATCCCACTGCGAGCAAAAGTTGCTCCCGGGAGAATTTTGCACTTTACAATTAGCTAACCCAGTAGCTGTCTAGAAAGGTGTCAAACGGGGCTATGCCTCTGGGAAGATGAGGTTTATTTTAATTAGGTCCGTGCGAAAGCACGGGGAACCTCCCTCAAGTACCGGCACTGGCCTGGCTAAACGGTTAGCGAAGTTGTAGAATGTAATTAATCCCGGCTAGTTTTCTTTTTAAAAGGTTTTAAAGAAAATTTGATAAAAACAGTGGGAGACATCGATTAGACAAGATAATAACCAATCTGATCTTTGCAAGAGCTTTCGCTAAGTGTATTCTTTTCTCTCTCGTAATGGCAGATACCTATGACAGGACTTAAGCTTCTATTAGATAAAAACAAGCTGAATGGGACCAACTATAAAGACTGGCTGAGGAATCTAAACATTGCCTTGACTTATGATAAAGTATCATATGTCCTCACGGCTCCAACCCCGCCCATCCTAGGTCCTAAACCTTCAGTTGCGGATAGGGAATTCCACAAGACATGGGACGCTGACTGTGGCACAGCCAAATGCCTCGCGCTAGCATCGATGGATAACACACATCAGAAGCAGCACGAGAATATGGACGTCAAAGCCATATTCCTCCATACAAAAGAGTTGTATGGAGAGCAATTTCGCGTATTACGATACGAAGCATCTAGAAAACTGTTTCAGATGCGAATGGCCGCTGGCACAACAGTAGGAGACCATGTTCTGAAGATGATAGCTCTCATAGAAGAGCTTGAGGACCTTGGATGGACAATGGACAATGAACAATATACAGATATTATTCTGCAGTCTCTCCCTTCCACCTTTGCTCAGTTCATAGTTAATTTCAACATGCACAACATGGAGAAGGAACTACCTGAACTCCTTAATATGTTAAGGAGTGCAGAGAGCACGCTGAAGTCAGTAAAGACTCCCGTTTCGTATGTTAGGCCATCATCCTCCTCTCGCCCGAAGGCTGAGGCCAAAGGAAAGATGAAGAAGAAACCCACCAAACCTAAAGGTGGAGTCAAGAAGGTTAAGGGGAAGGACAAGTCCAAGGTTGGGGAATCAGGGAAAGGAGAATGTTTCCATTGCAAAAAGACGGGACACTGGAAGCGGAACTGCATTGAGTACTTAGAACTCAAGAAGAAGCATGGTGATGCTTCAGCTTCAGGTGTGTTCGTAATTGAAAACTGTTTTTCTATTGACTCTGCTTCCTGGGTATTAGATACCGGTTCGGGTTCTCATATTTGCAATTATGTGAAGGCGTTGAGAAATAGCAGAGTTCTAAAGACAGGTGGTCATACTCTCCAAGTTGGAAACGGTTCCAATGTAAATGCAGTTTCAGTGGGAGAGTATCACCTAGGGTTGCCATCGGGTTGTATATTGGTTTTGAACCCATATTATTTTGTGCCAAATATACTTTGTAATATTATATCCGTTTCCTTGTTAGACAATGAAGGGTATCATTTTGTTATGCAACACAGTGTTATGAACATTAGACTTAATCAAGAGTTGATTGGTTATGGTACACTAAATAACGGGATATACGTTCTTAATCAACACACAGTTTTCAACGTTCAACACACAAATAAAAGAAAATTTTCAGATATAAATGAAGCTTTTCTTTGGCATTGTAGACTTGGTCATATTAATGAAACAAGATTAAACAAGCTTCATAAAGATGGATATTTAAATTCTTTTGAGTATAAATCTTAAACAACTTGCCAGTCTTGTATCAAAGGTAAAATGACCAAAACTCCGTTTACTGGACACGGAGAAAGAGCTACTGAGCTCCTAGGTCTCATACATAGTGATGTATGTGGGCCAATGTCTACACATGTAAGAGGCGGTTTTTCTTACTTCATAACTTTTACTAATGATTTCTCAAGATTTGGTCATGTGTATTTGATAAAGCATAAGTATGAAGCTTTCGAGAAATTCAAGGAGTATAAACTTGAAGTAGAAAACCAAACAGGAAAGAGTATCAAGATACTTCGATCAGATCAAGGTGGAGAGTACTTAAGTACTGAGTTCTTGGACTTCTTAAAAGAGAATGGGATTTTCTCTCAGCTCACTCCACTTTACACACCACAGCACAACGGTGTGTCAGAGCGGCGGAATCGTACCCTATTAGATATGGTATGATCCATGATGAATGATTCTGAGTTACCTCTCTCGTTTTGGGGGCATGCATTGGAAACAACAGCTTTTCTGTTAAACAAAGTTCCAACCAAGACCGTGTCTACCACTCCATATAAGATATGGCATGGGAAGAAACCATCTCTTAAAAGAGTTAAGATTTGGGGCTGTCCGGCTTTTGTCAAAAAGCAGAATCCAGACAAACTCGAGACACGATCATTCAAATGTATATTTGTAGGATATCCAAAACATTCGTTTGGGTATCTTTTCTACCACAAGGAGGAACAAAAGGTGTTTGTTTCTCAATATGCCACATTTTTAGAAAATGAATTTTTTCTAAATAATGTTGATGGCAATGTGGTAGATCTGGAAGAGGTTCTAAAGACACAAGTTACAAATGAGGACTTGGTTGAACCTGATGTTACAACAGAATCGAATGAACCTCAGCCACTCCGTAGATCTGGTAGGACTTCTCGCCCACCGGAGAGATACTACGATTTTCTCATTGATGGTGATAGAGAAGATTGCATCATGGATGATGATGATCCTGCCAGTTTTCATCAAGCTATCACGAGTGGTGACTCTGTGAAATGGCTGGATACCATGAGATCCGAAATGGAGTCCATGTATACCAACAAAGTATGGACTTTGGAAGATGTACCCTCCAGGATGAAACCTGTGGGTTGCAAATGGATCTTTAAAAGAAAGATCGGTGTAGATGGACAGGAAGAGACCTATAAGGCAAGGTTGGTAGCGAAAGGTTTTCGTCAAAGACCAGATTTGGACTATGACGAGACTTTCTCTCCGGTAGCCATGCTTAAATCCATTCGGATCCTACTTGCTATTGCTGCTCACTACGACTATGAAATTTGGAAGATGGACGTTAAAACTGCATTTCTATGATTTAGATGAATGCGTTTATATGGATCAACCAGAGGGCTTCATTGACAGTGGGAGAAGCGGAAAAGCATGTAAGTTGCTTAAATCCATTTATGGATTAAAGCAGGCATCACGGAGTTGGAACATCTGTTTTGATGATATTATCAAAGAGTTTGATTTCATCAAAAATCCAGATGAACCATGTGTTTATAAGAAGACTGTAGGGAGAAATGTCACATTCCTCGTATTGTACGTGGATGACATACTTCTGATAGGAAATGATATTCCTATGCTACAGTCAGTCAAATCATTCTTATCACAAAGGTTCTCCATGAAGGACCTAAGTGATGCCACATACATATTGGGCATACGGATCTATAGGGATAGATCCAAACGGTTATTGGGATTGTCCCAAAACAAGTACATTAACACCATCCTAAAGAGCTTTAGTATGGAAGACTTCAAGCGGGGTGCCTTACCCGCTTGCCACGGAGTCACTCTCTCCAAGAACGATTGCCTAAAGTCTGATATAGAGAGAGCTCGCATGAGCATTATTCCCTATGCTTCGGCAGTAGGATCGATAATGTATATGATGTTGTGTACACGCCCAGATGTAGCTTATGCACTTAGTATAGTAAGAAGGTATCAGTCAAACCTAGGGGAGAATCACTGGACTGCTGTGAAGAACATTCTTAACTACTTACGAAGGACTAAAGAATTGTTCTTGGTGTATGGTAACGGGGATCTCCAAATGGAGGCCTTTACCGATTCGAGCTTCCAGAGTGACAAGGATGACAGCAAGTCTATCTCAGGGTTTGCATTTACCCTCAATGGATGGACGGTGAGTTGGAAGAGTTCCAAACAGGATACCGTTGCAGACTCAACGATGGAAGCTGAGTACATTGCTGCAAATGATGCTGCTAAAGAAACCGTTTGGATGAGGAATTTCATCTCGGAGCTAGGAGTAGTTCCAACCATTATTGATCCAATATCTTTATATTGTGACAATAATGGGGCTATGGCTTTGCCAAAGAGCCCAGGTCCCATCAGAAGTCCAGACACATCCTGAGGCGATATCATGTGATCCGGGAGATAGTTGATCGCCACGAGATCGAGATTAAGAGAGTAGATACAAAGAACAACGCCGCGGATCCATTCACTAAGGCCCTCCCTCAGCCGCAACATGGGCGACTTTTTGAGATGTTGGGTATGAGATACGCCAATAACTGGCCTTAGTGCAAGTGGGAGATTGTTGGATACATGTATGTCCTTGAGGCCATTATGAGATAGTGTATGTACTGATGTGTGTGTGTGTGTGTGTGTGTGTGTGTGTATTCAGAGGACAGTCTTGCTCGACATGATAGTATGCTATCTGGTTTCACTTTATCATATGTTCACTTGATCATGTTTATATTCATTTGGTACATGTTGATAAAGCCCAAAGGATATTGGCTTGACTACTGGGATTATGATGTGGATCATACTAGTGGGACATCTTTAGTTTATAAGCATATCCTTAAAATGTTCCTAGTCGTAGATATATCGAGACTGGGCATCGATATTCCAGTGTAGACTAGCGTATACAGTTTTGTTCCATATGATGGCGATGGATGATCCTATATCCGTATGGTGTGTTGACACCAAAGATTATATACGGGTGCTCAGTGAGACTGGGTACACTGAACGGACTCACCGAGAACTCCTATGTGGTATTATATCATATGTCGGATAGTAGTTCTCAGGTGACACTGGTACATGTTAGTCTGTAGACCCGAGATCGCCATAGAGTCTTGTGTGTCCTCCCACTGTACTTTGGTCTCTACCCTACTACGGCTCTATTGAGTTGTACAAACAGGTGGATTTTGGGTACAGTCCCGAGGCATATGGAGGCAATGAGCGATAGGAGGGGCTTCGTCTCTCCCGGTATTGGGGGTTGATGCTGTGCTGTGCACGATTGGCTATAACAGGAAGTCCCTGGCCAGGGCTGCTGAGATATTACTGATAAGTGTTATCAATAGTTTCTCAATCTGTTGTAGACCATATACCGGCATGATTTATTGAGTTATTGGGGTCGACGATTCCATCCCTAGACTCAATATGCAGCATATCTGACGAAGAGACCGGACTGTACGGTAAGTGTTACCAGTTGGATTGACGGGAGTTTTGACAGGTTCGCTTGTTCTTCTTCTGATCGCTCAATACCCGGGTGGTCGTTACGTTTAGCTGACCGCTTGCGGTTTGTAGGTGTTTGATATGATCATCGCCTACTGCTGGCGTATTGACGAGTCTTAGAGTCCCACACAGAAGTTTCCTGGCTCAGGCGAAACGATGTGGTGCGCATATGAGATATGTGCGGGAGCTCGATTAAATACGAGTATATGATACCGTATTTTAATCGGGCATTTTATATTAATCGGGTCGTATGAGATATGACCGGTTTATTAAATCAAGTGTTGATTTAATATTGACTTTTATCTCATTTATTTAAACCCTTTTCTTTTGATGCATGCATGCATGTATATGTACATGTGATGTGCATACACACATACATACATGCATTTGTATCATGATTGATGATACAACTTAGATGGCAATATAAGACTCACATGGTTCATATTTATATATATGGATATTTTTGTATTAAGTTAAAGATAAAGGAAATTAAACAATGACTCATTTCTTTACAAATGACTCATTGTTTCCACACACTTCCTTGGTTGACCATTTGACTTAACCTTGGTTTATTTCCTTTGTTCTTTAACTCATCACAAAATATCTAGATATTATTATTAACCATGGTTTGTATTATGATATTTATCTCTCTCTCATTATCATTATGGATTATTATTCATCCAAAAGAAAAAAGATAAGCCATCTCCATCTTCCTCTCTCTAGCTCTCCCTTGAGTTTTATAAGTGAGTGAGATTAAAAGAAAGAAAGGGTTTTAAGTGAGAATATAAATCACTTCATCATCCTACACACCTCAAGATACTTTGTGTAGGGTGTTTGCTTCAAGGATTTCATAGATCGAGTGAAGCAACAAGCTTTGAGCAAAGGACTTCGGGTGGATCGTCGTGGACTTGGAAGCGTTCAAACGAGCCGTTCCAAACCTTAGGAGATCTAAGGAGTTGCCCTAGGAGGTCTACAAAGGTTGTAGTCTCTCCACTTAGTGTTAGATAATCTTTTATATGTGATACTATTTTTTGTTACTCTATAATTCTAGTTCGATTCCTAGTTAAGTTTACTTAGCACCTCATAAAATTAAAGTTGTGGCATGTGTAACGCTTCCAAACACTATAAGAGGTGTTAAGGAAACCCTACAACATCTAGATATAGTGTTCCAACGTCTTCGGAAGTATAATCTGAAGATGAACCCTCTGAAGTATACGTTTGGAATCTCCTTAGGAAAATTCCTAGGATTCATCATACGGTACGAGTGTATCGAAATCGACCCTTCGATGATCAAGGCAATTATGGGGATGCCCACGCCAAGGACTCTCAAGCAGTTGCGATCCTTTCAAGGAAAACTCGCATATATCCGGCGGTTCATAGCCAACCTCTCCGGAAAATGCCGTCCCTACAGTCATCTAATGAAGAAGGGGACCCCATTCGTCTGGGATCAAAAGTGCCAAAATGCACTAGACAAGATTAAGCAGTACCTGCAAAGTCCACCAGTACTGATCGCTCCGGTTAGAGGAAGGCCCCGCATCTTATACACAACGGCCCTTGAAGGTTCTCTGGGTGCGCTATGAGCACAAGAGAACGACCAGGGAAAGAAGAGAGCTCTGTATTATTTGAGTCGAGTTCTGCTGGGGGCAGAAAACAACTACTCCCCCATCGAAAATCATTGCCTGGCACCGATCTTCACGATAACGAAGCTCGGAAATTACGCCTTGGCACATGAGGTCCATCTCATATCAAAGGTAGATCCTCTCAAATATCTGATGTCAAGGGTCATTCTAACAAGAAGGCTTGCCAAATGGGCCCTCCTCTTAATGGAGTTCTCGATAACGTATCGACCCCTCAAAGCAGTGAAGGGCCAGACCATCACCGACTTTCTCGCCGAGCATCCGATACCAGATGACTCCCCCTTAAATTGTGAGTTACCGGATGAATATGCGTTCGACATAAAGGAAGAAGAGAATGATGCCCGATGGGAACTCTACTTTGATGGAGCATCTTCCATGAAAAGACGAAAGCACAACACCCCCATAATCAAAGCTAGGGTGGGCCTTATCCTCGTGACTCCGCAAGGAGAGATACTACGATATGCCTTCTCTTTAACAGAGCCAAGGACTAATGACGAAGTTGAATATGAAGCTTTGATAGCAAGTCTCGAGATCGCTGTTGACATGGGAATCAAAGACCTCCTCATATACGGAGACTCCCAGCTGATCGTTAGCCAAGTAAATGGCGACTATCAGACGTGCAAACCAGAGTTGATAAAATACGGCGTAGTTCGGACGCAATTACTATAAAGCAAGGAGCTTCACTTAATAATATAAGGCAGTTTCGTTTCTTTTTCTTATTGTATTGTACGAGACCGATTCTTTCTAGGGCAACTGCTGACGCAAATTCCTTCTTACATCTTGAAGAGCATACCACGTGCAGAAAATAGTAAGGCGGATGCATTGGCCAAGCTGGATAAGGAATTGGCCGAAGAAGACCTTGACGACGTAAGGATCACCGTGCAAACCCGTAGAGTTCTCACGCCAGCAGAAATATCTTCGGAGGATTCAATAGAGTCATCCGAAGAAAAAAAACGACCAAACAAGCAGCCTTCCAAATGAAGGACGAAGAAAAGGTCAAGGATTGGAGGGAAGTCTTCATAGACTACTTCAAATCTCGACGAACTCCCGAAAACGCGTCGTCTAGACATCAGCTCATGAAACGAGCTCTGTCTTTCGCCTTCGTCAATAATATTCTATACAAGAGGTCACTTGACTGTTTGTGGTTAAGGTGCTTGGGGCCAGAAGAAGCAAAGAGAGTCGTCCAAGAAACTCAGGACGGATTCTGCGGTTTTCATCAAGTCGGGCCAAAGATGAAACTGAAAATCAAAAGAATGAGTTACTATTGGCCCACAATGATTCAGGACTGCCTCGAATATGCGAAGCAGTGTCAATCGTGCCAGATTCATAGGGACTTCATCCACCAACATCCAAATCCGCTATACCCAATGGTGGCTAGCTGGCCATTCGAAATATGGGGAACCGACATAATTGACCCCATTGAATCAGCATCATCCAAAGGACATCGGTTCATACTAGCAATGAACGATTACTTTTCTAAATGGGCAGAAGCAGTACCACTAAGGGAAGTGAAGACGGGGAATATTCTCCATTTCTTCAAGACACATGTCATCTACCGGTTCGGCACTCTGCGACGGATAATCATGGATAATGGACCATCCTACAGGAGCAATAAAATAAGCCGCTTCGCACAGCAGCATAAAATAGATTGGAGATACTCTTCGGTCAACAATCCTCGTGCCAACGGTCTAGCTGAAGCTTTCAACAAGACCTTGACAAAGATTATAAAGAAAACGGTGTCGAGAAACAAAAAAGACTGGCATGAAAGGCTGCACGAAGCTGTCTGGGCGTACCGAACGACGTTCAAAATAGCCATGAATACGACCCCATACACGTTAGTATTCGGTACGAAAGCAGTGCTTCCTCTAGAAATAGAACCCCCTTCTCTTCGAGTAGCGGTTCGATACGAGCTGACAGATGATGAAAACGCTCATCTCCGGCTTGAGGAGCTCGACGCCCTCGACGAAACTCGCCTTATAGCACAGCAGAACCTGGAAGCGTATAAGGCAAGGATGACGCGGTCATATGAAAAACTGACCAGACCGAGAACATTCCGCCAAAGCGAACTCGTGCTAGTATTCAAAAAACTTATGATCCCAACCGTGAAAAACGGGAGAAATTCGAGCCGAACTATGAAGGCCCGTACATCATAGACAAAGTCTACCATGTGGAGCCTACATGCTCATGGATATGCACGGCGAAAGACCCTTCAGGCCAATAAACAGCCGATTTCTCAAAAAATACTATGCTTGACGAGTCATGACTTAGGTCAATGATAGATGACGACGCTTGTGTCCGCCCGCTATCTTCCTGAGTCAAAAACTCTGAATAGTATGTAAAGAAAACCGGTCGCCTCAAATATGGCGACATCGGACTGAGAAGTCCTTAAACTAGAACTTCGTCCCAAAATGGCGATAATGGACCGAAATGTCCCTAAACTAGCATGTCGTCTCCAAAACAGCAATCTCCACACTTGAGATCTATATTGCAATCGAATCCCCAAAGGCAAAGACTGCAACTCAAGTCCCACTGGCTACACAGCTACTCCAGCGGTGAAGTCACTCCTAAGTCCCATTGGCAAACAGATGGGTCAAAAATAATAATAATAAATAAATAAATTTAAAAAAATGGTATGTCTACAAGCAAAATGGGCACGGATGAAAACCTGAAAGGGCGCCGTGGATAAAAACAGCAGGGCTACCAGCGAGTTTGTGAAAACCCGGAAGGGAGCAATCTTATAAAATTTTCACTTAGGAGATCCTCTCGACTCGTAAGGAGAACTCCCCTATGAGACCTTCACGGCTCATAGGATTCTAAAGCCTTAAGATACAGGGATCCAAACCAGTTCTTAAGCCATCACATTCCCCAAGTTGCCCTACAGGCGGTCCAATATTGGCCCTTGTATACAATCCACGGGCAAAAATAAATATAGCCCTCACCTAGTTCCACCAATGGCGTGAAATGTCCCCATATGGTGAACGACACTTGTAAGTCCTCTCGACTTATAAGGAGAAAACACTCTTGTAAGATCCTTACGACTTGCAAGGGAGAACACACACTTAGGAGTCCCCACGATTCCTAAGGAGAAAATACACCTTCGAGATCCTCACGACTCGTAGGGAGAAATAACTTTATGAGACCCTTACGGCCTATAAAGTCGAAAAGTCTTAGTCGACAGAATCCTAACCCTGTTTACTAAGCCATCTTTGTTCAAATTGACAAAGGCACATGATGATTCACTCATGGCAATATTCCAGTGGTAGCGATGCTGATGCCTAAACAGGTGTCAAACTCCAAGTCCTTTCACGGCACATGATGATTCGCTCCTGGCAATATTCCAGTTGTAGTGATGCTGATGCCAAGATTGGATCAGATTCCAAACTCGTAATAAAAAATTAGCGAGCAAAATATATACATATGAAATAGCCGAAATGATGGGGCAACTCACAATAAAGATCAGCGAGCAAAAAAAATGTGTGCATATGAAACAGTTGAAACGTTTGGGCAACTCGCAATAAAAAAATAGCGAGTAAAAAAAATGATACAGTCGAAATGATTGGGCACCGCGGATAAAAAGCCGAAATGATTGGGCAATCGTGACTTTTGCGATATAAAAAGCTGAAAAGATAGAGCATCGCGGAAATTAAAAAAAAATAAAATAAAAGGAAATTTTCTTTGCCCTGCAGGTGAGTCTACACCGACCCATGTATATAATCCATGGGCACAAATGAAAAAGGGAACCATGTTTTCCCACCAGGCTCCGTCAAAGGGAGAGCCGGATCTTAATGGCAACATATATAGCCTAGAGGTCAGCTCGACATTCTTCTCGTTACAGCAGACGCAATGTCAGCGAAGGCTCTAAATAGCCAAAATCAAAAAGGTGTGACGGTAAAATCCCAGCTTCAGCTCGACATTCTTCTCGTTACAGCAGACGTAATGTCAACAAAGGCTCCAAATAGCCAAATCAAAAAGGATTGACGGCAAAATCCCAGCTCCAGCTCGACATTCTTCTCGTTACAGCAGACACAATGTCAACAAAGGCTCCAAATAGCCAAATCAAAAAGGAGTTACGGTAAAATCCCAGCTCCATCTCGATATTGTTCTTGTTACAGCAGACGCGATTTCAACAAAGGCTCCAAATAGCCAAATCAAAAAGGAGTGACGGTAAAATCCCAGCTCTAGCTCGACATTCTTCTCTTTACAGCAGACGCAATATCAACAAAGGCTCCAAATAGCCAAATCAAATTGAAGCAACGGCATATTCCCAGCTTCACGGTGTTGAAGGCAACTTATATAAAACCTAAAAGACTATCGGAGATCATCCCACACCAGCGCGGAGTGGTTATAATTCATCGGGGCTCTAAATTGAGCCTAACCTCAAGTAAAAAGCAACATGGAAAATTCCTAACGCTTGCTCTCTCGACGGTAATATGACCTAAGGAGATTACTTGAAGACGTCTTGTCCGGCCCCCGAAGGAATCAGAGACACGACAGTCGCGGAGCTACTCGAATAACAGCTTGAAGACTGCATGTCGAGGAATACATCAGCTAACGCGACGTGTGCCTGCCAAGTGCGCAACACGTGCGACGCACGTGCGCCCGCCAAGTGAGCAACATGTGCGACGCACGTGTGCCTGCCAAGTGTGCAACACGTGCGCCCGCCAAGTCCGTAACACGTGCGTCCAACACGTGCGGCGCAAGTGCGTGAACGCAAAGAAGCCTTTTTCAGCAGGTAGGAGTTTAAGCTCCAATCTGTTCTTCCCCCTAATGAGTGGACATGGTTCAAAGGGTACATCTCTCCACACCTTCGATACATGGCGCTGTAATCTCTCAGAGTCTGTCACGCCCCGCTTCCCAGTGTACGGCGAAGGGGACGCGACGAGGTCCGCTACGTATATACTCAGAAGTACATACGCTAAGCGTATCTAAGCAATATAAAATAAACACACAAGAGACAAGATATAAAAAGAACAGCAACTTTTATTTATTAACATTCTTTGTACAATGCATGAAAAGGAAATACAACTGAAATAAAAAGATGCCTAAACAGTGGCATAACAGGAAATTGAAAGTACAGAAAGAAAAAGTGTACAATAAAACTAAAGTGCAGGGTCTTCGGCAAACTGCTCCAAGTCTTCTTGAGATGGCTCGATCTCCGCCGGGTCCAAATCACCTGACGACATTCAAAGAAGAAAGAAATAGAATGTCGTCAGCGAACAGGTCGCTCGATAAGTCCCAAAGGTAAAAGCAAAGTAGAAAAGACAGAATAAGAAGATATCTTTTAAAGTTGTATATTGTTGTTGTAATGTTTTGTTAACGCTGTTGTTTGTTGCTTGGTACAGAAGGATGCCAGTGTATACGATGGGGGTCTCTATATGCTAGAGATCAGGGCAAACGGAATGTACAAGGAACCGTTAAGCCACTGTACAATAGCAACGAAATATTGGTTAAGTGTCTTAATCTGACCACCTCATGCCACCTTTAACACCTTCCGTACCAATCCACCCCTTAAACCTTGCAATGTCTTGTTTGTATTGTTATCTTGTAAATTGTATTGATTGTAAGATTGACTGACTGACTGACCGAAACCATGATATCAGGAAACGGTTGTAACCGTAGGTTCATGTTAATGGAATTACTGAGAATCATGTAAAAGGAATATATCCACGGTTCGGTTCAGTCAAATTGTATAAATTGATAATTGTATTCATGGATTCATGTGTTCATATGTAGATTGTAGATTGACTTGAATCACATTCAAGTCAGATTAATCAGACTCAAACCCAAGTCAGACAATCAGAAATGTGAATCGAAGTCATATAATTGCTAGGGTCCTTAGGGTAATTTATAAAACTTGAGGGGGTTTTATATAAAAATACTTTTATATATACTTTACAAAATACACCTCAAGTATTTATTGTTCGTCTTTAGAGTTGTAATGAGGGTGGATTTTATGTTGTGACATTTCTAGTGAAAATATCCTAGTTTTATAAATAAGGGTATTTATCTGTAATATTGATTTATTTGAAGTTCATGGTATTTTAGTGTAAAATTTATTCTTGTGATTTTTAGAAAAATGCGGAATACTTATATCATAATAAAATAGGTATTTTAAGGATAAATATATAGATATTTATACAAAAGTAATTTTAATAAATATTTTATATTCTAAAAATCTCATTTTCTTAAGATGTCATATTTTAAACCTTTCGAGTCCGAATGCTCCTTGCGGAGGTCTGAATCCCGCACTACTAAGCCCGACGGTACGCGATAAACCGCACAATTCCGAACGGGTTCCCCAAAAATGGGTTGTAGCGGCGCTTTGCAAAGATTGTAAAATACTAATCCTTTAGAAAACGGTTTTATAAAGTAAAAGGTATTTATTTGCAAAAGTGTAAATTTTCCGTATTTTAGATTCTAGGGTTTCCTAAGTCAACTAGTCTATTTCTAAATGGTCTAAACGACAAGTCGTTAGAAGTTTCAAATCGCCTCTTCGCCGCCAATTGTGGCCAGGTAAGTACAAATGAGGAAAGGAGGGATCCGCTCACGAATCACCGTGAGACGGGCCTTTTAAAGTTACCTTTTCTCACTTGCCTAGCTTAGACACCACAAAATCAGGTTTAGATAAACGATCGATGTCCATAACTTATCGTATTTTCCTAATAAGAGGTATTTATTTAAAAGCGTATCAAAACTAAAACTTTTAGAAATGATTTTATTAAGAATATGGTATTTAAATGAAAGTATTGTTTTATCGTATTCTAAGTTTTTTGATGATATCGTTTTAGGTTGTATATGCGTGTGTGTGGAGGTAGGTCATTACCTCGTGCTTTACTTTAAATGTATAGCAAAATTAAGGGGTTAAATGTGAAATCGAAATATTGTGGTATTTAAGTGAAAATATGATAAATTGGAAAGGCTATCATTTCATGTGATGATACTTGTTCAAATTGTTTGTTAAATGTTTAATAGTCAACATAAAGATGTTTAAGTATGAATGTATTGGTGAGAAGTGAAATTTTATAGAAAACCGAATCGGAAATCGGATTTGTTCCGATTCCGTCGGGTTTTGTAATTTCGTATTTTAGAGAATAAGAAAGAGAGATATAATGGGATTTACGGGTTTCGATTAAGCAAAGGAGTGAGGGGGGACTAAAGGGGTTGCCGAGGCGTTGCTTCGTCGCTGGTTGTTCCTAAAAACATCGCCGGAATTTCCGCCGGAATTTCTTCGGAGCTTCGCTGCGAACTTGTTTTCAAAGTACACAACTCTTGAGAAGATTTTGAGAGAGTGAGCTTAGGGTTTTGGGATGAGAGGGTAGAGGGTAAGGGGTGTATTTATATGGTAGGCTAGGGGTAGGGTAGGTGAAGGGTTTTTGATAAATTTTTTTTTATAAAAATGTGGGAAAAACATTAAAAATCGTAGTAAATAGGGTATATTGAAGTCTCGGGAACCGATCCATTAATTTGGAGTATACAGGGGGTAGGGGAGACGAAGAGCCCCAACTTTCATGTTGGGGACTCGGCCGTCCGGTCGAGTCCGGCCGGCGGCGCCTGACCGAGTCGGCCAGTCCGCCGGCCGAGTCAAGTGGTCGGTGGGTGTGGGGCTGTTAGGTGAAGGCTCTGGTATATTTACTTTTTCATGTGAAGTTCAAGTTTTGGAAGTTACGGTGTGTGGTCTGTTGGGCTTCCTAAGAATTTAAAACAAAAACAATATAAAAATAATGTGGGGCAGGGGATTTGAACTCTGGTGGCTTGGTTCAGCAGTGCAAGGTGTTACCAATAAGCTACAAGCTCCTTTTTATAATTATTGTGGGAAAATAAATACTTAAAGTGGTAACAGCAACATTAAATACCCCAAGTATAGTTCAAATTTAAATCAATTTTATGTATACAAAAATTGGAGTTGTTACAATCTACCCTCCTTACAAAAATTTCGTCCTCGAAATTTACAACTTTTATTTGAGGACTAGTTTACAAGGAGGTGAGGATATCTTGCACGCATTTCATCTTCCCTTTCCCAAGTGGATTCTCCTGGAGTGTCTTTCCTCCACATTACCCGGACCAAGTTAACTTCCTTGTTCCAAAATGTCTTCACTTTCCTGTCCAGGATCTCCACACGCTGTTGCTCACAAGACAAGTCGGGCTGTATAGTGAGCTCGGAATGATCAAGAACATGGCTGGGGTCACTCACATACTTTCTGAGTTGGGATATGTGGAACACGTTATGCACTCCTTCCAATGAGGGCGGAAGTGCTAAGCGATATGCCACTTCACCGACTCGTTCGAGTATGTCGAACGGTCCAATGTATCTCGGACTCAATTTACCCCGTCTTCCAAATCGGATCACTCCGCGGTTCGGAGATATCTTCAGGAATACGTGATCTCCTGGTTGGAACTCCAAGTGTCGTCTCTTTGCATCAGCCTAGTGTTTCTGTCGATCTTGGGCTATGCGCATCCTTTCCCTGATAGTACGAACCACATCAACGGTCGTTACTATCATCTCTGGTCCAAGAAGTTCCCTATCTCCGATGTTGTCCCAACTTAATGGTGATCGACACATCCTTCCATACAATGTTGCAAAAGGTGCCATTCCTATGCTTGCTTGGTAGCTGTTATTGTATGCGAACTCCACAAGATGCAGGTGATCTTCCCACGATCCTTTGAAGTTTAGCATACATGCTCTGAGTATATCCTCCAAGTTCTGAATAGTTCATTCCGACTGACCATCTGTTTGTGGATGATAAGTCGTGCTGAAGTTCAGACTTGTTCCCAAGCTTGCTTGCAGACTCTGCCAAAATTGAGATTGGAACCTGGTGTCACGATCGGAGACAATGCAGACCGATACTCCATGAAGTCTCACAATTTCCTGTATGAGTTCATGGGTATCAGAGATAGTACATTATGAAGAGTTTAAATCTTAAATAGATTATTACCTCCATATACTTCTTTGTTAGCACCTCAGTTGATTGGCCAACCCGAAATGGGATGAAGTGAGACGACTTTGTGAGTCGATCCACAATGACTCATATAGCATCGTTACCCTTTGTGCTGCGAGGAAGAGCAGTCATAAAGACCATCGTGATGTGCTGCTACTTCCATTCTGGGATTGGTAACGGTTGAAGTAGTCCAGCTGTCCTGTGATGTTCAGCCTTTACTTGTTGACACACCAAACATTTTGCGACGCTTCTGGCTACTTCACGCTTCATTCCATGCCACCAATAATTCTGACGTAGATCTTTGTACATTTTGGTACCTCCAGGATGTACTGAGTAGGGAGAGCTGTGAGCTTCTTTCATTAACTCTTCCCGAACAGGACCTTTTGGTACACACAATCTGCTGCCATATCTCAAAGATCCGTCTTCATGGATGATGAAGTCTGTTCTGAGTCCATTCTCCACTTGTTCTCTGATCCTTTGCAACTTAGCATCACTTGCTTGAGCTGCTTTGATCTGATTGGCAATGGTTGATTGAACTTGTAGATTCATCAAACTTGAAGCATTACCTGGCATGACTACTTCAATTTCCATCTGATGCAATTCTTGCTGAAGCTTCCACTGAGCGGTGAGATTCATTGCTAATGGTTGGCGACTAAGAGCATCAGGTACTACATTCACCTTCCCTGAGTGATATTGTAAGTTGATGTCAAAGTCTGCAATGAGTTCTAACCTTCTTCTCTGCCGCATATTCAACTCCTTCTAAGTAAACACGTACTTCAGACTTTTATGATCTGTATAGATGTTCACTCGTTCACCAAGTAAATAATGGCGCCAAATCTTGAGAGCAAAGATGACGGCTGCCAACTCCAGATCATGCGTCGGATAATTGCGCTCATGATTCTTCAGTTGTCTTGAAGCATAAGCCACAACCTTACCATGCTGATGTAGAACACATCCTAATCCCTTACCGGATGCATCACAATGCACTTCGAATCCTCCAGATTGATCCGGTATTACGAGAATAGGTGCAGATGTCAACCTTGACTTGAGTTCTATGAAAGCTTGTTCGCATGCTTCTGACCACACAAATTCTTCATCTTTTCGTGTGAACTTGGTCAGGGGTGTTGCTATCTTTGAGAATCCTTCAATGAACCTTCTGTAATATCCAGCTAAACCCAAGAAACTCCGAATGTCCTTCACTGACTTTGGTGTAGGCCATTCGCTAACTGCTGAAACTTTGGATGGATCCACAGAAATTCCTTCTCCTGATACGATATGTCCCAGAAAACCAACTTGAGTTAGCCAAAACTCACACTTGCTGTACTTGGCATAAAGCTTATGTTGTCGAAGAGTTTCCAGGACAATTCGTAGGTGCTATGCATGCTCTTTCCGACTCTTAGAATACACCAGGATGTCGTCGATGAAGATGACAACAAGCCTGTCTAAGTACTCCCGGAAAACTTGGTTCATTAGGTTCATGAATATTGGTGGTGCATTGGTCACTCCAAAGGGCATCACTAGAAATTCGTAATGTCCATAGCGAGTTCTGAAAGCTGTTTTGTGAATATCAGCTTCCTTGACCTTCACTTGATGATAACCAGAACGAAGATCCAATTTAGAGAAAACACAAGATCCACTTAGCTGATCGAATAAATCATCGATGCGCGGGAGTGGATACTTGTTCTTTATAGTAACTTCGTTCAAGGCTCTATAATCGATGCACATTCTGTATGAACCTTCCTTCTTCTTCACAAGTAGTATAGGTGCTCCCCAACTTGAAGTGCAGGGACGAATCCATCATTTCGCCAATAATTCGTCC
The DNA here is from genome assembly GCA_030015575.1 of Agapanthus africanus. Classification (NCBI taxonomy): domain Eukaryota; kingdom Viridiplantae; phylum Streptophyta; class Magnoliopsida; order Asparagales; family Amaryllidaceae; genus Agapanthus; species Agapanthus africanus. Next base: position 527,784,112 of record CM057347.1, on the reverse strand, counting down.
AACTGTGTTCGGACTTCCTTCAAACCTTCCGGACTTAGTCTATAAGGTGCTTTGATTACCGGTTGGGCTCCTGGTACTAAATCAATACTGAATTTAAGAGCTCGATCGGGAGGCAAACCTGATATATCGTCAGGAAATACATCGTCGAACTCTCGAACTACCTCTGGTCTTAATTCTTGTTCCGCTTGAGCTGCTGCAACTACTGCTTTCCTTGGCTTCGTTTTGTAGGTACTTGGCTCCAGGGTACGGTCTCCGCTCTTGAAATAGAAGACCGGATGGTCTGGAATCTCGAATACTACCCTCCTTTGACGATAGTCGATGGTAGCATACAAAGTTCCAAGCCAATCCATTCCTAGAACCACATCGAAGTTTGGTATGTCCAGTACTTTGAAGTCAGCATAAAACTCTCTGCTGCAGACGACGGTTGGACACAAGCTGTATCCCATAGTTGCCTTTAGAACGCCATTTCCGGAACTGACATTCCAGCTGGATACAAGCGGTGAAACTGGAATCGCATGGGTTCGGACGAACCGTTGCGACATAAAGCAGTGGGATGCTTCAGTATCAAACAGTGCAAGTGCAGGTAGTGAGGCTACTAGGATTGTACCTAAGGTATGTGGGATATGTTTTAGGTATAGGGAAAGTGTGTAGATAACCAAGACTAAAAGATAAGTTTGAGAAGGAAAGTTTACCAGTGATGGCTTGGCCAGTGGCCTCAGCTTCTTCCACGGACATCGTGAAAGCTTGGCGCTTTGATACATTCCTCCTGGCCTGAGGAGCATTCCTCGGAACGTTCCTTTGAGCTTGCTGGAACTGACGAGGAGGTGGTGCAGCTTATGGTCCTCTGGGTGGTGCAGGTAGTGCAAGTCTTGGAGCAGGGGCTTGGATGGCTGGGCGCTGTGGGTAATTGTTTGCTGGCCTGGGTGCAGCAACTGAGTTTTGCCTTTAGGGACAAGACCCAATATCATGAGTAGCTGAGCCGCAGACTCAGCAAAGATGATTGGCTCGCCGGCAGTCTTTCATCATATGTCCATGTCACGTCCCGCTTCCCAAAATACGGAATACGAGGGGTAGACAAGACCAGCCATGCTCCTACGGTCAAGGAAATGTCCTGCCGTAGTCGCACTTCGGCTTCTAGTTTTTCATGGTAAACAATAAATGATGCGCAGGTAATGAGAGATGTAGTAACTGAAGGAAACAATGTAAAGAACTGACCTGAGGGGGAACAAATATAGATATGACTCTGGATATCAAATCGAGATGTCTGTAATATACGTCTAGTCCTGGTCTAGGCTAAATCTTCTCTTCACACTGAGCATGCATACTCAGGTCGTCAGAGCGACACAATAGCAATATAATATATATAAAATCATGTGACAATTCAGCAGTGGTAATAGATATGTGAAACAGTAAATCAATGACAACATGAATATGAATGTGCAGTAATCAATGCAGCGGAACAGTAAAAGCAGTAGAACGATAAGCCACGTATGTCAACACAGTAAGTAAGATATCTCAATGCCAGTATCCCTATCAGTCTCTAAGTCTCACTGTATAGGTCACTAAGCCTATCGTCAGTCCAGGTGTGAGAATCAACCACTCGCGAGTGTCCTCCACCCAAGGGTAGAACCCAAGGGCAAAGGACCACGGGCCCAACATGTATATCACGGTGAATATCACATACCCTGTAAATCTCCATATATCTCCCTAAATATATAAGCCGGTATGGGACTCCCGAGATTCTGTTGAACTCACACTCAAACTACCCCACACCCCGTGGTCTACATCAAACGCTAACCATAACCCTAAATACTAATCGATCCGTGACAAGTCTGCGCGAGAACTGGAGACAGGACCTCCATCAAGCACGTCCCGACTAATACCTAAGATAAATGGCAGTGTTTGGTGCCTTATCTGTGACACCCGTGCAAGCGCTTCCATAAGTGTCCCATACCACTTATAGTCACACGTACACGCATCCCACAGACGTCGACAATGCAATAGAATAATAGGGTCACTGATTGTGTACAAGTACGTATCACTTTCACTTATTCACGGATACACGAACACTGACGTACTTGCCACAATCATCACTAAAGTCTAACACTGGGTAAATGCACGATATAACTAGGTTATCACTGCAATGATATGGGTATGATATGATGCGTAAACAGTATATGAAGCATGATTAAGGTGTCATAAAAATAGTATTCTAACACTTGCCCGATTTATCATGAAACGTACGTGTATAGTTTAGTGAAACGATAAACAGGTAATAATTAGTATGTTCAGTTATCTATTCATCTAATTTAGTTTTATGCCAATCGGATTCCAGGATCATTAATTATAACCATTTCATTTAAAGCGCTTGCGGCTGGAAATCCGGTTTCAGAATCAGAAGTCCGTTTCGCAACGCATTTTAATCCTAGTTGGGATCAGATTTTAGCGACGTTATAGTTGGATGAAATCTAGGGTTTTCAGTAAGGTTTTCAACGCAATAGACGGACCTATGATCGCGTACGTCAGGAGATATACACTATTCACTACCAATATGTCAGTTCCGATTCTGCTGGGACTGTTATGCGTCCCGATCTATTAAATTACAGATTAAATATCAAACGGTAATGAAATAGAATGAAACCAATTGTTTTGTCTAGATAACAGATTTACTTATAATAAGCAGCGGAGTTACGCAATCTACAAGTTAAGGAGATCTTATGGTACCCATTACGGAACAGCAAGCAACAACTGGAGTCGCTCTGGACTGCAGTCCAGAGTCGCACTCCGATCCAAATATCATCACAATTTAAGTACAGGAATACCAGGAAACCAGTATAGGGTTAAGTTCATCGAGTCATCTTCGATTTGAGCCCTCGAACGCACCATTCTAGTATGTATATGATTTATGGTAAATTTAACGGTTTTCAGGTATAATAAAATTACAGTTTTACGATTAAACTTGGGGGTAGTTGTTTTGGTCATTAACGATCAAATTATCCAACAAAATTCATGCACTAGGTTCACAGCCATACGGGCCAAACAATACCATTTAGTTCCGCCAAATTAGGAAAGGATTCTCATTGGGAACACACGTCGAACAGGTAAATAGTGTATGTTTTCAGGAATGGTAGCATAACAATTTAAATGATTTGGATTTGTAACATAAATAGAATAGCATGAAGTAAGTAGAGAACTTGCCTGGAGGTGCACGGCAGCGAGGTACAGTACGGGCGCGCGACGAGCTAGCACCGCGACGGCAACGGCTCCGGGTGAGCTCGGGTCTGTTCTCGGCCAGTGGGGGCTCGGGGCGTCGTCGGGGTGTCTGCGCTGGTCGCAGTTCTAGATGTTGGGGGCTGCAGTGGTTGGGTGGTCGGTGATGGGTAGACAACTGTGTGGTTCGAGTTGGGTGAGAAGAGGGATCGAGAGGGTTAGAGAGAGAGTAGACAGAGAGAGAGAGAGAGATTAGGCAGAGAGAGAGAAAGAGAGAAATGAGAGAGAAAGAGAGAGAGAGGAATGAGAGAGAGAGAGAGTGCAGAGAAAGAGAGGAGTTAGAGGAAGAGGGAAGAGAGGGGGTTAGAAAGAGATGAGTGAGAGAGATTGAGAGTGAGAGGCAAGAAACAGAGGGTGAGAAAGAGAGGGGGATTGCAGGGAGAGGGGAGACAGAGAGAGGGTGAGAAAGATGATGCAGGGGTGATGGCGATGGTGACGATGATGGTGGTGGTCGACGAGATGCAGTGGCTCTGGCGAGGGGTGCAGGTGAGGGTGCTCGGGGAGGAGGTGGTCGGAGATTGGAGCTGTAGCGGGTGTCGGTCGCGGGTAATGGTGAATTGGTGGGTGCGACAAGGCTGAGGGCAAGGGTGGAGATGATGAGGTGAAGGCGAGCGATGGTGAGGTGATGAAGGAATGGGAATCGGTTGTCGTCGTCGTCGTCGTTGGGAAAATGGGTGTAGCAGAGTTTGAGGAGGAAAAATGAGAACGAGGGAGAGAGCGAGCGAGGAAAGGGAGTAGTGGGTAGAGGAGAGAGGTGGAGGGCGCGCGTCGTGGTAACGTTCGTGAGCGGGGCGCGTGGAGCGGCAACGTGGGCGCAGGCGAAGGGTGCGGCGGAAAACGAGGGCACAGTAACGAGCGTGAAGGAATAGAGACGTTGGGAAGAAGGGGGTGTAGAAGCAGGTCGGGTTCGTTGGGGAAACGGGTGGGGAGAAAGAATTTTATTGGGAAAAATTTTAGGAAGTGGGCCAGGGAAATGGGCCGGAGGATTTTAAAAAGGAAAAATGAATTGAAGTGAGTGGGCCGGGGAGAGAACTGAGGGAAAAATAATAAAAACAAAGATTAAATATTGAGAGGGCCGGGCTGGAAAAGCTGGGCTAAAATTTAATTAACTAATAATGAAATAAAGAGTGGGCTGAGGAAAAAGGAAAAGAAAATTAATTAAAAAAATAGAAACGGGCCGGACTTGATCCTTTATAATATTAAGTAAGAAAATGGTAGTGGGCTTGGAAAAAATAATTATAGTTTGGGTTTGGGTTTATGGTTTAGGATAAATAACTAGAACTAGGATTTGGGTCCAGGGCTGACTTTAGACGGAGAAATATACATAACATTTGTTTTGGGTTTAAATTCAATAACAGGAAAACAGCTGAGCCAGAGGAAAGAAAGGTAAGATCTGGGTTTTATAGGATTTTGAAAATAAATAAATAATTATAAATAAATTTTATAGGTAAAAAGAAAATACGGATATAGACGTACAAAAAGGTGCTGGGAATTACAGTCCAGCTCTCTTGCAGTAGGTACAAAAGGCCGGGCTGGGACGATGGTTCGGTACTCCGGGTCGCCTTGGCACAAAAGGTGGTCTGGACGAGGCTCCATCTGCCATCTGGTTGGCAGGGCGCTTGACTCCTGCAGACTGAGGTCTGCCCCTTGCTTTTATCACTGCCTCATAACTGTGGGCAGCTTCCAGAGTATCCTCATGAGTCAAAAATTTTCCCGTGGCTAGAGCAGCCTGAATCTCTGTGTCCAGACCTTGTTGAAAGCGACGGGCTCTGATCTCGTCCGTCGGTATCAAATGTGTTGCGAATCTGTTTAAGGATTGTGTTAGCTGTGTAGTATGTGATATTTAAAAATTGAATTATTGCGACGTATCTTACCGGCTTAACATGGTGAATTCAGCGTCGTACTCATCTACTGATTTGTCTCACATCGAACCCTGTTGTAGATGAATGAACTGCTGCTCCATGGCAAACCTGGCAGTCACAGGGAAGTATTTCGCGTCAAACTTCTCGCGAAAAGTCTTCCATTCAATAGGCTGTACAAGACGGCTTTCTTCCGCCTTCCACCAGTTGCGAGCATTGTCCGTGAGCTGTAGTTTCGCCACACGGACCCAAGCTATGTCTGACACTTGTGCTGCTGCCAGATCGTCTTCTATGCTTTGTGCCCATTCTTCAGCTTCAAGGGGGCTTCCTTTTCCGAAGAACTGCTTCGGATGTAAAGCCCTGAATTGCTTTACCCCCGGTGCGTCAGTCTCGGGACGGTTCAGGAGTTGTTGCTGTCCCTCGAGAAGGCTGCGGATTGCCTCAAGTAGCACTGTCTGCTCGGTGGGTGGCGCAGGAACAGCTGGTGTGAGGGGTAGTTTTGGAGGTGCGTTGTTGACGTTGGTGCTGGTGTTATTCGGGGAATCCATAACCTTGAAGAAAAATTTGGGTTAGGACAGATTCAAATACATGAAATGATAAGATTCAAGGAATTGCAAGATTCAAGGAACATGAATTGTAAAGAATGTTTTAGTTGCTGGTTCTTGTGTTATATAGCTTAGGTTGTTCATGCAGAAAAGAACTGCATGATAGGGATTCATACAGCTCTGACTTGCATGGGCCACCAACAAACCTGTCACGTCCCGCTTCCCAGTATACGGTGAAGGGGACGCGACGAGATCCGCTACATATATACTTAAAAGTACATACGCTAAGCATATTTAAGCAATATAAAATAAACACACAAGAGACAAGATATAAAAAGAACAGCAAATTTTATTTATTAACATTCTTTGTACAATGCATGAAAAGGAAATACAACTGAAATAAAAAGATGCCTAAACAGTGACATAACAGGAAATGGAAAGTACAGAAAGAAAAAGTGTACAATGAAACTAAAGTGCAGGGTCTTCGGCAAACTGCTCCAAGTCTTCTTGAAATGGATCGATCTCCGCCGGGTCCAAATCACGTGACGACATTCAAAAAAGAAAGAAATAGAATGTCGTCAGCGAACAGGTCGCTCGGTAAGTCCCAAAGGTAAGAGGAAAGTAGAAAAGACAGAATAAGAAGATATCTTTTAAAGTTGTATACTGTTGTTATAATGTTGTATTAACGTTGTTGTTTGTAGCTTGGTACAGAAGGATGCCAGTGTATACGAGGGGGGTCTCTATATGCTAGAGACCAGGGCAAATGGAATTTACAAGGAACCGTTAAGCCACGGTACAACAGCAATGGAATATAGCTTATGTGTCTTAATCTGACCACCTCGTGCCACCTTTAACACCTTCCGTACCAATCTACCCCTTAAACCCCGCAATATCTTGCTTGTATTGTTATCTTGTAAACTGTATTGATTGTAAGATTGATTGACTGACTGACCGAAACCATGATATTAGGAAACGGTTGTAACCGTAGGGTCATGTAAATGGAATAACTGAGAATCATGTAAAAGGAATATATCCACGGTTCGGTTCAGTCAAATTGTATAAATTGATAATTGTATTCATGGATTCATGTGTTCATATGTAGATTGTAGATTGACTTGAATCATATTCAAGTCAGATTAATCAGACTCAAACCCGAGTCAGACAATCAGAAATGTGAATCGAAGTCTTATAATTGCTAGGGTCCTAGGGTAATTTATAAAACTTGAGGGGTTTTTTTATGTAAAAATACTTTTATATACTTTTCAAAATACACCTCAAGTATTTATTGTTCGTCTTTAGAGTTGTAATGAGGGTGGATTTTATGTTGTGACATTTCTAGTGAAAATATCCTAGTTTTATAAATAAGGGTATTTATTTGTAATATTGATTTATTTGAAGTTCATGGTATTTTAGTGTAAAATTTATTCTTGTGAATTTTAGAAAAATGTGGAATACTTATATCATAATAAAATAGGTATTTTAAGGATAAATATATAGATATTTATACAAAAGTAATTTTAATAAATATTTTATATTCTAAAAATCTTATTTTCTTAAGATGTTGTATTTTAAACCTTTCGAGTCCGAATGCTCCTTGCGGAGGTCTGAATCCCGCACTACTAATCCCGAGGGTGCGCGATAAACCGCACAATCCCGAACGAGTTTCCCAAAAATGGGTTGTAGCGGCGCTTTGCAAAGATTTTAAAATACCAATCCTTTAGAAAACGGTTTTATAAAATAAAAGGTATTTATTTGCAAAAGTGTAAATTTTCCGTATTTTAGATTCTAGGGTTTCCTAAGTCAACTAGCCTATTCTAAATGGTCTAAACGACAAGTCGTTAGAAGCCTCAAATCGCCTCTTCACCGCCAATTGTGGCCAGGTAAGTACAAATGAGGAAATGAGGCATCCGCTCACGAATCACCGTGAGACGGGCCTTTTAAAGTTACATTTTCTCACTTGCCTAGCCTAGGCATCACAAAGTCAGGTTTAGATAAACGATCGATGTCCATAACTTATCGTGTTTTCCTAATAAGAGGTATTTATTTAAAAGTGTATTAAAGCTAAAACTTTTAGAAATGATTTTATTAAGAATATGATATTTAAATGAAAGTATTGTTTTATCGTATTCTAAGTTTTTTGATGATATCGTTTTAGGTTGTATATGCGTGTGTGTGGAGGTAGGTCATTACCTCGTGCTCTACTTTAAATGTATAGCAAAGTTAAGGGGTTAAATGTGAAATCGAAATATTGTGGTATTTAAGTGAAAAATACAATAAATTGGAAAGGCTATCATTTCATGTGATGAAACTTGTTCAAATTGTTTGTTAAATGTTTAATAGTCAACATAAAGATGTTTAAGCATGAATGTATTGGTGAGAAGTGAAATTTTATAGAAAACCGAATCGGAAATCGGATTTGTTCCGATTCCGTCGGGTTTTGTAATTTCGTATTTTAGAGAATAAGAAAGAGGGATATAATGGGACTTACAGGTTTCGATTAAGCAAAGGAGTGATGGGGGACTAAAGGGGTTGCCGAGACATTACTTCGTCGCTGGTTGTTCCTAAAAACGTCGTCGGAATTTCCGCCGGAATTTCGTCGGAGTTTCACCGCGAACTTGTTTTCAAAGTACACAACTCTTGAGAAGATTTTGAGAGAGTGGGCTTAGGGTTTTGGGATAAGAGGGTAGAGGGTAAGGGGTGTATTTATAGGGTAGGCTAGGGGTAGGGTAGGTGAAGGGTTTTTGATAAAAAAAATTATAAAAATGTGGGAAAAACATTAAAAATTGTAGTAAATAGGGTATATTGAAGTCTCGGGAACCGATCCATTAATTTGGAGTATATAGGGGGGTAGGGGAGACGAAGAGCCCCAACTTTCATGTTGGGGACTCGGACGTCCGGCCGAGTCCGGCCGGCGGCCCTGGACCGGGTTGGCCGGTCCGCCGGCCGACTCGGCCGATCTCGTCCGAGTCAGGTGGTCGGTGGGTGTGGGGTGTGGGGCTGTCAGGTGAAGGCTCTGGTATATTTACTTTTTCAGGTGAAGTTCAAGTTTTGGAAGTTACGGTGTGTGGACTGTTGGGCTTCCTAAGAATTTAAAACAAAAACAATATAAAAATAATGTGGGGCAGGGGATTTGAACTCTGGTGGCTTGGTTCAGCAGTGCAAGGTGTTACCAATGAGCTACAAGCTCCTTTTTGTAATTATTGTGGGAAAATAAATACTTAAAATGGTAACAACAACATTAAATACCCCAAGTATACTTCAAATTTAAATCAATTTTATGTATACAAAAATTGGAGTTGTTACAGAGTCGTCGGAGAGGTGGTGGGTCCCAACGACCAATGATCCCTCTTTCCAAATATAGAGGAGGAGACCATCCCATAAGCTTCTGTAAAAAGAATATACAGAAGGCTCTCAAAAGCTCCCACAAAACAAAAGAGAATTTAATTTTCAAATAAGATCTTCTTTCTCAAAACCTTAGGTAAAGAAAACATCGAGATCAAAACATCTCCTTTACCTATCCTATATAAGGGTTTAACCCTTCTCAGTGAACTTAGTTCTTTCTATGGATCTGAGATCCGCAAGAAAAATCTCCCACAAGTTGAGAATTTAATTCTCATAGGGAATATCTTGTTCTTGAGAATCAAAGATTCAGGAAAGAACAAATTTGAAAAGAAAGAAGATGGAGTTTCTTCAAATCAAGAACTTAGTTATTTAAATAACCCGATCCAAGATATTCAAAAATAGTGATCTTTAATGGTCAAAACACCATTAAAAGAGGTTTAACCTCTCGGAGAAGATGGAGTTCATAATACTCCAAGAACTTAGTTCTTTTAAATCAAGAACTTAGTTCTTTAAAGAACCCGATCCAAGATCTTCAAAAATAGTGATCTTGGTGATCTTTAATGGTCAAAACACCATTAAAAAAGGTTTAACCTCTCGGAGAAGATGGGGTTCATAATACTTCAAGAACTTAGTTCTTTCAAATCAAGAACTTAGTTCTTTAAAGAACCTGATCCAAAATCTTCAAAATAGTGATCTTGGTGATCTTTAATGGTCAAAACACCATTAAAAGAGGTTTAACCTCTCGAAGAAGATGGAGTTCATAATACTCCAGGAACTTAGTTCCTTCAAATAAAAAACTTAGTTGTTTAAAGAACCCGATTCAAGATCCTTAAAATAATTATCTTGGTGATCGTTAATGGTCAAAATACCATTAACAGAGATTTAAGTTCTCTAGAAACATCAGCAGAGATTAAATCTCCAAAAGAACTCAGCGCCTCACGTAAAAAGCACGTGATTGCTCAAGGCCAAGTTGTATAGCACCTCACGTAAAACACACGTGAGCGCCGGCAAAAGTTAGTGCTTATCACTATTGGAGTGCCTCACGCAAAACACATGTGAGCGCCACAAAAGCTAGTGCTTAGCACTATTATAATGCCTCACGTGATATACACGTGAGCGCTATAGACAACTGAGTGCTTAGCACTGCTGGGTGTTACAGAAACCCAATCTTAGCCCAAATTGGCTAAGCATATATTTATGATATCCAAACTGATTTCAGTCTCAAATATGACTAATGATCTCTCATCGTTGATATCCAAAATGATATCCATCCCATATCTCCTAAGTTAATCTTAGTCTCAAATATGACTAATGATTCTTAGATGATCCACCATGATATTTTCCCTCAAATACGGGATTCGGTTTAAGGGTACATCTCTTCACACCTCTGATATATGTCGTTGTAATTTCTCAACGTCTTCAGAGAGGTGGCGGGTCCCGACGACCAACAACTTCTCTTAATGCACTTCCAAATTGACGTGCATGCTCAAATCGGATCGTACCCCAAATTGGGCACATTCCATATCAACATCGTTCATTTCGTCACGTAACAAATACACGGGCGCGCAAGTTGAATGATGGACCGAAATGTCCTTAAACTAATATTCGCCTCCAAATACGGCGATGATGGACCGAAATGTTCTTATAAACTAATATTCGCCCCCAAATACGGTGATAATAGACCGAAACGTCCTTAAACTAATATTCGCCCCCAAATACGGCGATAATGGACCGAAATGTCCCTAAACTAAATATTCGCCTCAAACATGGCAACCCAATACTAACCCAAATTGGCTAAACTTATGTTTGTGATATCCAAACTGATATCCAAACCGATCTTCATTCATATCTCCTAAGTTAATTTTAGTCTTAAATATGACTAACGATTCTTAGGTCCATCACCATCTTTTCCCTTAAATACGGGATTCGGTTTAAGGGTACATCTCTTCACACCTCTGATATATGTCGTTGTAATTCCTCAACGTCTTCTGAGAGGTGGCGGGTCCCGACGACCAACAGCTTCTCTTAATGCACTTCCAAATTGACGTGCATGCCTCAAATCGGATCGTGCCTTAAATTGGGTACATTCCATATCAACATCGTTCACTCCGCCACGTAACAAATACACGTGCGCGCAAGTTGAATGAAGGACCGAAACGTTCTTAAACTAACACCTCGCCTCAAATATGGTGATAACGGACCGAAATGTCCCTAAACTAATATTCACCCCCAAATACGGTGATAATGGACTGAAACGTCCATAAACTAACATTTTGCCTCAAACATGGCGATAATGGACAGCGATGTTCTTAAACTAAAATAATCGAGCCCAATGCTGATACATTTTAAGTCGATCTTAATCTCAAACCATATTAACGATCTTTAAATCAACCCAAACCCAAATCTAAAAATATACGGATTTAGACTAATCCACGCCCTATGGGCGACGAAAGAAACTAGTCTCCGTATACAATTCATGGAAAACCAAAACAAATAAAAACGCACACGGCACGAATTGAACTTCCGGAGAAGGAGAAAGTGGTTATCGCGATGCGGTAACGTAATTAACTGCAGCGGCTTGCGCCTGCAGGGAAGAGTGTCCCCACAATCAAAAACCCCTCGCAAAACGAGGGAGAATCTGATGAAGTCACGCTACAACGTCCGCATCCGTCCAAACCTCCGATATGCGGTGCCATAAATCAACTTGGCATTTTCAGAGAGGTGGACGGATAAGTCCAAATAGCATCTGCCCCCAAGACTCAGGCAAGACGATCCATCCCAATTCTAGTACGGTGCCAAAAACACACACGTCTTGAGCCATCAACGACAGGGATACCCAATCAACCCGTGATGGCTATCAATATTTTAGGACGCCGGATATGTCAGGGTGAAGCTCAACCTTGGGGGCAAGTTTATAAGGTAGGCATTACCCCACGCCATCCAGTGGGCTACCTTCCTTAGGTCAGATACATTCTCTCCTCCTAACGTGCACGGCTGCAGAAGGTTGGGTTATACCAAGCAGTATATGCGTCACTATTCTACTATCACGCTCCCCACGTCTGGTGGGTCAAAGCCTTCTTGAACCAATGGAATTTTCCTACGAACACGTTCTTTCTAGGGGATCGTGAAGTCTCGATCTCGCTGGAGGAGTTTTGTGAAATTTCAGGGTTGCCGATCAGGGGAAAGCATTACGAAGAATTCCTGCCTCCTGATGAGTACATATTCGCCACGGTGCCAGCTATGCTTGAAGGCTTGACGACCGAGAATGCTGTTCGGCACAAGCATCAAAGTCTGATCAAAGCCTTGTGTTTCCTGATTTAAAATCAGAAAAGCTTATGGGAAAAGCTTCAGAAAAGGGTCACGTGCTTACACGTGACCAGCAGTCACGTGTGGGCACGCGACACCTAAAAGTATCGACAAGGCAAATTCAGTTTCCCAAATACGTCAAAGAAAGGGGCTTCAGAAAGGGTCACGTGCTCCCACGTGACCTGGGTCACGTGTCGGCACGTGACATTTAAAAGCAGCGGCAAAGACACAACGGTTCCCTGATCGAATCAAGAAAAAGGCTTCAGAAGAGGTCACGTGCTCCCACGTGACCAGGGTCACGTGTTGGCACGTGACACTCAAAACATCAGGCTCATTCTCCGGTTAAATCGAGAAGAAGGCTCCATGCCAGGGTCACGTGCTCACACGTGATCAGTTGTCACGTGGTGGCACGTGACAGCTAAACAGAGAACAGAAAGCAAAGCGCAGAAAGAAAGAAGAAGGCTCATTCCAAAGGGGGTCACGTGCCCACACGTGACCATGGGTCACGTGCCCACACGTGACCATGGGTCACGTGCCCACACGTGACCGGCTTTCAAAGCCCATTTTGTTAACAGAATTAAATTCTGAAGGAGATTCAAATCCTTCCAAAGGAAAGCGACTATCTAGAAACAATTAAATTAAAGGTTCAGAGGTGATTAAATATCACCTATTTATGGGAAAATCTCGAGTTTGGAAAGATTTCCCCTTTAAATCTAACCGAAATAACAAAGGAGAATCCCGGGACTTGAAATCCAATGGTGAATAAAATTCACCTAATAATCCAAAGGTCCAGAACGAATGATGGATGCAAATCAAATCTCTCAATGAAGATTCGTAAAAAACTAATTGACTCGGCTGCTTCTGCTATAAATAGGAGCCAAGAGACACAAAAAAGATATATACGCAGAGGGAAGAAAGGGAGAGAGAGCCTTGATACTTCGAGGAACTTGGAACTTCTGCAAAAGAAAACCCTAGGTAAGAAAGGGAAGGCTCCTTGAAAGAAAGGAGAATTTAATTCTCAACAGAGTTTAACTCTGATATATAAAACGGAAGAATATATTTCTTCTCTCTTTGATAGAGGATCTGCAAAGTGCACATCTCCCCTTGAATCTGAGAATTTAATTCTCAATGGGTTGAGATCCTGCCATGCAGATCCAAAACATAGAGAAGGAATGGAAGCACGAGAATTTAATTCTCACAGAACTATAGGAATTTAATTCCTTTAAAATAAAACTAGGGCTTGACCCTGTGTTATGGGAATTTAATTCCTTCAGAACAAAAAGAAACAGGGTTTAACCCTAATTAAGAACCTAGTTCTGTTGGAACAGCGGGGATTTAATTCCCTTGATCATAATTTAACAGAGAGTGGGAATTTAATTCCTTAAAAGCTTTTATTAGGGTTTAACCTTATTTAGTTCTTTACATATATGAGGAATTTAATTCCTACAGAAAATTCAGAGTCCAACTCTATTCCGGAATATAAATCTTCAAAAGGAAGTAGGAATTTAATTCCTCTGAAATTACTGTCAGGGTTTAACCCTACGAGGAATTTAATTCCTGGAAAAGATTAACAGATCCTCTAAACAACATACATAGAGGCAGGGCCACGTGTCACCACGTGACCCCTCCCAAGAGATCTACAGAAAGCCCCTTTGAGGCAGCACCCCACGTGACCCACGTGACCCTCGGCAGAAGCTTTAACATATAAGCATTTAAATGCCCTTCACGTGAGGGCACGTGATGCGATAATCTCAGCAAAATAAATGAAGGGAGGGCGCTCTCACGTGTTACCACGTGACCCCTCTTGCCTTAGTGTTCAACACTAAATTGGAACTCTCGAATCCAGTATTGAAACACTGTTGGGCCCTAGTGTTCAACACTAATCAAAGAACTTTATTCGCAGTGTTCAACACTGATTACCTTAGTATTTAACACTAATCTGAGATCTCCATTGCCAGTGTTCAACACTGATCTGTTTTAGTGTTTATGATAATTTGAAAGCCTTGTTGCTGGTGTTTAACACCAATTATCTTTTAGTGTTAAACACTAATTTGTCAACCTCATTCCCAGTGTTCAACACTGATTGTGTAAGTGCACGGCGGCGCCCCGGCTGTCAATCCGACGGCCAAATGCGGAAGCGGTGATAAACTTAAATTTTCTTGAACTGGCAAACCGCCGCGCACTAATACCCGGATCGAACCATTAATTAGTCCTAGCTAACAACAAGAAAGGGAATAGAGATATACCGACGATCCAAGTCCTCCGGTCTTCTCATCATCGTCCCGATCTCTTGCGGAATGTCCCGTCTCCTCCTCGTCGCCGGAAGTGCACCACATCGCCTACTTCTTTTACGGGCTCCCACCTCAATGCCGAGGCAACTCGGGCACGAAGCCGGCTACTCGACGTGCCCAAGATTTGCTGTAGAATATAATGTGGATTACATGTCTCATTTGGGATTATGGAGTTGCCTTTTGTGGTGGAGGAAGAAGAACTTGGAGAGAGGTGAAGGAAAAAATGTGATAGACCAAGAAGAATGAGAGTATCATATTTTTCCCACTCAAAAGAGAAGCATTTTCCTCATCCTAACAAAGTGCCCCCCCCATTAGTGTGATTGGAGAGAGAGAGTAAGGTCAAGGGGGTGGGTGGAATGCAATGATGCAAGCAAGTGATGATGAAAGAATCCAATGATCACAACCATAACCCACACTCCAAAACAAGTAATCAACAACCATGATTGCTACAAAAAATCAAGCAATCATGAAGCATGGAAGGTCAAGGGATGGGCTCCATCATGAAACCATCATGATAAAACAAAAATGCAAAGACCCCCTCCACAACCACTTATTTGCAACAATGCAAATAAGCCCTCCTCCACCAAACTTCGGCCAATGAACGGAACAATGGAAATCGGCTGAAACGGAAAGCAAACTGGCAACTCCAGAAAACTGGTCCCGTAATAAATTACAGGAAAACCCCGATACTGTGCATACACACCCGCATCTGTATTTCGACCGAAATACAAATGCAAGGAGACAAAATCTACACTGTACTATACTAGGATCCGGCTTATACCAAAGCCGGCTAGTAATATCCGTTCGATCCTGATCCGTGCAATACCGCACGTATCTGATCGAACCCTGCCATATAACCATACGGCCTATAGTACAGACTGTCCGATCCTGATCCGTGCAATACCGCACGTATCTGATCGGACCTTGCCATATCTCCATACGGCCTCTACAACCTTTCGCCCGAAAGCTGAGTAACTGAATGTGGGGGACTCTAAAGACTCATCAACACCTTGGTTGTGGATTTAACCACTAGCACGTTAGAGGTATAAGCCAATACATAACGGGCTACCAGGTATTGACCAAAAGGGACGTCTGTGAGCGAACTCAGCCTGACTCCCTACTGAGCCTGTCAGTGACAATATCCGTACAGTCCGGTCCGTTCGTCTATGAGCATCGCATGGCGGGCCTAGGGGGTTGGTAAAAGTCAGACCCCCAAAAGCGGTACAAGTCGTGTCGGAGTGTAGCCCAGAACACCCTGAGATACTACTGGAATACCTACCAGTAAATCTCCTTGCCTCGGCCGAGGGCTTCGTGTAATGGCTCTCCTAGACACAGCACGACCTCACCCCCAATACCGGGAGAGACGAACCCCTGAAGATACGCTCACTGCCTCCATGTGGCTCGGGACTGTACCCAACTAAAACCTGTTTGCACGACTCCTTTGAGCCGTGGTAGGGTAGTAATCAAAGTACAGTGGGAACTCACACGAGACAAATGACGATCCCCAGGTCGATGAACTAACCTGCACACATGTCACCAGGGAACTGCCATCTGACGTCTGGTATATGACCAACTAGCATGTTCCCGGCGAGTCCTGTCCGGTGTACTCATAACCCAATGAGCACCTGCATACATCTTAGGTGATCCAACTGACACCAGTGGCTTGTGAGACCGGCCACCGCCCCTCGTCGGGGTCTCGACTGTATACACTAGTCTACTCTGGAGTATCGATGCCCTGTCTCGAAACTCTCACGACTAGGGACCATTTAAGGATATGCTTATAGACCCCAGCTCCCACTTATATGATCGCCCTCATACTGCTGGTGGTCAAGCAAGAATCCTAGGGGCTCTATCAACGTGTAATAGCGACTTGTCAAGTCACCTGAAGCAGTACACGATGATAAAGGTAAACCAGATAGCATACTATCATCTCGAGTAAAACTGTCCTACCGGGATAGGTCCTCCATCAATCATTGCAATCACGTACCTGTGACCTAATAATTGACTCTGAGGGCACTATCTCCAACAATCTCCCACTTGCACTCAAGGCTAATTATTGCGATGTCGCATACTCACAGCCCGTGTGATACCGAACACCCAACTCCTCTACTAGTCAGCCTCACAAAGCTCGTTTGCGAAACTATTGCGTTCGAGGAATAGCCTCAGTGAGTGGATCCGCCTGGATGTTTCTTTCTATGTCTCTCTATATCTCAAGTTCGCGGAGAAAGCCATCTCCCGAAAAGAGCAATACCTGTCTTAGAATGTGTCTGGATGTCTGATGGGACGTAGCTCATAAATGAACTCCAAATCCAAACTTCTTAGACTGTATCGTCAACTGAACTTAATCAGTATCCTGCGCCATGCCACCCTCAGTATTGCCTTGGACCACCTGTCCAAAATACTGCCCCTCATCAGAAGGAAAACTATAGCTCTGACAATCTCCTTGTCGTCCATGTCACCTTGGAAGCCTGGAATGATAACTGTTTCCCGAATGAGGCTGTCGTTATCATATCCCTAGAACATCCACTTATGTTCTAAAACTGCTTCCGACTGTTTCTCCAGGATAGGATCAATATCAACTTATTGCATCTAGTGCAAGAACAACATCTGGTGTGGTACTTGACATCTCATGATTGACTCAATTGCCTAAGCAAGTGATCTGTCAATCATGCACATCCCTCTCCCCTTTAGTCTATAAGACACCTTTAGAGAGGGTGACTCCATCTTCTGCAGGTACACTACCGTGCATGGAGTCGTCCATTCTAAATACTCTTAGAATGCTGTCTAAGTACCCTGATTGGGAAACCACCCAAATCTAGATCTAAAACCATAGATCTAGTAACCAGTATGTCTGATACAAAATCCATTTCCTTTGTGGAGAAACCACTGTGTGACGACCAAAGTATAACCGACTGTAGTATAGGAGTTTCCTTTCCTACTATGTGTATGTGATCCAAATACCAGGATATCACACCCTACTACCTTCTCAACAGATCCATCCCCTATTCTGATGAAGTCAAACCCATGACTGTCACGTCAGAAGTAGATGATCTATCTCCGCTACATCTGCTTTAGTCTATAAATAGACATAAGCTACCTGTCCACCAATGCTTCCGCTGCTCCCACTGACTACGAAAACCCTCTGGCAGAGTCATATACACGTACACTTCTAAAGCGAGTTCAGAACGACGCTATACTCATCCTCCCGCCGGGTCTCGCAGCCTGGAACAACAGCAATGGTAATTGTGGGCAAACAAGAACTTCCCTGTCACCGTCCTTGAGGCTACCGTAGTACCTCTCGGGTGCCTGAAGTTACCCACCGTATCTGCGGAGTGGCCAATGGAATGTCAATCCAGATTGAATCTTTAGGTTCCTTATCAAATCTTCAGTAATCGTTTGTGGTTCTGGAATCACTTCCAGTTCTACCATACTCCCACTACTGTTTTCTGAAAAAATCCATTTTTAATAAAACTGTGGCAAGTCTAGAACAATATTGCTAATGTTCATCCAGATGGTAGAAAGTCAACCCTCGTCATAGCCTGGGTCAACCCACAAACAGCCATTACAGAAACGTGCCTTGAGTTATCCAGAGTCTGGTTTTAATCATAAGCCGGACAACTCCCCGTACCATAACATCGTTAAGATACGAACTGTTCTATATCCAATATAGAAACAGAGGCACTGATTTAATTGAACCAGATTCAAATCATGCAGCTGTCTCCAGTGCATGTCAACTTAATGGAAGGGGGCCGATCAGCGTTACTCAACTTAGGAATGCTTCCAATTATGAGTAACCTGAAAAAGAAGCAAGTTCTCTTAGTCATTATTATCAACTTAATACCATACACAAGTATCTACATCTTCGATCTCTTTGAAGAATCCCGATACTTGCTACACCTGGTTCTCCACTCTATTCAAATACCTATAACTTCTCAAAATTCGGACCCTGTGTTTCCACGAAACACTTGTCTAAAAAGTAGAGAAGTCATAAGTAAACCGAATATAGTACGAGGACCAACCCCTCTGTCCTGATGGACCCTGGACAACATACAATACTCTGTATAAGTCCCTTGAGTCTGAAAACTCATTCACTGTGTATCGTAGGTTGAAAACTGTACTTATGGTTAAGAAGAATTACACCGCTGTTTAATACTCCTTACCTAACCATCCACTGATATAGGTAAATGTCGTCGACATAATATCAAAAAGTATATCTCACTCTATGAAAATAGACGTACAGATATATATCAATTTGAAATTGGTGCATAAAAGCGGATATTCAAAACCAAATATTTGCCGACCGGCAAACAGCCCAGGTGATTTCCTCAAATATCACCGATTACAACGAATCCCGATATAATGAGGATGATCACCCAATTCCCAATAACCTACTCCCACTCATCGTCTGTAAAAACCATACAGATGTGAGAATCGTACCTGGTAAATACATACCCTGGAGTAAGTATCTAATCGGGAAATCAGTTTTCCTTTAACATTACACAGTGAAACTGAAACATTGAAATGTTCCGATGGGGTATTCTGGTATTCCTAGTAATGCCTCTTCCAGATTCACGACTGTAACCGTATAGTTCTTTGCCACCTCTCCAAATCCCTTCATATGTCTTTAGTCTTTACCTTCTGCACACCCCTTTAGGCCAAATGGTTTTCTTCCTTCCCTACCGTTCGGCACCAGCCTATGGTTTGGAAGAAGACTATCCAATAAGCATAATGGGTGTACTGTCCCAATCCTAGGAACACTCGCAATGAGAGAGGGTGAAGATAAAAGACAACCGAATAAACCTTATTCATATTTCTCCTGGACCAGATTCCATCCCCGAACTGGAACAAGTTCCATTCGAGTTCGTATATAACCATACGATGGAGTATCCAAATAAACTGTGGATCTTCGTAGTGATACGGAGTGTCTTGGAGAAATACAAAGGTGATGTGGGAGTGGTAACGAAATATTTGGTTTTGTCGTGAATATCTGTTGCAATTTACTTTGCCCTCTTACTAATCCCTTGCTTTGTCTGAACTTAATACCTTCTGTACACCATCGTTAGGCTAATTGGTTTTCTTCATTCCCTACCGGTCGGCACCAGCCTAAGGTTTGGAAGAAGACTATCCAATTTGCGTAATAGGTGTACCATCTCCTAAACCAAGGAGTACTCGCAACCTGAGAGAAGGTAAAAAGAAAAGACAACTGAATAATCCTATCCGTTTCCTCCAGAACCTGAAACCATCCTCGAATAAATTCCTTCGAGTTCGTATCTAACCATACGATGGTTTTGTCCAATGGAAGTGGACGTTCGTAGTAATACGGGGTGTCCTGGAGAAAAGGGTAAAAGTAGGAGTGGCAATGAGGTTTGCAACTCTGACAATCCAAAATCTGGTGTTAAGAAGGTTCGGTTAAATTGGTCTCTGAGTCATAGTCTTTAGGGTCGGGTCAATGGTCGCTGCCAGAGAGAAAGAGAAAAGAAACACTCAGCGTGCACTCTAACCTAGATCAGAATGGTTACCAATTTATCTAATCTGGAATCCTCCCACTGTACCTCAAATTCTCCTCCAAACCTGAAAGAAGAATTAGTCGGAGTCACCCGAGGAGTAAACTAACTCATCAGTGGGAATCGGGATCCAACTCTCATCGCATGACAACGTGACGGAATCCGCTCACGGTGTCACACTCCAGAAGGTATGCGCATATCTGGCAAGTTTCAGTTCTTTTGAAACTCCCGATGTGATTTCTGCCCCATGCTCTTATGACCTTGACGAAGGCCAACAAATCATAAGTCACATGTCAAGTTCTACCCGTCATTCTCCAGGTTGATTTGAACCCACCCGCACAAGCCCTTGACGAAGGCCAACAAGGCTATACGACTGTCCCAAACCAACGCATCTATCTATGCTGCAGAAAGGCAACAAGCAGCTACCATACACTATGCCTTGACGAAGGCCAACAAACATAGCATGAATACTACGTGCTACCCGTCTGAAACGACGGAGGGCTACGAATGGTTTCTGGCGGAAACCTTTAACGTAGTGAACTTGATATCGTTGAAGGAACTGATAGCTTTTAAAAATATAGTGACGAAAACCGTTGCTAAAGAGGTCACTCCCGATGAAGGGATCTCGGCTCTTTCCCCGTAGAATGAGGTGCAGGATATTCCAACTGAATACCACGGTGCAAAGCAAAAGTAATCGGCTATAGTGAAGTCATTGCCCTGACACAAACTTTTTGTCCAAGGGGTCACTCCCGGTGAAGGGATCTCGGCCCTTGCCTCGTCGACTGAGGAGCAGGATATTCCAACTGAATACCACGATGCAAAACAAAAGTGAACGTCCTTGCAATAACAGCTTTTTGAAAAGTGTTCCAACAACATCAGATTAGGTTTGTTTTTAACTTGCATTGATCCGAATCAACGCAGTCCCATCAATTGATCACACCACAAAGAACGAAAATATACTGATGTACGTATATGCCATCCGCATTCGCCACTGGGTCCCGTCATTACCCGTTAGGTTAGCTAACTAACGACAGAGCGGGGACTGGACTAGCGCGGATGTAAAACATATACAACATCTACTAATATATATACCAATATATTATATTCGCTCAAGGCGTGAATAAAATGCAACATCACAGAGAATGAACAGCATCACAGAAACAATACAGATATCTGGGATCCCCGGGTTTCACAGAGCCGCTGAAACCCGACGTTCCCCTGGTCGTGTGGATAGCCTGTGCAATGAAATCCTAGACCCCTACGGGCGCGGCAAGTTACCCGCCAAAACCTGAAGCGAGGCAGCCCCCTTCAGCGCCGTGAATGGACCACCCAGCACTTCACGGAATCCGGTAACTTGGGCACCCCTCCTGGGTCAACCAGTACCCCCTACGAGTGCAGCGAATAGCCCGCCAATCCTAGAGTGAAGCCCCCTCCGTCTCAATGCCATGAGATGCGGGCTTGTTGCCCTCCAGAACCCGGCTATCCGTGCACCCCACCGCGGGGCAATCCTAGTACAGAAAGTAAAATATACATGCACCGGGTACATCGACCGCAACCTGGCCGTGCCCCAAAATAATAATACAAACAGGCAGTGACGGCAGTCCACATGTCGGACGCTCGCCCCGCAATATCAAATGTACATAATACAAAAGAACTGTACTAGCATTGCATCCAGGCTATCCCCCACGACCGATCCGCAACATCACAGCAAAAACAGAACATCAACGTGAAAGTCACGTTCGCAAATCCGTCTAACCGGGCTATAGCAGTTAGACCGGATTTACCGATCAAGTGACATTCACGGTCGCAGATATAATGTAAATACTGTGAAATAATGTGTTTAAAATATCCGATCGATCAAAAAATTAACAAGTGGGCCCCAAAGGAATACTGTAGCACTCACAGAAATAATTGGCCCAATTTTAAAATTCCAAAACCCCTATTTTAAGCCCACAAAGCAACTGAAGAAGTTCGATACAGTAAGGACACCATTGCGCGGCGGAACCGCGTCCCAAGGGGGTAATTGCCGCGGTTCCGCGCTCTGGTCGTCGAATTGCTGCGTCGAATTTCTACAATGGGCTTGTTACCTCCAGTACATCAATGTTTTACAACCTGAAAAAAATTTCGAGACCAAAAATTTTCAACAGAAACTGATGCGAACTAAAATGCAGTTTTGGAACTTTTTGATCGATCGGAACTGAAAAACACATTACACCAAGCTAGACTAAGTTAATGGCGAGGCTCTGATACCACTGTAAGTGCACGGCGGCGCCCCGGCTGTCAATCCGACGGCCAAATGCGGAAGCGGTGATAAA
Source organism: Agapanthus africanus (assembly GCA_030015575.1). Lineage (NCBI taxonomy): Eukaryota > Viridiplantae > Streptophyta > Magnoliopsida > Asparagales > Amaryllidaceae > Agapanthus > Agapanthus africanus. The sequence continues at coordinate 527,761,680 of CM057347.1, read as the reverse complement.
CTTAAATTTTCTTGAACTGGCAAACCGCCGCGCACTAATACCCGGATCGAACCATTAATTAGTCCTAGCTAACAACAAGAAAGGGAATAGAGATATACCGACGATCCAAGTCCTCCGGTCTTCTCATCATCGTCCCGATCTCTTGCGGAATGTCCCGTCTCCTCCTCGTCGCCGGAAGTGCACCACATCGCCTACTTCTTTTACGGGCTCCCACCTCAATGCCGAGGCAACTCGGGCACGAAGCCGGCTACTCGACGTGCCCAAGATTTGCTGTAGAATATAATGTGGATTACATGTCTCATTTGGGATTATGGAGTTGCCTTTTGTGGTGGAGGAAGAAGAACTTGGAGAGAGGTGAAGGAAAAAATGTGATAGACCAAGAAGAATGAGAGTATCATATTTTTCCCACTCAAAAGAGAAGCATTTTCCTCATCCTAACAAAGTGGCCCCCCCCCCATTAGTGTGATTGGAGAGAGAGAGTAAGGTCAAGGGGGTGGGTGGAATGCAATGATGCAAGCAAGTGATGATGAAAGAATCCAATGATCACAACCATAACCCACACTCCAAAACAAGTAATCAACAACCATGATTGCTACAAAAAATCAAGCAATCATGAAGCATGGAAGGTCAAGGGATGGGCTCCATCATGAAACCATCATGATAAAACAAAAATGCAAAGACCCCCTCTACAACCACTTATTTGCAACAATGCAAATAAGCCCTCCTCCACCAAACTTCGGCTAATGAACGGAACAATGGAAATCGGCCGAAACGGAAAGCAAACTGGCAACTCCAGAAAACTGGTCCCGTAATAAATTACAGGAAAACCCCGATACTGTGCATACACACCCGCATCTGTATTTCGACCGAAATACAAATGCAAGGAGACAAAATCTACACTGTACTATACTAGGATCCGGCTTATACCAAAGCCGGCTAGTAATATCCGTTCGATCCTGATCCGTGCAATACCGCACGTATCTGATCGAACCCTGCCATATAACCATACGGCCTATAGTACAGACTGTCCGATCCTGATCCGTGCAATACCGCACGTATCTGATCGGACCTTGCCATATCTCCATACGGCCTCTACAACCTTTCGCCCGAAAGCTGAGTAACTGAATGTGGGGGACTCTAAAGACTCATCAACACCTTGGTTGTGGATTTAACCACTAGCACGTTAGAGGTATAAGCCAATACATAACGGGCTACCAGGTATTGACCAAAAGGGACGTCTGTGAGCGAACTCAGCCTGACTCCCTACTGAGCCTGTCAGTGACAATATCCGTACAGTCCGGTCCGTTCGTCTATGAGCATCGCATGGCGGGCCTAGGGGGTTGGTAAAAGTCAAACCCCCAAAAGCGGTACAAGTCGTGTCGGAGTGTAGCCCAGAACACCCTGAGATACTACTGGAATACCTACCAGTAAATCTCCTTGCCTCGGCCGAGGGCTTCGTGTAATGGCTCTCCTAGACACAGCACGACCTCACCCCCAATACCGGGAGAGACGAACCCCTGAAGATACGCTCACTGCCTCCATGTGGCTCGGGACTGTACCCAACTAAAACCTGTTTGCACGACTCCTTTGAGCCGTGGTAGGGTAGTAATCAAAGTACAGTGGGAACTCACACGAGACAAATGACGATCCCCAGGTCGATGAACTAACCTGCACACATGTCACCAGGGAACTGCCATCTGACGTCTGGTATATGACCAACTAGCATGTTCCCGGCGAGTCCTGTCCGGTGTACTCATAACCCAATGAGCACCTGCATACATCTTAGGTGATCCAACTGACACCAGTGGCTTGTGAGACCGGCCACCGCCCCTCGTCGGGGTCTCGACTGTATACACTAGTCTACTCTGGAGTATCGATGCCCTGTCTCGAAACTCTCACGACTAGGGACCATTTAAGGATATGCTTATAGACCCCAGCTCCCACTTATATGATCGCCCTCATACTGCTGGTGGTCAAGCAAGAATCCTAGGGGCTCTATCAACGTGTAATAGCGACTTGTCAGGTCACCTGAAGCAGTACACGATGATAAAGGTAAACCAGATAGCATACTATCATCTCGAGTAAGACTGTCCTACCGGGATAGGTCCTCCATCAATCATTGCAATCACGTACCTGTGACCTAATAATTGACTCTGAGGGCACTATCTCCAACAGATTGCTATGTAGTGTTTAACACTAGGCTTTGGCCCAATTGGCTAAATGGATAGAGGCAAAGCCTCTCCTTCAATGGACCAACAAGAAGCCAATATTCCAGACATGATCGGACTTAGCCCAAGCTAGGCCATGAGTCTTCAATTCGTAATTAACTGGGCTAATGGGCTCATAACATAATTAATCGGTCTTGATCCCAAATTGGGTCAAGGACTATTTAAGCCATTCCGGTTCTAGGGTACATCTCTTCACTCCTTTGATACTTGGCATTGTAATCCCTCAATGTCTTCAAAGAGGTGACGGGTCCCGACGACCACATATTGATATGGACTGTGGGGTCCTTAAACCCGTGTCTAATGCAAAATTCCTGGTTACGTGGAACGCGGATAACGTCACTCTTTGACCCCGCGGAAAACGCCCAGAGCGGAGCCTAGTCCTCGCCGAGCACGGCAGTGAACCCGTGTGAAGCATCTAGTGCAAAATTCCTGGTTACGTGGAATGCGGATAACGTCACTCTTTGACCCCGCGGAAAATGCCCAGAGCGGAGCCTGGTCCTCGCCAAGCACGGCAGTGAACCCGTGTGAAGCATCCAGAGCACATACCGGACTATGGAGTCCTTAAACCCATGGACCGCAACGTCCTTAAACTACCCGTGGACCGCAATGTCCTTAAACTACCCATGGACCGCAACGTCCTTAAACTACCCGTGGACCGCAATGTCCTTAAACTACCCATGGACCGCAACGTCCTTAAACTACCCATGGACCGTAATGTCCTTAAAATAGAACAATAGAGCCCCGCATGCTCTTTTGTCGGATCTAAACGGTCCCGTTTAAGTTGATCTTAGCCTTAAAGATGGCTAACGTATCCTTAAACCTTCAAACAGACTGGACTATGAATCCCCCCGATAAACTCTGGCTCGAGGGTACATCCCTGAACTCCTCTGACATCCGTCGTTGTAATCCTTCAACGTCGTCAGAGAGGTGACGGGCCCCGACGGCCATACATACGATGGACCACTATGTCCCTAAACTGGAACAATGGAGCCTAAAACGCTCTTTTGTCGGATCTAAACGATCCCGTTAAGTTGATCTTAGTCTCAAAGTTAGACTAACGTATCCTTAACAAACGTTTGAGTTGATCTTAGCCTCAAGTATGGCTGACGTATCCTCAAACCAAACCCCCAAACCCAAATCTAAGATAATACGGATTTGGACTAGTCCACGCCCTACGGGCGACGACATAACTCAGTCTCCGTAAACAATCCACGGGCAACAAAACACAAAACAAACACCCACGACACTAAGTGACCATCTGGAGAAGGAGAAAGTTGTTACCGCAATGCGGTAGCGTAATTAACTGCAGGGGCTTGCGCCTGCAGGGAAGAGCGTCCCCACAATCAAAATCCCCTCAAACGAGGGGGAATCTGACGAAGTCTGCTACATCGGACGCATCCGTCTAAACCTTCGATACATGGTGCCATAAATCAACTTGGCATCTTCGGAGAGGTGGACGGATAGCACCAATTAGCATTTGCCCCGAGTCTCAGTGCCAAGACATCGCAGTCTTGTGCGCCGCCATTCGGAGGGGAACAGATTCTGGCACGCCCGGTGGGACCTTTTCCTCTTTCCACTCCACACTTCGTGTGTCGTGACTCGCGAACCAATCGCGGTTCGCTAATGGTTGCCCTTCGGTTTCAAGATACTAAAACTTGGCGTCTTGCTTATTACAGAAAGCAAAGGATCGATGGCTTCTACTTCTGCGAAATTCTCCAACTGCTTGGACTGCAATTGCAACCAACGCTCTGCCTCGCCAGGAGGTATAGCCTACGGACCCCAAGCTGCTTCGCTATTCACAATGCCCGTGGAACAGGTCACTCGCGCCACCACAGGATTGTTCTTTGGGACCATGCTCCCGCCGACAAGCTTCACCGCTCCAGTGCTGACAACGGAAGCTCTCAAGAAGTCGGTCTTTGATCGTCTTACCCCTGCCGCGGCTCCTCTCAACGAGTCGCCCAACGTCAACGCCTCGGTCTTCTCTAGATTGGGCCAGAAATCCTACGAACTCATCATGGGGCCTACAATCTCAGAGAAGGCTGCTTCTAAAAAAGTGGCCGCTCCTGCCCCCGAAATCGTCAAGGCGGCTTCTCCGGCCAAAAGGTCGGTCTTTACAAGATTGACGGCTTCAGCTCCCGCTCCTGCTGCCCAAAGGACATCGGTCTTTGATAGGCTAATACCAACAGCGACCCCCCACCCAGACAGGGGGCAAGACGAAACCATTCTTACCGCTGACCCTACGCCGTCCGCTCGACACGCTCGACGTCGCCATTGGCGTCGAGTAAGGAAGGCTGGGGGCAACTCCCCCTCCAGGTTGACTCCATCAGCCCCGGTGGCAGAAGTTAATGCTGCTGTTCCAACTGGGAACAGCTTCGAAATGCTAAATAAGGTGCGAAGGAATTCTCCTACTGCAGTGCTGAAGAGGTCTCCTCCCCCATTAAAAAAGGTTGTGGAAATAAAACCAGAACAGCCCCGATCTCCTCAACGGCTGTCTTCCAAAATCTATAAGGTTTGGCGGCAGGCCCGAGACTCGATCATCGATCCAAACTTCTCCCGCCAGCACAAGAAGCTGAAAATCCAACCGGAAGCTGGTCACCAGGCTAAACCCCAAAAGGCTGTCTGGACGCCCACCTCAACGGCCCCCTCAACCTCCATGGCTCATAAAAGGAGGAGGCCAGAGAAGACCCCCCAGCATGCAACGACGACTAAGAGCACTGAGCCCAGACGCCCTAAGTCTGGGGGCATGGTGGTGCACACTGTTTACATGGCCTCTGGAAAGGAGGAAAGCCGCACTTCTACAGGCCACCGACCGCTAACCCGATCCGTGACGAAAGCCCAGGAGCAGCAACAAAAGCTTCAGGAAATGATGAATGCTATGGCCGCACTTACCGGGCCAAAAGAAAGCCCAGAAACGTCCTCAGACGCGCGCCAGGAGGAAGAAACCGACGCTGAATTCCTTCGCCGGATACTGGAGAAAAAGGACAAAGAGGCTGCTGAACAAGCGGCCAACATACAACGTATGGGCCTTCTCTTCCAAGATATGATAGGAATGATGATCCAGCAGGACTTACCCGCCGAGGATCCCCTAACCGTTCTTGAAGACGACCGAGGAGAAACGTCAAATCCACCACCAGCCCTCTCAACGGCCAAGGAGGAGGCAATCTCTAAGGCTGACTTGGTTGACTACATAGCCCAGCAAATCCGGGTTCATCACGCGACTGAGGCAGCTGGTCAAGTCGTGAAAACGGGGCGGCCGTATTCAAGCTGGTACGACCAAATCAAATACCCGCAAGGCTATACGATACCAAAATTCCACGTGTACAAGGGGACCGGCAACCCCCATCAACATGTCGCCCAGTTTCGGGTCCTCTGCGGTAACACCGGCGGTGATAATAAACTGTTGCTCCGCCAGTTCGTGGGCAGCTTATCAGAAACTGCGTTCAAATGGTATTCGGAACTCCCGAACGATTCTATCAAAATGTTCGCTGAAATGGAGTTGTTATTCACTCAGCGATTCGCAAGTGCCAGCGAACGCACTCCAATAACAGCACTGATTAACGCCAGGATAAAACCAGGCGAAACCTGGGTCCAGTATGCCATACGCTGGCGGAATTTGTGGTCGAGATGCGAACAACGCATTGAGGAGGCACCCGCAGTGGGCATGTTCGTGGGAACCCTAGACCCCCACGCAACTATCTCCCAGTTTATGATGTTCTTTAAGCCAACCACATTCCAGGCTTTAATCGACAAGTTGGCTCAGATGGACCAGATGGGTCATAGACCACCTCCCCCGAAGTCGGAACCTCGGAATGACAAGGGTAAAGGAAGGGCAACCTTTGTCGCAAATGCCCAACAGCAACCTAACGCCCCGAAACCGGCAGATCAACTGGAAGAAAGACGTCGGTATTATAATGAGAAGATGAAGCGTCCCTACTCGTTCCCACGAGACAAGACGAAACGGTTATTCGAGCTGGCAATACGCAACAGACTTATAAGCCTACCAAATCCAAGGCGACCGCCGCAACCCACCGAGGTGAATAACCCTAACTATTGCCCTTACCATCAAACGGTAAGCCATCCGATTGAAGATTGCTTCGTCTTCAAAGGATGGATTGAAGATCAATACCTCCAGGGGAAGTTTGTACTGTCCGAAAAGTGGAAGGTGAACCACCACAACCGCATACTCCTAAGAAAGCAGATACACCGGGGGCAACCTGCTCCTTTATTGAAGAAGCTCCATGGGAGGTCGTGCTATCAACTAAAACCAAAAGAATGCTGAGAGACCTTCATGCGTGCCCTGCAATTGAATGGAAGGACCCTCTTGAACCTCAAATTATCGAAGGGATGCTAAGGCGCCGCCCAACTACGAAGACTCGCGATGAGGACCCAAATACTCACGCCCAACCGTCAAAATCTTCGAAGAAAAAGAAGAAGAAATCCAAGAAGACCGTGAAGCTTGGAGACGAGCACACGAACTTGCAGAAGCAAATCGACGCACTGGAAGAGTACAATCAAAAGGCACGGACTCCTGTCACACTGCAAGAGTTCCTCAACCACATCTGTCAAGAGGGAGACGATGGAGAGAGCTCGTCGGCGGAATCTGAAGGGTATATGGCGAGTTGTAACGTAATCTCCCACTCATTTAACGATGATGGGAAAACTCTTGGCACTAAGAAGCTGGAGGCAGAGCCTGTACCAGAGCGTGCATGGCCAACAGACGAAATGATCGACGCTTTTCTAGACGAGATTCGCCTAAAAAGTAAAGCGGATCAGGAGCGTGAGATGGCCGCTTCAGAAGGAGCCAAACGCAGGCGACTGAACGAAAGAGTTGAACTACCCCTGCCAGAGCGAAAGGCATCCAAAGTAGACAAGAAGATATTCAAGACGAGGAAAAGGTTTGCCAAAGCCATGTCAATGGGAATGAAGCTACCACCCTCGGAAGGAAACACGCACGATGGGGTGGAGAGGCACCCTGATTATTGCGCATATCATCGGAAAATCTCACACCCCACGGAGGAGTGCGACGCCTTTAAGATATGGTGGCAAGGATATGTTGCTCATCGACAACATTTCAAGCGCATGAAACGCAAGATCCGTCGGGAGCGATGAAGTACCGTCGATGGGCACAACAGAACTACTGGCAACTGTTACATTGTTAACGCCAGGGGGTCACAAGTTCTCACCTTTGGGAGCGACTCTGATGAAGAAATGGCTCTGGGCCCTCTTTTTAAAGAATCTGTTTTAGGGAAAAAGGAGAAATCGGAGGCCTGCGAGAACATTCAGCTGCGCAATCGCACACTCCCAGAAAAGAATCTCGGGCCTGCGAGTAGGAAAGATAAGGGAAAGGAAAAGGTCACTGAAGATATCACTTTAGATGACCAAGTCATGAGAGAGCTGGTTGCCAAAGACCCTCCTAGAAAGGGTAAAGTGGACTATAACATCCTAGCGCACCTAAGGAAGCTACCTTCTCAGCTTAGCATTCTCGATGCCCTCCTATTATCAAAAGAGGCGCGAGACTCACTAATTAAGGCATTACAAGAACCTGAGCAATTTCAAGCCTTCCTCGCCACTGAAAGGATGAAGGATGAACTAGAGAAAGTGCATACGGCCGACATCACTTTCGGTGACGAAGACCTCCTTCTCGGGACGTGCGACCACAACCGTCCCCTATATGTCTCCGGATACTGCCATGACATCAATATAGGCAAGATCCTGGTGGATAATGGATCCTCCGTCAACCTCCTTAATGTTCGGGTGTTGAAGGAAATCTGCATGAGTGTGCAACACCTCGCTCGTGACAAAATTACTATCTCCGATTTCGATTCACAATCGTCACGGACTCTCGGATCTGTGATACTAACATTACGCTTTGGACTTCTCGTCACAGACATCAAATTCCATGTCATTGACGCTAAGACCTGCTACAACGCCTTGCTCGGTCGTCCTTGGTTACACGAATACAACATCATCCCTTCTACACAACATCGGTGCATGAAGTACTTTAAGGATGGTTTCGAGTATACTGTAACAGGAGAGCTAAGCCCATTTTCCATGAACGAAGTCCGCAAATACGAAGATGCGAAGTACTTTTTGCCAGATTTCGAGGATACAGAAAGGTGTCGCGATCCGGAGAACAAAACCGCCGCCACCATCCCTGTTTTCGGGAGCGATACCAAAGAAGAGGAAGAGATAGTTTATGCAGGGCCATCTCAACGCAACAACCTGGGGACGCCCGCCCCCATGTTAGTCTTCGGAAGTGATTCAGAAGATGAAGTTAATGCTGTGTTCTCCAATCGGCTGTCAATACAAGCACCCCCTGGCGATGACCATAGTTTGCAAATCACCATGGTACCGCGAGAACACTACAAGGATCTCGACACGCTTCAGGCTCACAATGTGCAGGACCTGCAAACATTTTACGTCCCTCCCAGGCAAAGGGGTGAGAAGGTGATCCTATTCTACCGATCCTCAGAGTTGAAAATAGAGAAAGAGATCTGGCATGGCGCGGATGCTACACTTGACAGGCTCCAACCCATCCGTCTGCCCAGATACTATACAAATGGATTAAAGAAGCTATTGAAGCGCCAAGGAGTACCCTTAAAACAGACTGTTCGGCAAGCTCGGTTCTACAACAGGATTTGGGATGTCCCCGGGACTCAACGCAAATTGCCCAACGGGAAAATGGAAACACTCGGGCTTGGATACGCAAGAGCCGGAAAACGGGAACGGGCCCACAGTAGCTACGCCATATATACCTTTGATGAAGAAGAGGACGCCTCGTCGGGAGATGCCAACCCCTCATCAAAACTAGACCCCGCGATTGAAGCGCCGAGTCCGTCGTTTGAAGAACGAATGGGCAAGCCTATCAGGAAAGTGGGTCAGAAAGCTCGGGAAGACCACAACCGCGAAATGGCCATCTACGAGAAGGCCAGGACGCAACGTCTATTTCAACAGGCTGCAAAAGACAAAGACGCTCATCCTCGTCAATCCGTTGTACGAAAGGCCCGACGCAGAGACGGAAATAAATCAAGAAGCGGAAAGAGGAGCCGACAACAACGACGCAGGATTAGAGGGCTACGTGGTCGGGTGTTGCACGGCTCGGATTTGTCCCTCATGAAGAAGATGAGTCGAGCGTACTCCTTCCCCCGAGACAAGACGGAGAAGTTACTCAAGCTCGCTATAAAACATCAAATGATCGCGCTTCCAGAGTCTAGACATCCTGAGCAAGCTAACAAGGCTTCTCATCTGAGCTATTGCTCTTATCACCGAGCCATAGGACATCCTACCGAAGACTGCTTCACCTTCAAGGACTGGGTCGAGGACCAGTACCAACAGGGCAGATTCGCTTTATCCGACGGCTGGAGGGTAACGCCGCCACAAAAGCATGAACCCAAGGCCGCAAGAGCAGAACCGGGTCCACCTCAGTCCGGGGAGCGGGTTCGCACCTGTTATACGATTACGATATTAAGAGAAGAGCCCGAGAACGTAGATGACCTTCCCCGGTGCTTTGAGGACAGCGATGATGAGGTGATCTCAGAATTTCCGCCCGCTCTGAAAGAACTGGAAGATGGTATACATACTACTGCAGATAACCTCAAGAAGATTGAGTTGGGATCGGCAGACGACCCGCGACCGACATTTGTCAGCGAGCTGCTATCCGAAGAAAGGGTGGCTGCGTTAAAGAACGTGCTTCTACGGCATAAAGACTGCTTCGCGTGGAACTACTCCGAGATGCCAGGATTAGATCCGGAGATTGCTGTGCATAAATTAGCAATATCCCCAGATATCAAGCCAGTCAAGCAGGCGCCAAGGAGGATGCGACTCGAGCTTGAGATGAGCATCAACGCCGAAGTCAAGAAGCTGATCGATTCTGGATTTATCCAAGAAGTCCAATATCCCGACTGGATCGCCAATATCGTCCCGGTAATGAAGAAGATTGGGACGGTACGCATATGCGTAGATTTCAGGGATCTCAATAAAGCCTGTCCAAAGGATGATTTCCCAGTACCAGTAACCGAGCTAATGATAGATAACACGTCCACTCACGAGGTTTTCTCCTTTATGGATGGTTCGTCAGGATACAATCAGATAAAGATGCATCCCGAAGACCAGAAGCACACCGCTTTCCGCACCCCTTTGGGTATATTCTGCTACAGGGTTATGCCCTTTGGTCTAAAGAACGCTGGCGCTACCTATCAAAGGGCCATGACAAAGATCTTTGATGACCTCATACACGACGTCGTCGAGTGCTATATCGATGACCTCGTAATAAAGAGCATGTCATACGAAGATCATTTAAAGCATCTGGAGACTGTATTTCGACGCCTTCGGCAATATAATTTGAAAATGAATCCCCTCAAATGCGCGTTTGGAGTCTCCTCGGGCAAATTTCTGGGATTCATCGTTCGACACCGAGGTATTGAAATAGATCCGTCAAAGATTAAAGCGATCATGGAAATGCCTCCGCCAAGAACCCTCAAGCAGTTGCGGTCTCTCCAAGGGAAGCTCGCATACATCCGGCGGTTTATCGCTAATCTTTCGGGCAAATGCCGTCGTTACAGCCACCTGATGAAAAAGGGAACTCCATTCGCTTGGGATCACAAATGTCAAGGTGCACTAGACGAGATCAAGCAGTACCTGCAGAACCCTCCGGTGTTGGCTGCGCCGGTCAAGGGAAAACCCCTCATTCTTTATACGACCGCCCTCGAAGGTTCCTTGGGCTCATTATGGGCACAAGAGAACGATCAGGGGAAAGAGAGGGCACTCTACTACTTAAGTCGAGTTCTATTGGGGGAAGAAAGCGACTACTCTCCCATTGAAAAACATTGCTTGGAGTTAATCTTCGCGATAACAAAGCTCAGGCACTATGCGTTGGCGCATGAAGTCCGTCTCATTTCAAAGGTGGATCCCCTTAAATACTTGATGTCGAAATCCATATTGACGGGACGACTCGCTAAGTGGGCCCTGCTCTTGATGGAGTTCTCGATAACGTATCAACCTCTCAAGGCAATGAAAGGCCAGGCCATTGCCGATTTCCTCGCTGAGCATCCGATACCGGCCGATTCTCCTCTGAACTGTGATTTGCCGGACGAGCATGCATTTGATGTGATTGGCGGCGGTAGCGCCCGATGGGAACTCTATTTCGATGGAGCGTCCTCCGTAAAGAAACAGAAACAAGGTATCCCAATGACCAAATCGGGGATAGGCCTCGTCTTTGCAACTCCACAAGGAGGGATAATGCGCTTCGCCTTCTCCTTAACAGAGCCGAGGACAAACAATGAAGCTGAATACGAAGCTCTGATAGCAGGCCTCGAAATCGCCATCGACCTGGAAATTGAAGACCTCCTTATATACGGGGATTCTCAACTGGTCGTTAGTCAAGTAAAAGGTGATTACCAAACGTGCAAACCGGAGTTGGTGAAGTACGGCGAAAAGGTGCAACAACTATTGACCCAAATTCCCTCCTATACTTTGGAGAACATACCGCGTGCGGAAAACAGCAAAGCAGACGCGTTGGCTAAACTCGCTAAAGAACTGGCTGACGAGAACCTCGATGACGTCAGAATCGTGGTACAAAGCCGTCGAGTGCTCGCCCCGGCGGAAATACCTCCGGAATTATATAAGGAGAAGGGAGTGACTGAGCAGACGACCCTATAAATAAAAGACCATGAGAAGGCCGAAGACTGGAGGGAAGTCTTCATAGACTACTTTAAGTCCCACCGAATGCCCAAAGAAGCGTCCTCAAGACATCAGCTCATGAAACGAGCTCTATCTTTCGCTTTCGTCAACGATATTCTATACAAGAGATCGTTTGATTCTCTATGGCTGAGATGCTTAGGACCTGACGAAGCAGAAAGAGTCATTCAGGAAGTTCATGACGGACTTTGCGGTTCTCACCAAGCAGGCCCAAAGATGAAGTTAAAAATTAAACGGATGGGTTACTACTGGCCCACGATGATCCAGGACTGCCTCGAGTATGCGAAGCAATGCCACTCATGCCAGATTCATGGAGACTTCATCCACCAACATCCGAATCCACTGCACCCAACGGTGGCTAGCTGGCCGTTCGAAATGCGGGGGACTGACATAGTCGGCCCCATTGAGCCAGCATCATCCCGGGGACACCGTTTTATCCTGGAGACAACTGATTACTTCTCCAAATGGGCAGAAGCAGTACCACTGAGGGAAGTGAAGACGGAGAATATCCTCCATTTCTTCAAGACGCACGTCATCTATCGGTTCGGAACTCCACGGCGGATTATCTCCGATAATGGGCCGGCCTACCGAAGCCATAAGATTAGCCGCTTCGCACAGCAGCACAATATAGACTGGAGATATTCTTCGGTTTACAATCCACGAGCTAACGGTCTGGCCGAGGCCTTCAATAAGACCTTGACGAAGATCATAAAAAAGACCGTTTTCAGGAATAAGAGAGACTGGCACGAAAGGCTGCAAGAAGCCCTTTGGGCTTATCGAACTACATTCAAGACGGCCACGAACACAACGCCGTACGCGTTGGTATTTGGGACGGAAGCAGTGCTCCCCCTTGAGATAGAGTTACCCTCTCTACGAGTAGCAGTCCACCACGAGCTGACGAACGAAGAAAATGCTCACCTTCGGCTTGAGGAGCTTGATGCCCTCGTCGAAACCCGGCTCATAGCGCAACAACATCTAGAGGCCTACAAAGCAAAGATGACGCGCTCGTACGAAAGATTGACCAGGCCGAGGACATTCCGCCAAGGCGAACTCGTACCAGTGGTCAAAAGACCTATGATCCCCAATCGTGCCAAGCGAGGAAAATTTGAGCCAAACTATGAAGGCCCGTACATCATAGACAAGGTCTACCAGGGTGGAGCCTACCTACTCACGGACATGCACGGTGAAAGGCCTTTCAGGCCAATAAACGGCCGCTTCTTAAAGAAATACTACGCTTAATAAGCCACAGCCTGGGTCAATGATAGATGACGACGACTATGTCCGCTCACTATCTTCCTAGGCTCAGACTTTACAAGCAGCAGCCGGCCTTCCCATAGCGACGGACCGAAACGTCCTTAAACTAACGACGGACCGAAACGTCCTTAAACTATCGACGGACCGAAACGTCCTTAAACTAACGACGGACCGAAACATCCCTAAAACTACTACCGCAGTATCTTTAGGCTGACGAGATAAAAAAAGGAGTGAGAAAGAAAAAATAAAAAAAAATATATGAAAAAGAATAAAAAAAACGGTATGTCCATAAGCAAAATGGGCACGGATGAAAACCCGAAAGGGCTCCGTGAGTAAAAACAGCAGGGCTGCCGGCAAGTGTTCGTGAAAACCCGAAAGGGCGCGACCTTGTAAAAAAAAGTGAAAAAGAATTAAAAAAAAACGGTATGTCCATAAGCAAAATGGGCACGGATGAAAACCCGAAAGGGCTCCGTGAGTAAAAACAGCAGGGCTGCCGGCAAGTGTTCGTGAAAACCCGAAAGGGCGCGACCTTGTAAAAAAAAAAAGTGAAAAAGAAAAAAAAACGGTATGTCCATAAGCAAAATGGGCACGGATGAAAACCCGAAAGGGCTCCGTGAGTAAAAACAGCAGGACTACCGGCGAGTGTTTGTGAAAACCCGAAAGGGCGCAACCTCGTTAAAAGACACTTGTAGGGTCCTCTCGACCTTGTAAGGAGAAACCACTTGCGTGAGATCCTTACGACTCACAAAGGAGCAACACACTTAGGGATCCTCACGATTCCTAAGGAGAAAATACACTTACGAGATCCTCACGACTCGTAAGGAGAATTCTCTTATGGGACCCTCACGGCTCATGAGATTTGAAAGTCTTAAGTTACAGAAACCTAAATCTGTTCTTAAGCAAATCCTCCACAACCTTCGATATTGCCCTACAAGAGGCTCAATACTGACCCTTGTATACAATCCACGGGCGCGAAAAAACATTTCCCCAGCAAAGTCCCATCCGTGACTAGGGATATGCCCATATGATGAGCAACCCTTGTAGGTCCTCTCGACCCATAAGGAGAAAGCCCTCTTGTAGGATCCTTACGACTTGCAGAGGAACATACACTTAGGAATCCTCACGATCCCTAAGGAGAAAATACACCTGCAAGATCCTCACGACTTGTAGGGAGAAATACCTTTGTGAGACCCTTACGGCTCATGAAGTCAAAAGCCTTGGTCGACAGGACCCTTAACCCTGTTTACTAAGCCACCTTTGTTCAATATCGACAGAGGCAAATGATGATTCGCTCCTGGTAACATCCCAGTTGCAGCGGTGCTGATGCCGAAATCGGTGTCTAAAATCCAAGCTTGCGGCGAAAAAGCTAGCAAGCCACACATGCCTACGAAATAGCCGAAATGATGGGGCAACTTGCAATAAAAAGCAGCAAGTAAAAATGTATGCATGAAAAATAGCCGAAACGATGGGGCAACTTGCAATAAAAAGCAGCAAGTAAAAATGTATGCATGAAAAATAGCCGAAACGATGGGGCAACTCGCAATAAAAAGCAGCGAGTAGAAAATAAATAAATAGCCGAAATGATTGGGCACCGCGAAAAATAGCCGAAATGATGGGGCAATCGCGACCTTCGTGATATAAAAGCTGAAACGATAGAGCATCGCGGAAAAAGAAATAAAATAAAAATAAAATGTATGCCTTACAGGTGATGTTCCATCACACCCTGTATACAATCCAATGGCATAAACAAAAAGGGAACATACCTCCCTCCCCCAGGTTTCACCAAAGAAAGAAGCTAAATCTCGACGGGCCACAAGCGACCTAGAGATCATCCCAACACTCGTCTCGTAACAACGGACACAACTTCAAACTAAGCGGAACAGCGGCAACTCCCAGTTCCATGGCTCGGTGGTATACATATCGCCAACAGTCAAACCTCCATCCCGTGAAATGCGGATACAATCAGCAAAATTCCTGGTTACGTGGAACGCGGATAATGTCACTCTTTGACCCCGTGGAAAACGACCAGAGCGGATCCTGGTCCTCGCAGAGCACGGCAGTGAACCCGTGTGAAGCATCCAGAGCGGAGCCTAGTCCTCGCCGAGCGCGGCAGTGAACCCGTGTGAAGCATCTAGTGCAAAATTCCTGGTCACGTGGAACGCGGATAATGTCACTCTTTGACCCCGTGGAAAACGTCCAGAGCGGAGCCTAGTCCTCGCCGAGCACGGCAGTGAACCCGTGTGAAGCATCTAGTGCAAAATTCCTGGTCACGTGGAATGCGGATAATGTCACTCTTTGACCTCGTGGAAAACGTCCAGAGCGGAGCCTAGTCCTCGCCGAGCACGGCAGTGAACCCGTGTGAAGCATTTAGTGCAAAATTCCTGGTTACGTGGAACGCGGATAATGTCACTCTTTGACCCCGTGGAAAACGTCCAGAGCGGATCCTGGTCCTCGCAGAGCACGGCAGTGAACCCGTGTGAAGCATCTAGAGCGGAGCCTAGTCCTCGCCGAGCGCGGCAGTGAACCCGTGTGAAGCATCTAGTGCAAAATTCCTGGTCACGTGGAACGCGGATAATGTCACTCTTTGACCCCGTGGAAAACGTCCAGAGCGGAGCCTAGTCCTCGCCGAGCACGGCAGTGAACCCGTGTGAAGCATCTAGTGCAAAATTCCTGGTTACGTGGAACGCGGATAATGTCACTCTTTGACCCCGTGGAAAACGTCCAGAGCGGATCCTGGTCCTCGCAGAGCACGGCAGTGAACCCGTGTGAAGTATCCAGAGCGGAGCCTAGTCCTCGCCGAGCGCGGCAGTAAACCCGTGTGAAGCATCTAGTGCAAAATTCCTGGTCACGTGGAACGCGGATAATGTCACTCTTTAACCCCGTGGAAAACGTCCAGAGCGGAGCCTAGTCCTCGCCGAGCACGGCAGTGAACCCGTGTGAAGCATCTAGTGCAAAATTCCTGGTTACGTGGAACGCGGATAATGTCACTCTTTGACCCCGTGGAAAACGTCCAGAGCGGATCCTGGTCCTCGCAGAGCACGGCAGTGAACCCGTGTGAAGCATCCAGAGCAGAGCCTGGTCCTCGCCAAGCACGGCAGTGAACCCGTGTGAAGCATCCAGAGCAAATACCGGACTGTGGAGTCCTTAAAATCCACGGACTATGACGTCCTTAACCTCGACCGTGATGTCTTAAAACTAACGATCAACCACCCCGATTCCCTACGGATTCTGCCTTGGTTTAAGGGTACATCTCTTCACTCCTTTGATACCTGGCATTGTAATTCCTCAACGTCTTCAAAGAGGTGACGGGTCCCTGCAACCAAACACCGGACTGTGGAGTCCCTAGATCCACGGACTATGAGGTCCTTAACCTTGACCGCGATGTCTTAAAACTAACATCGGACTGTGGAGTCCCTAAATCCACGGACTATGAGGTCCTTAACCTTGACCGCGATGTCTTAAAACTAACATCGGACTGTGGAGTCCCTAAATCCACGGACTATGAGGTCCTTAACCTTGACCGTGATGTCTTAAAACTAACAGCGGACGGTGGAGTCCCTAAATCCACGGACTATGAGGTCCTTAACCTTGACCGCGACGTCTTTAAACTACGATACCTGGAGCAGCCTCTGACCCCGTGAAACACGGATAAGGATGACCACATCCAGCACTTGCAGGTCCTCACGACCTGTAAGGAAGAAAAAACTCCCTTGTGAGATCCTTACGACTCTCAAGGGAAAACCCGCTTAAGAATCCTCACGATCTCTAAGAAGAACTTACACCTATGGGATCCTCTCGACCTGTAGGGAGAAAAACTCTTTATGAGACCCTCGTGGCTCATAAGATGCAAAAGCCTTAGAAAGCATATCTTAACCCTGAACCCTGAGCCATCGCTGTCCTGCAAGGAGATCAAGATAGAATATCCGCAGAATACATTCAATAAAAAGGGGACACACCATTGAGAGGAAAACTGTATCTTTTATTCATAAGCCAAAATGGATACAAAATACAAGTCATGAAAGAAACAAAAAGAAAGATACTCTTATCCATGAGTATGTACAAAAAAAGGAGAAAAGATACAAGTCCTCAAGCCGGCGGGCGGTGCAATAATTTCACCAGTTCATCGTTCTGTTGCTGAGCCACGGCTTCATGACGCAAGATCTCCAGAAGGCGAGCCTCCGCTTGAGCTTGCTGAGCCTGATACGAGGCGAGGCGAGCTTCGAGCTCTTTCTCGGTGGCTTTATGAGCCTCGACCCTCTCACGAGTGAACATGGCAGCTTTATCGATAGCCACCACCTCTTTTATAGACTCCTGAAGCACCCGCCAGAGTTCATATGCTTTGTTGGCCTTGGCTGTGAGGCTGGCCTGAAGCTCGCTCAGCGCCTTAGAAGCCAATGCCCTTTCCGAAAATTTACGGCCGAGCCCTTTTCTCGCACAACAATATGTTCGTTACGTGTCGCTCTATCAGGCCACGTAAGCTCGCTTTCGTGACCGCGGCCTTGGAAACAAGACATTTACAAGACCGTATAAATGGGCTTCCAGTCGACGGGAATAATCGATCTAAAACGCGCTCACATCACCTAACGTGAAAGGCAACAAGAAAGGAAAGTGATGATAGCATTTGCAATTAAAGAAAGTTCTCATGAGAAGAATACAAAGTTTATTTATGCAAGCGGAAACATACATGCTAGCACCAAGCCTACATGGAATTTCGGCATAAAGCGTAAAAAAGGAGGGACTAATTTAAAAATGTTCTACGCTAACGGAAAAGGTCACCAAACATGGGATCAACGGTACAAGGGTTAATGAAGCAGAGGACAAAATTCTCCATCTCTCTCTCTGCTTTCTCCAGCACGTCAAAGCGACGGTTCTCGCGAGAAGTCGCTCCCCATCGATTGGCACCATGGCCATCTGCAAAAGCAGACATAACAGCCCGCCGGGCTCTTATTTCGCTCAAAAGATGAACCGAGCGATCTTTCAATGCCTGAGTAATCAGGCACGCTTCATGAAAGCCCTCGAGCTTTTCTTCAGCCGCATCGAGCATCGCTAGGGTCATCTCCGCCGGGTGAGGAGGGACGTCGGCAAGCACGGCCGTGAGAATCATCCGGAGCCAGAGAGAACCCATCGGGAGGGGGGACCCCCTACGGATCGAGAGTTCATGCATGGCTGAGTCGCATTCGTTGTCGGTAAGGAGGGGATCCACCAACCGAGCAGCAAAGCGGGGGACCATCTCCTCAATAGGAACTTCCCATGGCTGTCGACGAGCATGCGGGCGATTGCAGGCCATGGCGCTCGTTTGTTTCTCAAGACAAGTTATTCCAAGATAAAAAAAATATAATAATAATATAAATCTCTTTGTGAGGGGAAAAGGAAGCTATAGCCTCATATATAAGGAAATGCATTAAGTGCTGTGCGCGGAAAATCTTGCATGGTGAAGCTATTTCCAAGGCCCAAAAAAGGAAAGGCATCGAAAATCAAGGAGATGGAACTATTTCCAAGGCCCTTTTTTCTGCGTCTGATATTGTGCACTGAAAATAGGGCATAGGAAGATTTTGTGAACAGCCACATCAAGGGACCCCACGTGCAGACTACGTGAGGCCTAAATCTGATGTACACTAAAAAAAAATGGAGTAGCACCCTGCATATTGAAAGCACCAACAACAACAGTAGCAAAATGATAAAATCCCAGAGAAAAGCATGCAGACATACAAAGACATAATAGAACTTATCATTCATACTTCAAGAAGGTCATACAAAATAAAGAGAAAACTTTTACAATGGTAAGACTTCAGACGCGGGGCACGGATTGAGAAACTCAAGCTTAACCTTGTCCAAGATCCTCCAAGCATTTCGAACCTCCCGAGTATGTTTTCTCTCACGATCGCAAGCGTCGGGGTCCTCGCGGATGTCCTCCACCCTCCGGTAGGCGGCAAGTATGGCCGACTGCTGAAACGCCTGGTGCAAAAGATCGATGAGGTTGTCACGCCTTCTCTTCGAGATCAGACTCATCAGATACACCGAACGTATCTTATCCTCGGCAACGTCCAATGCCCTGAGTGGCACACCGGCACAGAAGAGAGGAAGCGCCTCCCAAATCGCCAGCACGATGAGCCTCAGAAGAAAAGAGCGACGGGGGAGTAGCCGATGGTTGTACTCGTCAAAGCGGCTCATAATCTTAGCACACTGAGCGTTGGTGAACTCCTGATTCTGACTACGGCGCAGGGCACGAATATTCCCATAGGAAATGATCTCGTCAAGACCATACAGATGGGCATCCATAATACCTGAAATAAAGGTCATGAGAATCATTAGAAAGTTCCTGTTTCATCAATTGCAGAAGGACAACCCGGGCCAAGAGACCTCAAGAAGGCTCCATGTGAAGAAACTGAGTTCTTCACAGGAATTAAATTCCTTTTAGAAAAGGGAATTAAATTCCCATAAAACATTTTGTTGAAACGGAATTGAATTCCACAGATTGTCATCACCACTTCCCTAAAGGTCATTTAAACCCTAAGAGATCTACAGTTTGAAGGTTAAGCGGTTTCATGTTCTTATGGAAAAACATGAAGAAAAAAGGGTAAAAACCCTTGTTTTGGATTTAAAATCCAGAGGAATGTGAAGGTCCATCGTTTGTCCAAGAACATTACTTGAGGAAAAGAATTCTTTTCGAACAGAGTTAAACTCTGAAGATTGTTTCAAGACAGAGAACTAAGCTTTGGAAGGGAGAATTAAATTCTCAAGGAAAAAGTTCTCAGAAGAAGAAGATGAGCAAAGTGAAGGCTCCTCGGAAGAGACGGTGGTATTTATAGAAGGCGATGGAAACGCTTCATCTCCCCAAATCCCTAAAGGAATCCAACGGTCACAAAAGGTGACAGCGTTGCACTCACGTGCTGACACGTGAGAACAACGCTGTTGGGGCATTTGTTTCCTGATTTAAAATCAGAAAAGCTTATGGGAAAAGCTTCAGAAAAGGGTCACGTGCTTACACGTGACCAGCAGTCACGTGTGGGCACGCTACACCTAAAAGTATCGACAAGGCAAATTCAGTTTCCCAAATACGTCAAAGAAAGGGGCTTCAGAAAAGGTCACGTGCTCCCACGTGACCTGGGTCACGTGTCGGCACGTGACATTTAAAAGCAGCGGCAAAGACACAACGGTTCCCTGATCGAATCAAGAAAAAGGCTTCAGAAGAGGTCACGTGCTCCCACGTGACCAGGGTCACGTGTTGGCACGTGACACTCAAAACATCAGGCTCATTCTCCGGTTAAATCGAGAAGAAGGCTCCATGCCAGGGTCACGTGCTCACACGTGACCAATTGTCACGTGGTGGCACGTGACAGCTAAACAGAGAACAGAAAGCAAAGCGCAGAAAGAAAGAAGAAGGCTCATTCCAAAGGGGGTCACGTGCCCACACGTGACCATAGGTCACGTGGTCACACGTGACCGGCTTTCAAAGCCCATTTTGTTAACAGAATTAAATTCTGAAGGAGATTCAAATCCTTCCAAAGGAAAGCGACTATCTAGAAACAATTAAATTAAAGGTTCATAGGTGATTAAATATCACCTATTTATGGGAAAATCTCGAGTTTGGAAAGATTTCCCCTTTAAATCTAACCGAAATAACAAAGGAGAATCCCGGGACTTGAAATCCAATGGTGAATAAAATTCACCTAATAATCCAAAGGTCCAGAACAAATGATGGATGCAAATCAAATCTCTCAATGAAGATTCGTAAAAAACTAATTGACTCGGCTGCTTCTGCTATAAATAGGAGCCAAGAGACACAAAAAAGATATATACGCAGAGGGAAGAAAGGGAGAGAGAGCCTTGATACTTCGAGGAACTTGGATCTTCTGCAAAAGAAAACCCTAGGTAAGAAAGGGAAGGCTCCTTGAAAGAAAGGAGAATTTAATTCTCAACAGAGTTTAACTCTGATATATAAAACGGAAGAATATATTTCTTCTCTCTTTGATAGAGGATCTGCAAAGTGCATATCTCCCCTTGAATCTGAGAATTTAATTCTCAATGGGTTGAGATCCTGCCATGCAGATCCAAAACATAGAGAGGGAATGGAAGCACGAGAATTTAATTCTCACAGAACTATAGGAATTTAATTCCTTTAAAATAAAACTAGGGCTTGACCCTGTGTTATGGGAATTTAATTCCTTCAGAACAAAAAGAAACAGGGTTTAACCCTAATTAAGAACCTAGTTCTGTTGGAACAGCGGGGATTTAATTCCCTTGATCATAATTTAACAGAGAGTGGGAATTTAATTCCTTAAAAGCTTTTATTAGGGTTTAACCCTATTTAGTTCTTCACATATATGAGGAATTTAATTCCTACAGAAAATTCAGAGTCCAACTCTATTCCGGAATATAAATCTTCAAAAGGAAGTAGGAATTTAATTCCTCTGAAATTACTGTCAGGGTTTAACCCTACGAGGAATTTAATTCCTGGAAAATATTAACAGATCCTCTAAACAACATACATAGAGGCAGGGTCACGTGTCACCACGTGACCCCTCCCAAGAGATCTACAGAAAGCCCCTTTGAGGCAGCACCCCACGTGACCCACGTGACCCTCGGCAGAAGCTTTAACATATAAGCATTTAAATGCCCTTCACGTGAGGGCACGTGATGCGATAATCTCAGCAGAATAAATGAAGGGAGGGCGCTCTCACGTGTTGCCACGTGACCCCTCTTGCCTTAGTGTTCAACACTAAATTGGAACTCTCGAATCCAGTATTGAAACACTGTTGGGCCCTAGTGTTCAACACTAATCAAAGAACTTTATTCGCAGTGTTCAACACTGATTATCTTAGTATTTAACACTAATCTGAGATCTCCATTGCCAGTGTTCAACACTGATCTGTTTTAGTGTTTATGATAATTTGAAAGCCTTGTTGCTGGTGTTTAACACCAATTATCTTTTAGTGTTAAACACTAACTTGTCAACCTCATTCCCAGTGTTCAACACTGATTGCTATGCAGTGTTTAACACTAGGCTTTGGCCCAATTGGCTAAATGGATAGAGGCAAAGCCTCTCCTTCAATGGACCAACAAGAAGCCAATATTCCAGACATGATCGGACTTAGCCCAAGCTAGGACATGAGTCTTCAATTCGTAATTAACTGGGCTAATGGGCTCATAACATAATTAATCGGTCTTGATCCCAAATTGGGTCAAGGACTATTTAAGCCATTCCGGTTCTAGGGTACATCTCTTCACTCCTTTGATACTTGGCATTGTAATCCCTCAATGTCTTCAAAGAGGTGACGGGTCCCGACGACCACACATTGATATGGACTGTGGGGTCCTTAAACCCGTGTCTAATGCAAAATTCCTGGTTACGTGGAACGCGGATAACGTCACTCTTTGACCCCGCGGAAAAAGCCCAGAGCGGAGCCTAGTCCTCGCCGAGCACGGCAGTGAACCCGTGTGAAGCATCTAGTGCAAAATTCCTGGTTACGTGGAATGCGGATAACGTCACTCATTGACCCCGCGGAAAACGCCCAGAGCGGAGCCTGGTCCTCGCCAAGCACGGCAGTGAACCCGTGTGAAGCATCCAGAGCACATACCGGACTATGGAGTCCTTAAACCCATGGACCGCAACGTCCTTAAACTACCCATGGACCGCAACGTCCTTAAACTACCCATGGACCGCAACGTCCTTAAACTACCCGTGGACCGCAATGTCCTTAAACTACCCATGGACCGCAATGTCCTTAAACTACCCATGGACCGCAACGTCCTTAAACTACCCATGGACCGCAATGTCCTTAAACTAGAACAATAGAGCCCCGCATGCTCTTTTGTCGGATCTAAACGGTCCCGTTTAAGTTGATCTTAGCCTTAAAGATGGCTAACATATCCTTAAACCTTCAAACAGACTGGACTATGAATCCCCCCAATAAACTCTGGCTCGAGGGTACATCCCTGAACTCCTCTGACATCCGTCGTTGTAATCCTTCAACGTCGTCAGAGAGGTGACGGGTCCCGACGACCATACATACGATGGACCACTATGTCCCTAAACTGGAACAATGGAGCCTAAAACGCTCCTTTGTGGGATCTAAACGATCCCGTTAAGTTGATCTTAGTCTCAAAGTTAGACTAACGTATCCTTAACAAACGTTTGAGTTGATCTTAGCCTCAAGTATGGCCGACGTATCCTCAAACCAAACCCCCAAACCCAAATCTAAGATAATACGGATTTGGACTAGTCCACGCCCTACGGGCGACGACATAACTCAGTCTCCGTAAACAATCCACGGGCAACAAAACACAAAACAAACACCCACGACACGAAATGACCATCTGGAGAAGGAGAAAGTTGTTACCGCAATGCGGTAGCGTAATTAACTGCAGGGGTTTGCGCCTGCAGGGAAGAGCGTCCCCACAATCAAAACCCCCTCAAACGAGGGAGAATCTGACGAAGTCTGCTACATCGGACGCATCCGTCTAAACCTTCGATACATGGTGCCATAAATCAACTTGGCATCTTCGGAGAGGTGGACGGATAGCACCAATTAGCATCTGCCCCGAGTCTCAGTGCCAAGACATCGCAGTCTTGTGCGCCGCCATTCGGAGGGGAACACCTTGGGTATCTTTGAGAAACTATTCGTTGCATCAGAAGGGTAAGGTGTCACTTTTTACGCTTACATTGCTTTCTTTCTTTGTAAAGATGTCTTATCCAAGAAAGCTCCGAAATTCACGAAAGTCGAAGATCCTTTCGGATTTGGCTTGAAGAAATTGCCGGCCAAAGAAGAGGACCTGCCGCAATTTTATATTCCGAACTCGTCAGCCGTGGCTTTTGATGCGATCGCTGCTCCTGGGATGGATGAAGAAACTTTCTTTGTCGGCTTTATCAGTCTTTGGCTTAGCTGGTTTGCCATGCGGATGCATCTTCGCTTCATGAGAGCCTCCGTCTTCTACCCTGCTCATCGCATAGCTGAAGGAGCACGATTGGCTGTTGGTATTGCGGGATTGTCACACCTATACCACGGGTTATGTACTGTCGCCAACATTTCGATACCGTGAATTTCTCCCTCCACTACTTCACGTCGTGGATCGAGATGCGCGTGTTAGGGACGTTTACCGCGCACCGAAGGCCTGCTTTCTATGAGTCGTATACATTCCCACGGATTATGAGACTGGTTGATGCTTACGCTCCTGACCCAACCCAGCTAGGGGCTTTGCAAGTATTACTTAATCCGTATTCAAATGAAGGTGGGATGGTATCCTGGATTATTACTGTTATTTGATATTATGATGCACTGACGTCTGGGTTTGGCATAGCCCGGTTCCTCTACCTTTATCACAGGCAGATCAAGAGTACTTTAGCAATCAAGCTAAGCAATGAGGATTTGAACGTGTTTTTATTAGAGATGTTTAGTTTATTTATTTCCGTAGTGAGCCCATATTGGGACATGATTCAGATGTTATTTATTGGATCTTGATTCGTTTCCTCTTTATGCATTTTCTTGACTCTATTTACTATGGCAGATAGACATGTGTTAGCTAGATTATATATTTTACTGTTCTTGATATTCGATAAACAGCCATAATGTGACCGTGGATGGATGATTCCTAGCCACGGGTAGCATGGTTGGCTCTGTTACGTGCCGTAGTTTACATATCTTGGGAAGCAAGGCATGCCATTTATTGATTGTGGGGATCCAAATCTCCGGAAGCCGCAGACTAAGCTGCCGTTAATTACTCCTCGCCTTTGGAGCGAGGAAACCTCCGATTGACGAGACAAACAGGTCATGCGAACTTAATGTAAAGTATGCGTATGTGTGTGTCTTGAGGAGTTTTGGATATATCGGGGGCCTCGCAGAGTTTACGGGGGTCCCGCTACCCGGATAACGGGCTAAGGTCAAGGGAGCTAGTAGCCCCCGTGCGGGATGCGATACAACGCCCCGTTAGAAATTTTTCTAAAGAGGAAACGTGTTTTGAGTGTGGAGTGTATAGGAAACGAGGGGTGAGTAGCATCTTAAAGACGTGTGGACGCTGAGCACCAGCGCCTCACGCGTCCGGCATGTGGGCGCCAGCGCCTCACGCGCCCAACACATGGACGTGGGCACTTGCATAAAAAGAGGGCTTAGCCCCGAAATTAGAAGTTAAACTCCTGAGGGATTTTGGAAACTTCCAGAAAAGGGGAGGATTTTTATCTTTATAGTGTTAAACTCCCAAAAAGATTTTTATTGTGGAGTTCAACTCCATAAGAATTTTTGTTATGGAGTTAAACCCCAAAAGATTTTAAATGGAGTTAAACTGCAAAAGATTTTGACTAATGGAATTGAACTCCCAAAAATCTTCGGAGATGATCAAAGGAGACCCCTTTCTTCTTCCTTAAGCCCTGTATTTTCTTTTGAGCCTTGGATCTTCCCGAAGTGGGTTTTTTTGGAGATTGGTCTCCTTCCTCCTCCTCTCTGTTGGCTGGATCTTGGAGAAAAGGGGCGAGATTTGAAAAATCTCCCTTTTTGGGGATTTGATGGAAGATTCGAGCTCCCCTTCAAGGATTTTATGGTAGAAAACCGTTTCTTTTTGGAAAAAAAAAGAGTTAAACTGTTAATTTAATTAAAAAAATAAAAAAATGTTTAGAATCTTAAGGAAGGAGAAAGAGGCATAGAACCCTAATTTTTGAGAGAATGAAAAGTTCTTCTTAATTTTCTCATCATGTTTGCCTTTATAGGCTACACACTTTACATATAGCCCCTTAGGCTTTTCTAAATGGCACTTGTGTCTTCTCATGCCTCATGTGCTTATTTCTTTTTGCACATAAGCCATGGGGTTTACAAAATTTTTGCTTTTTGCCTATTTTTCATACATTTATTCATAAAAATTACATCGAAATTATTTATTACATAATTTTCATTTTGGCATGGGGAGGCCGGCTTCTTTATGTTCCGGTCCGACTTGGGCATGAGCCTGCTTGACCTGGGCTTGGATCCTCTTACTTGGGGTTGGCTTTGAGTTTGACTTGGTCAACCGGGGTGTAATTTTTTACCCCAACAGTCCCCACAATCAAAACCCCCTCACAAACGAGGGGGAATCTGATAAAGTCTGCTAAATCGGTCGAATCTATCCAAATCTCCGATATACGGTGCCATAAATCAACTTGGTATTTTCGGAGAGGTGGATGGATATGTCCAAATAGCATCTGCCCCTAAATTCAGGTTAGACGTCCCAACGTCTCAGTCAGTCTTCGGCGATAAACACACATCAAGGTGCGGTACCATTTTATTCGCATAGCAATAGAAGATGATGAGTTGACACTGCAGAAAATTGTTGAAGAAAAGAATCCGGCAGATATGTTTACCAAAGTCGTAAACAAAGACAAGCTGTAGCTCTGTTGCAGGTCAGTGAACCCTTCCATGAAAATCTTATGAGGAGAGAATAGAGCGGAGTCGTGTGAAGTCTACTAGCGTTGGGAATCAAGGCTGAAGTATCTCCAAGTGAGATATTATTAATAATTATGGAGTTTACTTCAGGTCAGACATTTGCAGTTGAATTAGGCAGACATTTGGACGTGTATGAGAAGCATGTCAGAAACACCAGACCAATGGCAAACGTCTGCAGGCCAGCAAGGCAGACATCTGCGGAAAAACAAATCCCAATCCAGAGCGCAGGCAGACGTCTGCCCAAGTGTGGATCAAATGTCTGTTTTAAGGAGCTGAAGATTTACAGGGTCAGGACAGACGTCTGCCCAAATGTGGGTCAGACGCCTGCCGTCGTGATAACCGCTGCAAATCTTATTTTACCAAATTGTGATTTATCTCTATTTTGGGTAGGATTAGGGTTTGCCTATAAAAAGGGATCTCTCATATTATGTTTGTATTACCAAATTAAATCAAAATGAGAGACTATTGTATTGATAGGGTGATGGCTTAGATCTAAAGAGATTTGAGAGAAATCTTCTATGGTTTGCTCGTGGTGTACTTGATTTAAGATTATAGTAGACACTGCAAATTCCGCTCTGCCCGGAACCAGCTATACGTTGGGTGAATCTCGTTAACAAATGTCTCTTGTCTCTTGTTTGATTCTTATTTATTTATTCTCGCATCGTTATTAATTTTTCTTTCGTTGTTAATTGCGTGGTTGTTATTGCGTGATTTGCTTTTTCGCGAGTATTGTTCCGTGGATCGACTTCTCCCACCCCCAACAAACAAATACAATAAAATTCATCTTTTACACATCGTTGACCATCAATTGAAACTTGATCTAAAGACCGCGCGCAAATGCAAGGCTGAACATCTGGATCGCTTGCGACATTAGCCTTAAACCGAGTCAGGGTTTGTCGTCGGCTTGACTGCTCGGTCTAATCTCGCTATTTGAGCACAGGACTGGACATCTGAATCACCCAGCCTAACAATCCCAGATCGAGAAGGGTCCACTATCTTGTCTTGATCGAGATCGGGACTAAATCCACCAAAGTACGAATGTAGAGCTGGACATCTGGATCGTACTGACGACCTTAAACTAGATCTGGGCATAGGCATCTTCAGCCGTTTTTCTATCGGCATTACGCATCATTAAAAACCTGCACGCCGATTGTAAGGCCGAGAATCGTCCCCTCTTCTTGTTTCTTAGTTAAGTTGATCGAAGAAGACGACTAAGATATACTTTTTTTAGTAGAGCCGGACTTCTCAGTCTCGACAGGGTCCTGAAGGTTATTGACAACGATCGCCGGAGTTCTAAGTTATCATAAAACCAGGCTGTAATAGGAGCCCTGAAATCTTGGTTGGGATGCCCTTCATCATTCCTGACTCCGGCTTTTATAGTGTTTATAGAATCTGTTGCACCCAACTATTTCCTTTGATTCGTGCTTTTAAATAACTCGATTTATCTAAACAAATGTGCTTGCTTCATACTAAAGTTATGTGACGTTATTATCACAAATCCTGATCGTATCATATGTGGGCCAAATTATAGGCTTCGTATCGGCCCTCAACTGAATTCCCAGATTCGTTCATATCTAATCCATGGATCATTCATATCTAATCCATGGACCGAATCACAATATGGCTTTATTCTATCTTTTGTCTTCTCAACTGAATCTTGGATTTGGGTAGAATTCCAAGTCGACCGCCTTGCTTCAACCGAATTTACTTTTGTACAAACAAGCAATAAGTTAACAAGATCTTAAATTTCATAAAAGAAAAAGAAGATTGGATCTTACGAACAAGTAGTGGATGGATACATATCAGCCACATGAATGTATATACCATGGGCCAATGCAAAAGTAGGCATCATCTCTGCATAATGATTCTAAAAGCCTCTTTTTAATGTCACGTTGTGTTAGATAGCTCTTGTGAGAAGTTTGTTAAATAGTTAGTTAAGAAACTTAATTACTTTGTTATGAAGTTTGTTAATATGTAATTAGTTGAGGTCTATAAATAGATAGTAATAGAAAGATATGTTGAATGTTGAATGCAAAAATAAATTCTCTTTTTTACTAACTATATCTTTTCTACTTGTCTTTTTCCCTATCAAAAAGTTCTTTCCATTTAATTTTTGTTCTTGTTCTTTAATTGTATCCCAAATTTTCCCCAAATCAAACCCTAGATTGGAAAAATACTTAAGAAAAATACGAAGGTGAACGATCAAGCTCATCATTTGGTACCAGAGATTCAAGAAGAGGATCACGGTGTCGATGAAATTGATGCGGATTCATCAACAAGGGTTCAAGATTGGGGTCCTCAAATTCAACAAATTGATACCCGATTGGATCAATTCGATAAGTTTAAGGCTTAAATGGTTCATCAGCATGCCGATTTCAAGCAACAACTTTTCCAGTTGCAAAATTCAGTTAATGCGATTTTGATTGAATTCAAGAATTCAAGAAATGCTTAGGTTTCACCATCTCACGACCACGTTTTGGGAGCGAGGATGACATCTCCTGCAGTGCAAGAATTGGGATCTAGAGCTGCTGTAGATCCTAATCTGGGAGCTGCAGTAATTAGGCTCCAACCTGAAATAAGGTTTCATATCCAAGTTCTTGAACCAAAGTCCTTATCGAAGTCAATCAAATTAGTGAAATCAAAAGAGACGGAGCTTAAGACTCGACAAGAAATATTGGTAATCAAGAACACCGGGTTTCATTTGGCGATAAGTGGAGAAGGAAAAAGGATCTTTGTCATGCAAGAAACCATCATTGCATCGTCGAAGTCCTCGATATTTCCCTCAACCATGTACATCCCGATTTTGTCGTTCTTTGCTACCAAGACGGTCTCGACCTCGACACCCTCGCAAGTTTCGCCAAGTTTCGAAGCGGGATATCAATGTGA
Source organism: Agapanthus africanus (assembly GCA_030015575.1). Classification (NCBI taxonomy): domain Eukaryota; kingdom Viridiplantae; phylum Streptophyta; class Magnoliopsida; order Asparagales; family Amaryllidaceae; genus Agapanthus; species Agapanthus africanus. Next base: position 527,732,210 of record CM057347.1, on the reverse strand, counting down.
ACTTGAAACAATCTCTTTTCGGAAACAAATCGAAGTCATGCATCAATCTTTTTATCTTTGTTCGATGCCAATTTAATGAAGGACGAAATTTCCAATACTTTTTTGTTGATGATTACAATTCAAGTGCCCAAAGAAAGAAGAAAAAAGAAAGAAGGAATGAGAGAAAGAAAGAAAGAAGTGGAGAAAAAAGGTTAGTAAGAAAAGAGGTAGGCATGTCTCTAAATTCTTGAACTTGACATTGGAGCCGCCTCTCCTGGAACCGCCGCCACCAAAACCGTCACCATTCAAATCGTCTCTTTCGTGCTTCGTTTCATTCTCTTACTACCTAAAGAAAGTCTTTTTCAATGTGGCTGATATTTCGTTATAGCTCACTACATTTCTTAATTTTGTGCAATTGAAGCCGTTATGAGGACATATGATTCTTGGTTCAAGATGAAGACTGCGATACTATAGCGACTACACGAAAAAATCCATTTGTGTTCTTCAAGAAAGTTTGAAGCATATATGTAGACAAGGTGTTCGTTAACAATTGATTCTTGACCTTGAGGACAAGTTCAATTTTGAGAGGAGGTATTTTTAGATATCTCTTGTGAGAAATTTGTTAAATAGTTAGTTAAGAAACTTAATTACTTTGTTATGAAGTTTAGGAAGTAATTAGTTGAGATCTATAAATAGATATTCTATGTAATAGAAAGATGTGTTGAATGTTGAATGAAAAAATAAATTCTCTCTTTTACTAATTGTATCTTTTCTACTTGTATTTTTCCCCTATTAAAAAGTTCTTTCCATGTAATTTTTGTTCTTGTTCTTTAATTGTATCCCAAATTTTCCCCAAATCAAACCATAGATTGGAAAAATGTCTAAGAAAAATATGAAGATGAGCGATCGAGCTCATCACATTGATATATAAGAAATCACTGAAAAGAAAAACTAAGTCATATGAAAGTAACTATTAACCAGTTACAGCTCAACACAATTAATATACTCTCTCCTTCATGCTCTCATATAGACTAGCTACTATAAAAAAGTTTGCATTCAAAAAGAAAAAAATGGCAGATAAGAAGCCTTATATAGCAATGGTTATAGTTCAAATTATATTTTCTGGGATGGCCATTGATGATGCTCCATATTGGCGACCTCCAAGATCAGGACACGTGGCAGATGACGTGTCCCAGAACTCAGAAGAAAGGGCCCACAGGGACTGACCAGGCCATCCCTGTACCCGACCTGCAAGCACAAGCTGGCTCACCTCAGAGCCCCCGCAAATTGGCCTCCTCGGCCTCTCGGCTCGCCCCGGAGCTACCACAGGACCAAGATACCTCGGCTCTCTCGCTCGTTCCCGAGCTCTCCCGTCGAGGCCATCTTCCTCGGTCCCTCCGACCGATCAACTCCACCACTCACAGGCGTAACCGCCGCTCCGCAAATCTAGCCATGCGCAGACTCTCCGCCAGCAACATCCCATGTTCCACGCGATCACGATCCCCATTAACGGGCGATCCTCTCTTTACACGGGCGTGACGTCGGGAGCATAACTGCCGGCGAGATTCTCGCACGTGCTGCCGCGTGCTGCTGCCACTATATAAACCCCCATCACAGAGGGGTCAAGTAAGACATTTTTACTCCACTTAGCCGTTACTCTGCTCGGATCTTGTGCTAACTTGATCGTCGGAGGGTCCTCGGTGGTACCAAACCACCCCAGGACTTCCTTGCAGGTACTCGGCGCTAAACTCCTCAAATCACCAATCTCCTCAAAACCCATTGAGACCTACACGCAACAGGAGATCACCTTCAAAGTCCACCGGGAGATCGACGGAAGACAACATCTGACGGAGACCTGAAAAGGACCTCCATCAGTTGGCGCCCACCGTGGGGTCAGAAACTCCACAAAAAACAAAATTGGCCTTCCGATCTCCATCCACATGGCAAGCGATCACCCTAAAGATCCAGATACCAGCCGCCGCCTCCCTCTCACCGGAGGCGCGGATGAACCTCCTCCGGCGACCGTCATCAACTCCCTCACCGGCCGAATAGACCGATTACAGTCCATCGCGGAGGCGCTCGTCCGCGTCCAAATGGCCGGGCCAAGGCCCCAGATCGCCGCTCCTCCGCCTCCAGGAGACTCTGCCCTTGGCGCGGCTAACCACCGGCAGTCTGCGTCCCATGGCCACGGGTCTCACGGGCCGATACTCTTTGAGGCCCGCTGGGCGCACCACAGCTCCACGCCAAGATCCTCCGCCAGGGTGCCTCGCCTCGAGCCTCCTCGCGACCCTCACCCCCTTGAGGAGATGTCGGTCACGTCGCCTGTCCCCAGGCATGACCGACACCCCCTCTCTTGATGGCGTCACACAGAAGGGGCTTGCCACGGCGGCTCGAGGGCCACCTCGTCCAAGGATCTAAGCCCTCACTAAAAGGCAACCCAGCAGCTACCCTGCTCGGTTATCCCTGGCGGGTAGCTTCCCTACCGCAACGCCAGGGATCAGAAAGCCCTCCCAGAGGCAGTCGAGCCCGACCTTCGCTCGGCTATCCCTGGAGGGTAGCTTCCCTACCGCAACGCCAGGGATTAGAAAGTCCTCCCAGAGGCAGTCGAGCCCATCCCTCGCTTGGCTATCCCTGGCGGGTAGCTTCCCTACCGCAACGCCAGAGATCGGAAAGTCCTCCCAGAGGCAGTCGAGCCCGAGGATCCCTCGCTCGGCTATCCCTGGTGGGTAACTTCCCTACCGCAACGCCAGGGATCAGAAAGTCCTCCCAGAGGCAGTCGAGCTTGAGGATCCCTCGCTCGGCTATCCCTGGCGGGTAGCTTCCCTACCGCAACGCCAGGGATCAGAAAGCCCTCCCAGAGGCAGTCGAGCCCGACCTTCGCTCGGCTATCCCTGGCGGGTAGCATCCCTACCGCAACTCCAGGGATCAGAAAGCCCTCCCAGAGGCAGTCGAGCCCGACCCTCGCTCGGCTATCCCTGGCGGGTAGCTTCCCTACCGCAATGCCAGGGATCAGAAAGTCTTCCCAGAGGCGGTCGAGCCCGAGGATCCCTCGCTCGGCTATCCCTGGCGGGTAGCTTCCCTACCGCAACGCCAGGGATCCAAAAGTCTTCCCAGAGGCAGTCGAGCCCGATGATCCCTCGCTCGGCTATCCCTGGCGGATAGCTTCCCTACCGCAACGCCAGGGATCAGAAAGCCCTCCCAGAGGCAGTCGAGCCCGACCCTCGCTCGGCTATCCCTGGCGGGTAGCTTCCCTACTGCAACGCCAGGGATCAGAAAGTCCTCGCAGAGGCAGTCGAGCCCGAGGATCCCTCGCTCGGCTATCCCTGGCGGGTAGCTTCCCTACCGCAACGCCAGGGATAAGAAAGCCCTCCCAGAGGCAATCGAGCCCGAGGATCCCTCGCTCGGCTATCCTTCAGGACAAAAGCCCTTGCCAAGAGGCACCGGGAAGTAACCCTGCCCGGCCAAGGGTCCTTGGTAGGCTTCTTACAGCCCCTCCCGCGCTAGGGACCAAAGTCCTCCCAGAGGCAGTCGAGTCCTTGCTCGGCTATCCCCGGCTGGTAGCTTCCTACCACAACCGACAGGGATCAAAGTCCTCGCCAAGAGAAACTGGGCAGTAAACCTGCTCGGTCCCCGTCCTGAAGGATCAAAAGCCCTCGTAAGAGGCAACCGAGCCCGACCCTTGCTCGGTCATCTCCGGCTGGTAGCTCCCTATCCACGACGCCAGGGATCAAAGCCCTCACAAGAGGCATCCGAGCGGCTACCCCGCTCGATCATCCCAGGCTGGTAGTTGCCTACCCACGACGCCAAAGATCAAAGCCCTCGCCAAGAGGCAACCGTGCAGCTTCACTGCCCGGTCATCCTTCGCAGGCCTCTCACGGCCCCTCCAGCGTCAAGGATCAAAGCCCTCGCCAAGAGGCAATCGTGCAGCTTCACTGCCCGGTCATCCTTCGCAGGCCTCTCACGGCCCCTCCAGCGTCAAGGATCAAAGCCCTCGCCAAAAGGCACCGAGCAGCAACCCTGCTCGGCCATCCTTCGCAGGTCTCAAACGGCCTCTCCAGTGCCAAGAATCAAAGCCCTCATGAAGGAGCAGCCCTACAGCTATCCTACTCGACTATCCCTGGCTGGTAGCTTCCCTACCCCACAACGCCGGGGATCAAGCCCTCATCTCGAGGCCACCGAGTTCCTTCCTGCTCAGCGCATTCCCAGCGGGCATTCTCCTGTCCATCAGACGCTGAGGGTCAAAGCCCTCACCGAGAGGCCGCCGAGTTCCTTCTGCTCGGCGCATCCCCAGCGGGCATCCTCCTGCCCATCAGACGCTGAGGATCTCAAGCCCTCATCGCGAGGCCGCCGAGTTCCTCCTGCTCGGCACATCCCAGCGGGCGTCCTCCTTCCCATCAGGCTCTGAGGATCAAAGCCCTCACCACGAGGCCGCCGCGTTCCTTCTGCTCGGCGCATCCCAGCGGGCATCCTCCTTCCCATCAGACGCTGAGAGTATGAAGCCCTCATCGCGAGGCCGCCGTGTTCCTTCCTGCTCAGCACATCCCCAGTGGGCATCCTCCTGCCCATCAGACGCTGAGGGTCTGAAGCCCTTATGCCGCCGAGTTCCTTCCTGCTCGGCGCATCCCCAGCAGGCGTCCTCCTGCCCATCAGACGCTGAGGATCTGAAGCCTTCTTCGTGAGGCTGCCGAGCCCCTTTCTACTCGGCGCATCCCAACGGGTAGCTTCCTACCCAACAAAGACAAGGATCAAAGTCCTCCTTAGAGGCAGCCGAGCGGCTGCCCTGCTCGGCTATCCTTGGCCGGTAGCTTCCCTACTCGCAACGCCAGAGATCAAAGCCCTCGCCAAAAGGCAACCGCGCAGCTTCACTGCCCGGTTATCCTTAGCAGGCCTCCTACGGCCCCTCCAACGCTAAGGATCAAAGTCCTCTTTAGAGGCAGCCGAGCGGCTTCCCCGCTCGGCTATCCCTGGCCGGTAGCTTCCCTACTCGCAACGCCAAAGATCAAAGCCCTCGCCGAGAGGCAACCACGCAGCTTCACTGTCCGGTTATCCTTAGTAGGCTTCTTAGAGCCCCTCCAACACTAAGGACCAAAGTCCTCCCAGAGGCAGCCGAGCGGCTTCCCTGCTCGGCTATCCCTGGCCGGTAGCTTTCCTACTCGCAACGCCAGGGATCAAGGCCCTCGTCAAGATCAACCGAGCAGCTTCCCTGCTCGGTCATCCCTAGCAGGCATCCTCCTGCCCAACAGACGCTGCGGGTTTGTAGCCCTCATAATGAAGCCACTGAGCCCATCACATGCAGCGGATCCGAAGCCCCAACAAGATACATCAGGTCTATCCAAGTCTGAGTAATCCCCCTCGAATTCAGGGCCATAGAGATGCCTCCTTCTCAGCAGCGCTTGGCATACTTTGGCAAGTGATCGAAATCAATTCGACGACCGATCGCTCCGCTTGTCGTTCCCGCACTGGGCCGCATCCCATCAGACGTCGCGGGTCTGTACACGTCGCATCGGCCAACCGACGCTTGACACGCGGACCGTCGCTTCAGTGACAGGATGCACGAACCGGCGCACCTTCCTTAAATGCAGAGATTTCGCCCTGATTCGCTGGCAGAAAAGGCAGTTGACAGCCTGGGGACGCGTCCCGACGAAATCTTAGGAGGGAGCTCGCCCCGGGCGGCCCGGCAATCCACTCTTGACCCGACCCGCCAGTTGGTCGGGACAAGAGTGGGGGGCTAATGATGATGCTCCATATTGGCGACCTCCAAGATCAGGACACGTGGCAAATGACGTGTCCCAGAACTCAGAAGAAAGGGCCCATAGGGACCGATCAGGCCACTCCTGTACCCAACCTGCAAGCAAAAGCTGGCTCACCTCAGAGCCCCCGCAAATTGGCCTCCTCGGCCTCTCGGCTCGCCCCCGAGCTACCACAGGACCAAGATATCTCGGCTCTCTCGCTCGTTCCCAAGCTCTCCCGCCGAGGCCGTCTTCCTCGGTCTCTCCGACCGACCAACTCCACCACTCACAGGCGTAATCGCCGCTCCGCAAATCTCACTATGTGCAGACTCTCCGCCAGCAACATCCCACATTCCACACGATCACGATCCCCATTAATGGGCGATCCACTCTTTACGCGGACGTGACGTCGGGAGCATAACTGCCGGCGAGATTCTCGCACCTGCTGCTGCGTGCTGCCGCCACTATATAAACCCCCATCACAGAGAGGTCAAGTAAGTCATTTTTACTCCACTTAGCCGTTACTCTGTTCGGATCTTGTGCTAACTTGATCGTCGGAGGGTCCTCGGTGGTACCAAACCACCCCGGGACTTCCTTGCAGGTACTCGACTCTAAACTCCTCAAATCACCAATCTCCTCAAAATCCATTGAGACCCACACGCAACAGGAGATCACCTTCAAAGCCCACCGGGAGATCGACGGAAGACAACATCTGACGGAGACCCGAAAAGGACCTCCATCAACCATCATGTCTAAAGCTGTCTTCAATGGTGGCATGAACACTTTCGTCTTCGTTTTCTATCGGCAAGCCATCGCCACGATTCTCTTGTTGCCTCTAGCTTTAATCTTTGCCAGGTGATTTATTTATTTTTCTTATTTCTTTCTTCATCATATTCTTAATCTTGATGAGGTTCAATTTTGTTGGTTAGAAAAACTGCACCTCCCTTGCCATTCAAATTGATGATCAAGATTTTCTTGGTTGCAATGTTCGGGTATATATATATATAAATTACTCTGTGACAATTTTTTTGGGTTGATTCCGAATTATCAGTTTTTTCTTCTAATTCTATGGGCATCATTTGATTTTGATATTTAGGTACACGATCAACTTAAACATGCACAGCATTGCAACTAATCTAACCTCGGAGACCGTGGCATCTGCAACTACAAATCTCATACCTGTTTTCACTTCTATTCTCGCAATTCTATTTCGGTAAATATTAGTCGGTCAAAAATTTACAGGGCCTTCTTCGATTTGGTCATCCACACTTGTGAGTCGTTTTAGCGCAATTCAGTGTTTTGCAGTTGCAATTACATTGGAGAGAAACATGAATAAGTGGAAGCTACAATGGGATGATGGACTTCTAGCAGTGGTGTATAATGTAAATGAATTCAAACTTATTACTTTTAATTTCTCTCGGGTTTAATTATAATGTGAGTTTGATGTGTCAAAAACTTTAGAACTGCTCTCTTTTCTCGATGAATCTCAGCCTTTGGGTTTCCCTCCTGACCCCACACAACCATAAATAAGATCCTTATTATTAAAGAGAGAAATTCTAATGATGCCTAAAAAATTTCAGGGCTAGAGACATCAATATTTGTTTTAATTATGCTTTCCTTTCCTTTTCGTGTGCACATGCGCACACAAAATTTTACTCTTAAAATTTCTATAGATTAAGTCTTCTAGCAGTTATCGATGAACATGAACCAAATTAAAATTTACATTAGAGGGAGTATAAACTAGAGGATGAACCTTTTACTTTAAACAATAATAAAAAATTTATTAAGTCATCATGGGCCAATCACTTGAATTAATATCAAGCTAGGATGCAAATTGAGCCTCACAATAATATACAAATTAGATCTTTAATTTACATAAGTATATATCATGGATAACTGAGGCGCGGGCCCACATACAACCCAGTGGGGGATTTTGCATAAAATGAAATCGCTACGTTGATTAATCGATGCAACGTCATATTATACGTGTATTTTATACATACGGAGTACAACAACAAAACACAAATGTGTTAGTGCCGATGTGATAGTGCATGATATTACCGGGCAAAGAGGCTATTGGTTCCAATTCCCACCATTTGCATAATTAAATTTTATTTTTTTAGAAAATAAAGCATTGACCAATCATTTTAACTGTGTTGAGTATGAATTCTTTTAGGTGTTTTTTGCAAACGAAATACGTTTGGCTCAATAAAAAGTGACAGGATGAAAGAAAATTTTAAACAAAATCTTAATAAAGCCTTTCTGCATATTGTGTACCCTCCCATTATAATTCTTGGGTTCGCCATAACTCAAATACCACTATCTAATGCAGCTAATAGAATCTTACTCATACCCCACATAAAAATTTATCATTAAACAATTTGCTAGTGCGCATTGTTAAAATGTCAAATGATCTAAGCTCTCCTTTTGTTCTCTTGCACACATTTATGGTTCATTTCATGCATGTTGCTTGAGAAAAAATAAACAATAAAAAAAATATGAGCAATGCAAGAATTTATGGGGCTGTTTTTATCATAAGAGCCTTGTATTCAGGGATGCAAATTATTAGCAAGATTGCCTTCACTCAAGGCATGAGCACTTTTGTGTTTTCATTCTATAGACAAGCTTTTGCTACTCTCTTCTTAGCTCCTATTGCTTTGATATTTGAGAGGTAACTTGCTTTTTATTCTTCTCATGTTTATCTAATTTGAGCTTTGTTTTTTATTTCCTTCATGATTTTAATTAGAGATTTGTGATTTTACAGGAAAAATGCTCCGCCTTTGTCACCTCTTCTCTGCTTCAAAATTTTCGCGGTGTCATTGTTTTCGTAAGTGTATGTGTGTATGTATATGCATGTATGGTGAATTTAAACCTGCATATTATATTTTCCCCTAAAATAAATCAAACAAAATAGATAATAAAGAAGGATAAATTACATTAAAATACCTTCAACTATCATGTTTTTCCATTAAAATACCTTATAGTATTTTTATTACAGAAAAATACCTTAAACTATTGTTTTAAAGGGATCTTATTTCACTAAAATACCCTCAAAAAAGCACTTAAGATTTTTTTTACTGTAAGGCATTTTAGTGGGGGGAAACACGATAGTTAAGGGTATTTTAGTGTAATTTAACCAATAAAGTTGTATAAAGTTATTTGAAAATAGAGTCCGGTGCCCGGTGATGTAGTTTCTAATGAATTTTGCAAAACCTAAGCGATATATAACGTTTCTATTAAACGTCTCCAAAATTCGAAATCAAGTTTTTCAACATCATTAACGGACATCTGTCAAGTAAACACACAAAATATTAGGCTATGAAATTATGATGAATCTCTAAGATTACTAATAATCGGAACGCATCTGATATTTGAATCGATGATTATTTCGGTTTAGGATAACCGGAACTTTAACCTTGTACAACATCAGCCTTGCCTACACTACATCAACTCTGGCATCTGCATTATCAAACATAATTCCTGTGGTTACCTTCATCCTGTCTGTTGTACTCAGGTATGAATTTTCATTACATAAAAACTCCATCATTAACAAATATAATTCTATAGAACAATGAGTAACTCTATTATAAATCTGCAAAAAAATTAAAATTAAAATAAAAAATTACTGACAGGATAGAAACAGTGAAGCTGAAGAAGTTATCAGGGATTGCAAAAGTATTTGGAGTAGGGCTTTGTGTGGCTGGCATTATCACCATTGCTTTCTATAAAGGACCTTTTGTTAAACCGATTAATCATCATCATCATCACCTAATAAGCCATGGAGTTGGTGATCATGGCAATGGAGCTCATCATGAAACCAAATCAAGAGGAAAATGGATAATGGGCACATTCATCATGATAACGGCTAATTCTCTTTGGTCCTCATGGATCGTCTTTCAAGTATGTATATATCTTCTTGTCGCAGTAGAGTTCTATTTTTCTTTAATGGGTCTACGATCGACCGTAGGAGGAAATTTCCTTATATGGCATCTGTTAATCCGTCTTCCCATGTGCACGCGCCCATATATAGATGTGTGTGTGTGTGTGTTGATATGTTGTTTATTAGAGTGTGTGTGTGTGTGTTTTGATATGTTGTTTATTGGGGTTGTGTGCGCGCCCGCGTATGTGTTTTTGATATGTTGTTTAATAAACTTGAAGAAAGGAAATTGTTTAAAACTCAACATATGCCTGAATTTCGTGTTGAAATTTGATGGGTGTTTTCTTTATTTTTAATTATACATAATTCTGATGGAAATTCAGTGGGGACGAAAATATTAGCTATCATATATTTTTAGATGAGATTTTAGAATTCTGTTCTAAGCATCGTACCCTATGGCATTCTAGATATTCCCCATAGAAATTTCGATGGAATTCTTGTTGTGTCGAAAAGAGAGATTATATAAAAGCGAACAAGAAGATAATTATATAACTTAACCATCAAATTTCTTTTAAAAAGTTAGCATAGTAAATATTTTAAAAGAATTAGGCTGGTAAAATATATAGGTAGAATTCTGCAATTTAATTACAATTTCATGTACATGATACACTTTGGAAAAAAAAACAGGTATTTCTGCTGAAGGAGTATCCTTCGATGCTTCTTTTAATCACGCTCGAGAGCTTTTTCAGTACTATTCAAACTTTTCTTTTGGGTCTAGCGATCGAAAGAGATCTCAGCAGATGGAAGCTAGAATTCAACATGAGCCTCTTCGCAACGGCGTATAGCGTAAATATACCGAACAAATATACACATGTACTCTAATTCTAAATCGAGCGTAATACGAGTTTTACATGATTATTCATATGGCAGGGGATTGTTGTTACTGGAATATTGTTTTGCTTGCAATCTTGGTGCATCAAAAAAAGAGGGCCGGTATTCTTAGCGATGTCAGCGCCATTGACCCTTGTGATCACAATTGCCATCTCATTGTTCATCTTAGGGGAGGAGATTAATTTGCAAAGGTTTGCTTACTTTGAATTTTGATAGGTACAGTGTTTATATATGGGATATATTTTATGTTTTGTTATGTTGAATGCTGCAGCATTTTAGGTGGAATTCTTATGATTGGCGGACTTTACTCTGTTTTATTTGGGAAAAGCAAAGAAGAAATAATCAGCAAGACACCTACAATTGAAGAGGAGAAACAAACTGAGCTCTCACTTCCATGAAATCAACACGGGCAACACTCCACCATGAACAGGAATTTTCAACTTTATTCATAATAAAAAAAAAGTCTAATGTAAGCAGTATGCATCACATTATTCCTCAAAATTACTCACTTCATTAATTGTCAACTGTTCAAAAACACTGCATTATTAAGAGGGCTTGGAGTAGCCCAGAGACCTGGGATGGAGCCAGGATATCCCATTTATGAGATGTGGCTAATTTATTCTGCATATTATCTCCAAAAAGATACTGCATTATTATCTCATCAACAATTCAGATTTCATCACTCACAGGAGAAATCATACACCATAACATGCTTATATTTCTCTCCGACCTCAACGACGACCGACGGAAAATTCTTCTCATTGATCGCGTTCGGAAAACCTTGAGTCTCCAAACAAACCCCCGCATGCTTTCCGTAAACTGCTCCGCCTTTCCCCACAATCCCATTAACATAGTTTCCTGTATAAAATTGCATCCCTGGTGCATTGGTCCAAAGATTCATGGTTCTTAAACTCGTCCGATCTTTCAACTTTGCCGCGTGTTTCAAGCCTTCAAAATTCTCTTCGCCCATGTCAAGCACGTAGTTGTGGTCATATCCGAGACCGACTTCATGGATTCTGGCTCCGATTCGGTTTTCTGTAGTGAAGTCGAAAGGAGTGTTTTTCACAGAAGTGATTTCGCCGGTGGGGACGGTGTTTTGGTCGACAGGGGTTATGTGGGACCCAGAGATTTGGATCAAGTGGTCGAGGATTGAGCCAGAGTTGTGGCCTGCGAGGTTCCAATAGGTGTGCTGAGCTAGGCTTATTGGAGTCGGTTTGTTTAAGGGAATGGCTTCCATTTCGAGTTTTAGGGTTTTGGGGCAAGGGAGGGAGTAAGTTGCAGTGACGGTCACATCCCCAGGGTAACCTGAATCGATGAATTGATAATGGGCATGTTAGTTTTCAGTATGAATACAGAATTTTAAATGTCCCTACCTCTGCAGGTGCATGCCAAAACCCTGAAGTTATGATGAGTGTTAAAGAAATACACCTCTATGTTCTAATATACCCATGCAGGTTAAGTGCTCTTAATTTGGGCTGAAGCCTAGGCTTTTGCGCAGCCGTGAATTAAATGTCTAAACCTCTACACCAAAACCTTGAAGTTGATATGAAGGTCAAGGGAATACATTTTTATATCATAACAAAGTCAATTAAAAAAAGATATGTTACCTGGTAATTAGGCTTAAAAGTTGAACAGTATAAAAGGATTAATGTTGCTGACCCCAGGAGTTTGGGACAATCGCCCGTTGACATAAATAATTTCAGATAGTTAGATAAAGAAATATAGATAGTTAAATAAATAAAACAATATACAGGTTCTCATAGAATCTCAATGGGGCCATGCACGAAGATTCTCTCCTAAAGAAGAGATTGATAAAAGTAAAGCTCATTTACCATATAAAAACAAAATCCTCATAAGTTAGCGCCTTTTATTATGGAGGTGACCTTAATCAATAAAGGGTTAAGCGCTAAACTTAAGTTTAAAAGGGGCGGTACAAAGTCTGCGTTGCACACCATCGATTTTGGTGTTGCAAATACATTGAGTTGAGCCAACCACACAAACTAGACACCAAATTTTACTCTTCCATGTAGTCGGAACACCATGTTGCTCCAACTACGTACAACCAAACACACTCTAACAAATTGGCCTTCTTTCCCTCGCCTCTGGCAAAAAAAAAACTAACAGGAGGAAAGGAAACTATAACAGTTGTTGTATTTGGTGGAGAACAAGGCATGGGAGGATTGTAAAACAAATTTAAATGAAGGTGAATGTCGAGTATGCCGACATGCATCTTCCTTTTTTTTTAAATCAATCTGTGTTATTATAATTATATTAGGGGCAAAAGAGATTTGCAATTGTATACACCAAAAAAGATGTTAAAAGGATTTTTTATAAAAAATCTTTACTAATAATAAATGCCGATGCAGAAAGAAACAGCATTTTCTTACCCTCCTCTCCATCTTTACTGTGATACTTGAAGGTGATGGATGGGGTTTCACCCGTGTCGAATTCTGCAACCTCCCATATTACTTTGTCAAATCCCTTGTGACCACCTGAAATTGTTACGTCCAAGAATTTATGTGCATAAATATTATTTCCCGGTTATTTTTCGTAAGATGAAACAGTATAACAATGTAATGGTTTCAGATGCTTGTGCCTCTTATGATTTAATTCCTGGGCCAAGTAAATACATATACTAAAATTTATCAACTTCCAAGAAAAGAAGAATAAAAGAATCAATGAGGATTGATGGAACTTATAGAAAACCATTTCTCCATGATTCAATTGAATGTAGTGCATCACAAATAATGGGAATATTTAATATAAAATTGATGGCTGCCAAAATCTTATGGAGTTGATCGAGAGTCACATGTTCTTGTGCACATGCATACATCGATTACAAAGAAACAGTTTGTGCAAATGCATATCCCAAATATCTCAATGCATATTTGTGGATGTCAAATATATATAACAGATCCATACTTTCAATGCCTATTTCATGTGACTTTCAACAAAATAACTATGTAAGACTAAGAAATAGATATAAGACAATTTTATACCATGAAGGCTGTTAGGGGGTCTGTTGATTGGCAAAGAATATTCGACCCCATTGAGTGTAAACTTCCCATCTTTGATTCTATTTGCCACTCGACCAACAATGCAGCCAAAGTATGGGGCAACACCTTGCTGAAAAAAGCTCATCATTGAAAAAAAAATACAGGATTACGTATATAGTCGTTTAAGTGATTGCATGTGACTATCGAAAAACATTAAAGGTATAGAGTATTGTGCCTTGCAAAGAAGTAGAGCAGCCAAAGGATTTTTTTAATAGATTTTTTAAAGAATGAGCTGTAGGAATGCACGAAATATGCGACTAGGATATCACTTGCTCTTATGGCAGCAGAACCTAATGGAACTATAATCACGCAAGTGATAAGAATTTAAAGATCAAAGATATTGCAAATGCAAGAAAAACAAGCCTTACCTTACTAATACTGTATTACATATTGCAAAAACATAACCCAATTTGAAGAAAAGATATTTCATAGGTAGAAATATGGCTGTTTAATTATGTTTACATGCACAACACAAAGCTTAAAGCTATAAGATGAAGTTTACACATATGGCGCATAACCCAAAATAGAAAGAACTTATCCTAATAAAATCTGAGATTTAACAAAGAAGTCTAACAAAGTGTGAGAAATACCATCTGAAGAAACATAATGCAGTTTTCCACCCAAATATATTGACTTGATGGATCAAACAACACGATTACCAAGGGTTAACTCTCGGTATCGGTAGAGGAAAATTTTGGATATATATCGACCGACAAAATGGATTTTCTAAAAATATTACTTAAAAATAAGTAGTAAAAGTAAATACAAACACTTTAGCAAATTGTTCAGCAATTATGATTCCTAAAGTGATTATTTTAATACTTAGTAATAATAACTATAAATGATTAATATATTACGAATGATGCTAAATAAACCGTAATTCAAAAACCTATTAATAAACACACAAACCCAATAGTAAACTGAAGACAAGAAGTCTAGAACCCTGCTAATCAAATGCTAAACCCAACATTACTCAATAGCGAACAATCATTTTTTGGATTGGAATCAGCCATCTTAGATCAAGATCGGCCGAGATTTCAAACTATGATTATTACATTATTCTATATTATGCATAACAGCAAGACAAGGAATATAAGTAAAGTCAAAATCCTTTTTGATTCAAGTTTTTAGCATTCAAAATGCCGAAAATCTTGCGAGGGTTATAGTGCCATTTAAGTTTTAGCGTTAACCTTTCCATCTAATAAGAGAAATGACTTCCACAATGAATTGAAAGCTGATGATGTAAATAATTAAAACTATCCAAACGAATGCTTAGTATAACTTCAGCCACAGTTAGAAAAGAAGCCCCCTTTCCGCAATCAAATAACCTATTAATAAATTCACTAACCCAATAGTAAATTTTTAATACTTAGTAATGAATGATGTCAAACAAACCATAATCCAATAACCTATAAATAAACCCACTAACCCAACAATAAATTTTTTACCAGAACCCTACTAATCATATGCTAAACCCAACATTACTCAATATCAAACAATACCGATAACCAAACTCGATTAGTCATTTTTTGGATTGGGATCAGCCATCTCGGATCGGGATAGGCCAGGATTTCAAACACCATGATTATTACACAATTCTATATTATGCATAACAGCAAGTCAAGGAATAGATGTACGATATAAAGTCAAATCCTTTTTGATCAAGGTTTTAGCATTCAAGATGCCGAAAATCTTGTGAGGGTTATAGTGCCATTTACCTCTACGAGAAATAAATTAGTAATTAACCACCACAATGGGAGCTAATAATGTCAATAATTAAAACTATTGAAACGAATTCTTGCAAACTTCAGCCACGGTCAGAAAAGAAGCCCCCTTTTCATAACCTGAGTATTCCAGTTTAACTTGGCAAATACAAAAAAAAAAATTTGTGGCATAAATTTTGGTGGAAAAATACAGCAATATCAACAATTGAACAGCACAATCCCAATGAGCTAACTTGTGACATAAAAAGAAAAAAAAATCAGATTTTCCCCCTTTCTTTGACAAAAATGAGTAAGATTGAGAGGTGCTCACAATGTAAGGGTCGATTGAATCAAAACCTAGAACCACATCAGCAAGATTTCCTGCAACCAAAGAGAAAGGGTTTAGAGAGAGAGAGAGATAGGGTTCTAGAGAAAGAAAGGGTTAGAGAGAGAGACCTAGTGAATC
Source organism: Agapanthus africanus (assembly GCA_030015575.1). Classification (NCBI taxonomy): domain Eukaryota; kingdom Viridiplantae; phylum Streptophyta; class Magnoliopsida; order Asparagales; family Amaryllidaceae; genus Agapanthus; species Agapanthus africanus. The sequence continues at coordinate 527,716,509 of CM057347.1, read as the reverse complement.
AGGGACAAGGAGAGAAGTGATGGTGGCTCCCCAGTCGCTAATCTTCACTGTGATCGTCCCGTTACTGAGCTCAAAAATCTCTGCTTTTTTCGGTTCACCCATTGTTACTGCTCTCTCTCTCCTCTCTCTCCCTCTCTCTAAGCAAGAAAACATAAAACAGGTGGGAAAAGATTTGATCTTATCCCCAATCTTGTCACAATCTTTCTGTTTTAATAAATTATTCCCATGCGATTTGTAATGCATCTGGATTGAAGGAAAAAATATACGATTTTCCAGACACCTTCAGTAACTTTACGGGATTTATTTATTTCTCTTTTGGTTTTTCTTTGAAATACGCCATCCATATTTTGGAATACCCCATCCAAAAACTTCATATATTCAAGAAACGCACATGTTATCTAAATACCTCATTCTATTAAATAAGTAATGAGACAGCTTTGGTTAAATTCAGCACTAAAATACCTCACATACCCCTTCGCTTTTCTTAAGGAAGTGGTTGACCTCATCGACATGGTTGATGGCAAGAGGCTTGGCCTACACCTCAGTCCTCTTGGATGCAGATGATGTCCCTGAGATCATCGTCGGAGCTATGTAGAAGGGTGCGGATGGCAGTGGAGTCGGTGTCGAGGCCGAAAATCATGCCGCTTCAATGCATTTCAGATTATCTTCGTTTTATCTTCTAGGATTATCCAAACTCTTGAGATATGGAAAAATGAATCGTTTGGAATGAATTTTGTGTCGAGTTTTATAATTTAGACTTCAAAAAGGACAGAAATTGATTGGGATTCAAATAAAGTTTTTATTAAAGGTATTCTTGATTTATGAAGAACTCATTTGACATTTGTTATCCTCCTTGACTTCTTATGTGTTATTTGAAAGAAAAATCATTGAATTTAATGGATTGTTCTCTTTCATCCATAAACCATTTTTGAAGAAAATCAATAGAAATAAATATGTATGTAAATCAGTAGGGGGGGAGGGGGACAATGGTTAGAATTGAGACCGGTAAGAGACAACATGTATTTAAACATATATTATTGCCTTTGGACAGAGTATTTTGGTCAATCAACCCTCACTACCGGCTAAATCTAACTGAACTTGGATGGAAACTAACTTGGGGTGCTTATTTAGTTTAGTTTCAAGTTTTAATTGTGTTTTCTGAAAATATGAAGTTTTGGGTGAGATGTTTCAAAATATAAAAGTTTTGGATGGTTCAAAAAAAAAACTTCCTTTTTTCCCCAACATGAAAGAACTTTTGGTTTTTGGCTAAATGACATTTTAAAACCTAATGATTCACCAACATAACACTTCAGTACCTAAAGTTTAAATTCTGGCATTTTGATACCTAAAGTTTTACTTCATGACAGCTTGTTGCCTCGTTATTCAAGAATGGCGTATCTTTGTGTCTAAATAATTTTCAATTGCAAAAAAAAAAATATGTTAGAAAGTCATATGAAAAGCAAATGGAAGTCAAAAAGGAGAATATACCCGTTTATGGAATGACTATAGATAGCAAAATGCCATGAAGTAAAATTTTAGATTAAAATGTAAAATTTTAATTGAATTGTAGGTATTTATATGCTGAATTAGTGAACCACCGGGTATTATATTTCCATTTAGGCACTGGTTTTTAGACTAATTGATTGATATTGTTTGCTGATGTGTGTTTTTGTGGATCCCTCCTAGACCTATTTATTCATGTGTCCCAGTTTTTATTTGTAGCTGAACGTAGAAAAGATATTATTTCAATTTTACCCCTCATTTTTCTCATTAATAATTAAATTTTGATATATAAGAGCCCCAGTGATATTTTGTGGTTTGATTGCACAAAACCTCCTATATTTTAGCAAGCGGGCGTGTTTACGAAATCCTATGAGAATAACTTCTATGCCGGGCTTGCATGGTGCAAGCCCTTGCATAGCTCTTGGATGGACTCCCTCCACATGCAAAGGAAGCCCATCCAAGGATCCTAGAGGTGCTTGCACCATGCAAGCGCTTCTAGGATAGTTTTATCCAAAACCTATGTATGGAGAAATCGAAAAGGAGAGGAATCAAGAAATTCAAGAGAAAAAGGAGTCAAAAAAAAAAAAGAGGAAAAGGAGGAGAAAAGACCATGAGGCAAAAATATCGAAAGCTTATGATAAAATTCAATAAACCAATAATTTCAAGAAAGATGGCATGCAAATCTCCAAGAATTTGATGAATTCAAGAAATAAAAAAGAAAGGAAATTCCAAAATTTGAAGATGAGTTGTTTTGATTCGAAATTGTTCATCAAAGAAAGTCTCAATAATGAAGGGAAGGGGGGTGGGGTGCAGAAGTTGTTAGGTTACGCAAGCGTCACAGCCATTAATCCGTGACCAAATACGGAACAAAAATTTTCAAAAACCGGCACTAACTGAACCCTGGTCTACAGATCGACCCATAAGCTCTAGATAACAAAAAACATGCATAGGGTTAGAGTGATTATACCGAATTGATCTATGTCCTTCGGTCTTCAACCTTCTTTCCTAGCTCCTTGCAGTTTCCTTGATCAAGTTTGATCTCGGGTCTCCCCCCATCGAAAATGATCCACCCGAGAGTCTATGAATCGAGCTTTAACCTCAAATCCGAGGAAACTCGAGTATCTAGTTCGCTACACTAGATAGTCAAGATGAAGTAGAGAGTGTGTAGGATTAGTTTGTTTCAATACACCCTACCTTTCTCAACATATGAGACAATTAGGATGGAAGTAGAAGAAGATGCCATGAGAGGAGAGTGTGAGGCAAAGAAAATCCAAGCGAAGAAAGCTTGAGTGTTGTGAGCTATTTGTTGTGAGCTTTTTAATCAAGCATGCTAGCAACTAAAGAAAACAACTAAAGAATAAATATCTCATGGCTCACCACAAATATCTCACAATACAAACAAGAAACTCATTATGCCACCATGAGTCACTACATGACTCATCGCCATGGGTCACCAAGTGAAGATGCATGAATAAATGCCAAAACAATGACTCACACTCTCCACTTTAATAAACATTTAACCTAAATTTTTAATACAATAAGAAATGGCAACTTCTAAAAAATAATCTTGTAAAGAATTACAAGAATATCCATCATCCGTATATATATACCAGCATCCGTATTCCAACAGAATACTAATACAACGAGACGAAAATAATCCAACAATATAATACTAGGATCTGGCTTAAACCAAAACCCACTAGTATTATTCGTCCGAATCATGATCCGTGCACAAGTGTACATATATGACCGAACCCTGCCGTAAAACCATACGGCATCTACATCGTTTCGCCCGAAGTAGGGAAACGCTCTGTGTGGGACTCTAAAGACTCGTCAATATGCTGGCAGTGGGTTTAACCATAAGCACGTCAGCGGCACTAGCTGTACGTAACGGCTACCCAGGTATTGAGAGAAAGGGAGGCCGACGAGCAAACTCATCCTGAAACCCCTACTGAGCCTGATAGTGACAATATCCGTACAGTCCGGTCCGTTCGTCTATGAGTATCGCATATCGAGTCTAGGGGGTGGATAAAGTCAGACCTCTAATAATGCTACATTTAGTGTCGGTATAAAACCTATCACCAGCTGAGAAACTACCGATCCTAGATCAGTAGTTCTCGACTATCTTGGCCAAGGATTTCTGGTGATGGCTACCCGTGCACAACGCGACATCACCCCCCAATACCGGGGGAGACGAAACCCCTGACGATCTGCTCACTGCCTCCATGTGGCTCGGGACTGTACCCAACTAAAACTTATTTGCATGACTCTTTTGAGCCGTAGTAGGGTAGTAATCAAAGCACAGTAGGAACTCACACGAGACAAATGACGATCTCAGGTCGATAGACTAACCTGTACACATGTCACCTGGGAACTGCTATCTGACAATAGGTATAATACCAACTAGCATGTTCCCGGCGAGTCCTTCTGGTGTACTCATAACCCAAAGAGCACATGTATACATCTTAAGTGCACAAACTGACACCAATAGCTTGTGAGACCGGCCACCGTCCCTTGTCGGGGTCTCGATTAGTATTTACTAGTCTACTCTAAAGTATCGATGCCCGGTCTCGAAACTCCCACGACTAGGGACGTTTAAGGATGTGCTTATAGACTACCCAGCTCTCACGTATATGATTGCCATCATTCTACAGGTAGTCAAGCAAGAATTATATAGGCTCTATCAACATATAATAGTGATCTGTAATGCCACCTGAAGCATGTACATGATGATAAAGACAAACCAGATATCATACTATCATCCCGAGTAAGACTATTCTATCCATATAAGTCCTTCCTCAATCATCGCAATCGCATGCCTGTAATCCAATAATTGACTTGAGAGCACTATAGCCAACAATCCCCCGCTTGCACTTAAGATTAATTATTGCGATATCGCATACTCACATCCCATGTGATACCGAACACCCAACTTCTCTACTAATCAGTCTCACAAATCTCGTTTGTGAAACTATTGTGTTCGATAAATAGCCTTAGTGGGTGGATCCGCTCCAGTGTTTCTTTCTGTATCTCTTTTTATCTCAACTTCGCGGAGAAAGATATCTCCCGAAATAAACAATACCTGTCTTAAAATATGTCTGGATATATGATGGGACGCAGTTCACAAATGAACTCAAAATCCAGCAAACTTCTTAGACTGTATCCTCCACTGAATTTAATCAGTATCCTGCTCCATGCCTTTCTCAGTATCTGTTTGGACCACCTGTCCAAACTACTGCCCCTCAAAAGAGGGAAAACTATAACTCTGACAGTCGCTTTGTCATCAGGTCACCTTGAAAGCCTGGAATGATAACCGTCTTCTGAAGGAGGCTGCTGTTACCATATCCGTAGAACATCCACTTATGCTCATAAACTGCTTCCTAATGTTTCTCGAAGATTGGATTAATATAAAAACTTTTTGCAGCTAGTGCGAAAACAACATCTGGTGTGGTACCTGACATCTTATGATTGACTCAATTGCATAAGCAAGTGATATGCCAATCATGCAAATCCCTCTTCCCTTTAGTCTGTAAGACATCCTTTAGAGAGGGTGACTCCATCACCTACACCACCATGCCAGGTGTCATCCATTCTAAAACATCTTTAGAATAGTGTCAAACTACCAAAATTGGGAAACTTGCCAAATCTAGATCTAAAACCATAGATCTAGTAACCAGAATGTCTGATATTATATCCATATCCTATGTAGAGAAAAAACTGTGTGACAACTACAATATAACCGATCGTAGTATAGGAATTTCACTTTCTATAAAGTGCATATCATCCAAATACCAAGACATCACATCTTTCTACCTTCTTACCAGATCCATCCCCTATTCCGATGAAGTCAAAGCATATGACTGTCACATCAAAAATAGATGATTTATCTCCGCTATACCTGCTTTAGTCTATAAATAGACACAATCTACTTGTCCACTATGCCTCCGCTGCTCCCACTGACTACAACAACTCTCTGGCAGAGTCATATACACGTGCACTTCTAAAACTAGTTTAGAACGACGCTATACTCATCCTCCTGCCGGGTCTCATAATCTAGAACAGAAGTAATGGCAAATCTGGGTAAACAAGAACCTCCCTGTTACCTTCTTTGAGGATATCGAAGTACCTCTCGGGTGCTTGAGGTTACCCACCATATCTGCGGAGTGGCTAATGGAATGTCAAATCCGATTGAAATTTAGATTCTATTAAATTTTCAGTAATCGTTTATGGTTTTGGAATCACTTCCGGTTCTACCATATTCCTACTGATGTTTTTCTGAAAAGAATTAATTTTACTAAAACTGCTGGCGAGTCAAGAACAATATCACTATTGATCTTCCAGATGGTAAAAAGTTAACCCTCGTCATAGCCTGGGATAACCCACAAACAATAATTACTGAAACGTGCCTTAAGTTTATTCGGAGTCTGGTTTCAAGTATAAGCCGGACAACTCCATATACCTCAACATCGTCAAGATACGATCCATTCTATATACAATACAGAAATATAGGCACCGCTTTAATTGGAACCAGATTTAAATCATGCACCTGTCTCCAGTGCATGTCAACTAAGTGGAATGAGGCTAAGCAGCATTACTCATCTAGGAGTGCATCCAAATATGAGTAATCCGAAAGAGAAGCAAGTTCTCAAAATATTTACTATCAACGGAATACCATAATCTAGGAGTGCATCCAAATATGAGTAATATGAAAGAGAAGTAAGTTCTCAAAACCTTTACCATCAACGGAATACCATACACAAGTATCTACATCTTTGATCACCTTGAAGAATACTGATACTTGCAACAAATGGTTCTCCACTTTATTCTTATACCTATAACTTCTCAAAACTGGGACCTTGTATTTCATCGAAATACTTGTCTAAAATTGGAGAAGTCACAAGTAAACAGAATATAGTACGAGCACCAGCCCCTTTATCCTAATCGATACTGGACAAAATACAATACTTTTAATAACTCAAACTACGTGTGTCGTAGGTTGAAAAACTGTACTATGGTTAAGAAGAATTACACCGCTGTTGAATACTCCTTACCCAATCACCAACTGATATAGGTAAATGTCATAAACATAATTTCAAAAAGTTATATCTCACTTTATAAAATAAAGTTATAGATATATCAGTTTGAAATTGATGCATAACTACGGATATTCAAAACCAAATATTTGCCGTCAGGCAAAAACCCAGTTGATTTCTTCAAATATCACCAATTACAACGAATTCCGATATAATGAGGATATAATCACCTAATTCCCAATATCTTACTCCCACTCATCATCTGTAATACTATACAGATGTGAGAAACAAATCTGGTAAATACATACTATGGAGTAAGGATCTAATTGGGAAATCAGTTTTTAATTAACAGGGCACAGTGAATACTGAAACATGAAAATGATTCGAAGGGTTATCCGGGTATTCCTAGTAATGCCTCTTCCACTATCCAGATTCATGACTATAACCGTATATTTCCGTGTCATCTCTCCAATCCTTTTATTTGTCTTTACTCGTTACCTTCTGTACACCACACTTAGGCTAATTGATTTTCTTCCTTCCCTACCTTTCAACACCAGCCTATGGTTTGGAAGAAGACTATCCAATAAGCGTAATAGGTGTACTCTCCTAAATACCAGGAGCCCTCGCAACCTGAGAGAAGGTAATGATAAAAGACAACCTGAATAATTCGATTCAATTTCTCATGAACCGTAGAAATGCAAAGGTGAAGTAGGAGTGGCGATAATATACGTGGCTTCGTCGTGAATGATAGCAGTCGCAATTTACTTTGCCCTCTTTCTAATCTCTTTATTTTTCTTCACTTATTACCTTCTGTACACCACACTTAGGCTAATTGGTTTGCTTCCTTCCCTACCGTTCGGCACCTGCCTATGGTTTGGAAGAAGACTATCCAATAAGCATAATAGGTGTATTCTCCGAATATCAGGAGCCCTCGCAACCTGAGGGAAGGTAAAAGGGCAAAGACAACTGAATAATCCTATTCAATTTCTCCAGAACCGGAAACCATTCTCGAATCTGAAATAAGTTTCTTCGAGTTCGTATGTAACTATACGACGGTCATATCCAATAAAAGGGGATATTCGTAGTAATACGGAATGTTCCGGAGAAATGTAAAGGGTAATATAGGAGCGGTAATGATTTATGCGTGTCACGCCCCGCTTCCCAGAGTACGCAAGATTAGGCACGTGACATAGCCAACCATGCTACCTATGGGCAGGATGTATCCATCCACAGTCACATTACGGTTGTAGAGATATCAAGAACAAGATAAAACTATCTAACACATGTCCAAATCCAGAATAACAAGAGTCAATGATAAATAAATGCGGAAGCAAATGATCCAATACAATAATAGAAAAGTATGTCCCATAATGCGGGCTCACATCTGGAAATAAAATGAGGGAAATAAAACTAACCACTACAGAACTCACAACTCAGCCTGCTGGCTGAAGTACTCCTGCTCGGACAGCGACAGTGGTAAAGAATCTGGGCCATGGAAAACCCAGACGTCAGCGCGTCATGTCAACCAATAATATAATGTGGACAATGTAATAGGCAATGCAAAAATAAACATGAATGAAGCAATAGTATGGAACAAGCAGTGCAGAGTAGTGTGCAGTGGGTAACTAAACTGTTTTATCGGGTTTTCTATCCTAAAGTCTTTGAAATCAATTCGAGTAATCCTCCATGTAACTCAAAGGATATGTCCCGTTACCCCCCGGGACCACGGATCAGGAAGATGGGAACCAATAGTGGTTCTGTCCCGTTGCCCCCCGGGACCACGGATCAGGAAAATGTAAGAGTCACGAATGGCTCTGTCCCGTTACCCCCCGGGACCACGGATCAAGTAATACCCTTTTAAGTTACACTTTAGATTACCCTTTTGATTCCCCCATACCCCCAAGTTATATGTGCAGGTCAGGTATTCAGTGGTCAAGAACTAATGCCAACACAAGTTCAGGTAACAGTAGGTTTGTCTGGATAGACAACAAGCTTGGTCCATGAGGACTCCATGTCAGGTTTGTTGGCATTAGGCATGAGATCAGGTAACAGGTCAGGTCATGGTATATCAGGTCAAGTCGATAGTAAAGGGTACCATGTCAGGTGCATCGGTATATATATCATGTGTAGCAAAGTCAGGTCAAGATGTAACAATATCGTGGGTGTGCTCACAACATGTATATATTCGAACAGGGGATTAATCAGCAGGAAATAAGCAATAAATTAAACAACAATAAGCAGTTCATTTAATCACAGTAGTGCATTAACATAGTGCAGCCGTTTTATCATATTAACAGGTTTTGAGCACCTTTCGCGGTGCAATAGATCAAATGATGGTGCAATACCGTTACTTCAATATCTGACTGTACTAGAACTACCAGTGTAAGGCTATCATCCTTTAAACAGTAAAATGTGGTTAACGGGTAAACTTCGTTATTAGGGTTAAAGTGGCAAACTGTAATTTTAGGTTAACTGTGATATGATATATGTCATATTGCAACCAAAAGAGAAAGAATACTATACCGAGTTACGTTTTGCAGGTTTAATGAGTCAAAACATACATAATTGTATAGTATAGCATGTAGCAAGTGATACTTGCCTCGACGGTTCGCGAACCGGGAAAAATGGACGTAACGTCGGCGGGGAAACACGCGACGGACGCACGGTTCACGGATTGAACCCAAACAACGAACACTGGGGCCACGCGGATCGGGGTACCTCGCTGGAACGTCGGATCAAGTCGTCGGTACGGCTGGATTCCGGCGAGATGCAAAACAGCGACAACAAGTTTAGAAGCTCTATGTACAGTCGAGGATAAACTAGAGGGGGAAAAAGGAAGGAGGAGGATGAAGGAAGGCTTACTGGGAATGCAGAGGTTGCGACAGCGACGGGGTCGACGGCGATGGGGTGCCGGCGAGGAAGCTGCAGGCGGTAGGCTAGGGCTGTGGGTGCTGGAGGAGGAAAGACGGTGAGGAGGGAGAGGAAGTGGTCGGGTCTGGTGCGTAGGTGAAGAGGAGGTGGTCGGCGGTGGCGCAGGTGACGACGACGAGGATCGCCGATGGTGTTTCCGGCCAACCAGAGAAGGTACGGGGGTTGCTGTGGGGTCCCTGTTGCGGCGCCGAGCACACGGGAGAAGGAGGGGATGTCGAGGTCGGAAAGAGGGGGCGAAGGCGAAGGTGCTGGTGTCGTCGGCGACGAGTTGCGGCGGCGATGGGCGAGCAGGGATGGGTGTAGGTGGCCGCGGCTATGGCGTAGGGTGCACGGGGACGTAGGGAGAGGAGGAAGGATGTGGCGAGGTTGAGGAGAGGAGGCGGAGGCGAGGGCGATGGTGGCGTTGGCGCCGGCGTCGGGGCTGCGGCGGCGACGGTGAAGGCGGCGGCTAGGGTTCTCGCGTGGGTTCTGGAGAAATTATGAGGGGAGGAGGACGTATATATATATAGGGGAGAGAGAGAGAGTTAGAGAGAGAGAGAAAGAGAAATTAGAGAGAGAGAGAGAGTTACGTGAGAGATGGAGAGAAAAATTGGAGGGGGCCCACGGGGTTAAAACCCTCGTGATTGGCCAGTGGGGAAAGATTGCACAGGTAAAAGAAATATTAAAAGATTTAGAAAGTTTAACAGTAAAATATTATGAATAGATTATGGTTTAGAATATTTTATTAATTTGTGATTTTGGCGCTAAATGAAACATTTCCAAATCACGCCCAGGTTGGGTCCAAAAATTTGAAATTCAAATAATAGGATTTTAAGCGGGTTCCAAATTTTAAAATGAAGTGTTTTATGATTAAAAAGCATACCCCCAAGTCGGACACTTGCACGCGCGCGTAGCCGTTTAAACTCGCCCGTTTCACCAAACGGGATAAGAACTTGACGCACGGACGCTACCACGCGGCTAGGGGTGACGAGTAGGCCGAGATAGATATTTTTAATTTTGTTTTAGGTGCTAAAATTTGTTATATGCAGAAATGACTTTGCCAGTTAAAATTTTACAGTAAGATCCAAACAAGCAAGATAAATGAAATGAGCAATGTCTAACACTCAACCAGTAACAGAAATAGTAGTATTGGGCTCGGGTGTTACAATGCGACTATGACAATCCAATAGCCAAAGTGTTTTAAGAAGGTTCGGTTAACTTGGTTCATGAGTTATAGTTTAGGGTCGGGCCATGGTCGCTGCCAGAGAGAGAAAGAAAAGAAACACTCAGCGTGCACTCTAAGCTAGATCAGAATGGTTAATCACTTTATCTAATCAGAATGTCTCCCACTGTTTCCTCAAATTCTCCTCAAAACCCAAAAGAAGAATTAGTCGGGATCATCTAAAATCACCCGAGAAGTAAACCAACTCATCAGTGGGAATCGGGATCCAACTATCATCGCATGATAACTTTATGGAATCCACTCAAGTCACCACACTCCAGAAGTTATGCACATATCTGGCAAGTTTCCTGTATGTTTGAAACTCCCAGTGTGATTTTTACCCCTAGGACCAAGTGACCTTGACGAATAATCAACAAATCAAAAGGTCCTAGTCAAGTTCAACCCGTTATTATCTTGATTGCGTTAAACCCACCAGCACGACCCTTGACGAATAATCAACAAAGTCGTACGACCGTCCTAACCAATCCACATGTCCATACGACAGAAAAGCATTACTAAGCTACCGCACACCACGCCTCGATGAATAGCAAAGACAAACGTAACGCGAATACTAAGCAATACTAATCTGAAATGACGGAGGGCTACGGCTGTTTTTTGGCGAAAAACCTTTAATGTAATGAACTTGATATTGTTGAAGGAACAGAGTGGTTTTATAAATGTATAGTGGCGAAAACTTTTGCTAAAGATGTCACTACCGGTGAAGGGATCTCAGCTCTTTCCCCGTCGAATGAGGTGCAGGATATTCCAAACCGAATACCACGATGCAAAGCAAAAATAATCGACTACAGTAAAGTTATTACGTTGACGCAAACTTTTGCTCAAGGGGTCACTCCTGATGAGGGGATCTCGGTCCTTGCCTCGTGGAATGAGGTGCTGGATATTCATAACCGAATATCACCATGCAAAACAAAAGCAAACGTCTGTAATGTCTGTTTTTAAAAAACTTGGTTCCAACAACATCAAATAGGTTTGTTTTATCTTTTCATTGATCAGAATCAACACAGTCCCATCAATTAATCATACCAGAAAAGAAAGAAAAATATGATGTACGTATATGCCACCCGCATTCGCCACTGGGCCACGTCATCACCCGTTAGGTTACTTAACTAACGACAGAGCGGGGGATGGACTAACGCGGATGCAAAACATATACAACATCTACTAGTATATATATATAAATATATATAACATTCGTCACATGCATGATATAAAGTAACATTTCATAATCTCAGCCAAGCAACACAGAGTGGTGGATAATCCTGGAGCCTCGGGTTTCACTTGAGCCGCAAATGAGACCCGACGTTCCCTGTCGTATGGATAGCCTGTGCAATGAAAACCTAAACCCCTAAGAGCGCGGCAAGTTACCCGCCAATCCTAGAAGCGAGGCAACCCCAATCAACAACGTGAATGGGCCACCCAACACTTCACGGAATCCGGTAACTTGAGAACTCTTCCGTGGGTCAACCTATACTCCTTACGAGTGCGGCGAATAGCCCGCCAATTCTAGAGTAAGGCCCTCTCCGTCTCAACGCCATGAGATGCGGGCCCGTTGCCCTCTAGAATCTTGTTAACCATGCACTCCACCGTGGGGTAATCCTAATACAGAAAAGAAAATAATATGTACAACGGTGACATCGACCTCAACCCAGTCGTGCCCCAAACAAATAATATACAAATTGGCAGATACAGCAGTCCACATGCCGGACGCTCGCCCTGCAATATCAAATGTACAAATGAAACTAAACTGTACTACCATTGCACCCAAGCTATCCAACACGACGATCCAACCACAACCACAGCACAACACAGAACATTAACGTGAATGTCACGTTCGCAAACCCGTCTAAAAGAGCATATAGCAGTTAGACGAGTTGTACCGCTCTAATGGTATTCACGGTCGTAGATAGTAATGTATGTACTGAAAACTACGACATTAGAATTCCACACGCAATTAGCAAACTAAATCAATTTCCAAAACCATGAAAAAAACAGAGAGCTAAAGCTCCAAAAACCGATCGTTTAAGCCAATTCGGAAGTCCGAATCAAAACGAAACGCGCCCAAACCTTCACGGGGAGTTAGAGCACGAAATTAACTTCGAGTCGGGAGGCCTAGAGGGGATACCCCATCCCTGAGGCCACCACGAGGTGTCCAGGGGGTACCATGTTGGTGTGTAGAAAATGAGTCATTATACTAATTTCCTTTTTCTTTAATTCATTAACAAAAATCTAGATATTTATCAACCGTGTGAGTCTTGTATTGACATCTTCTATGTATCATCCACCATGACACATATGTATATATGTATGTGTGCATGCACATCATCATGTGTATGTATAAACATATATGCATACATCCAAAAGAAAATGTTTAATTAAAAATGAGCTAAAAGTTAATATTAAATCAACACTTGATTTAATAAATCGGTCACATCAAATGCGACCCGACCAATATTGAACACCCGATTAAAATACGGTATCATATATTCGTATTTAATCGAGCTCCTATGTATATCACATATACACACCACATCATTTCGCCTGAGCTAGAAAAATCCCGTGTGGGACTCTAAGACTCGTCAATACGCCGGCAGTAGGTGATGATCATATCAAAACACCTACAGGCCGCAAGTAGTCAGCTAAACGTAACAGCCACCCGGGTATTGAGCGATCAGAAGAAAAACAAGCGAACCCATCAAAACTCCTGTCGAGCCATTGGCAACACTTACCGTACAGTCCGGTCTCTTCGTCTGATATGCTGCATATCAAGTCTAGGGATGGAATCGTCGAGCCCTATTAACTCAATAAGTCATGTCGATATGGTCTATGACCGGTCGAGAAACTACTGATAACACTTATCAGCAAATCTCATCAGCCATGGCCAGGGACTTCAAGTTAGAGCCAATCGCACATTGCACAACATCAACTCCCAATATCAGGAGAGACGAAACCCCTCCTATCGCTCACTGTCTCCATGTGTCTCGGGACTATACCAAAAGCCACCTATTTGCACGACTCAGTAGAGCCATGGTAGGGTGGAAATCAAAGTACAATTGGAGAACACACAAGACTCTATGACGATCTTAACCTGTACCAGTGTCACCAGAGAACTGCTATCCGACGATAGATATAATACCATATAGGAATTCTCGGTGAGTCCGTTCAGTGTACCCAGTCTCCACTGAGCACCCGTATACAATCTTCGATGTCACAACACCAATGGATATGGGATCATCCATCGCCCATCATATGGGTCAAGAAACGTATACGCTAGTCTACTCTGGAATATCGATACCCTATCTCGATATACATACGACTAGGAACATTTAAGGATATACTTATAGACTACACATGCCCCACTAGTATGATCTCCATCATAGCCATGGAAATCAAGCAAATATCCTTAGGGCTTTATCAACATGTATCAAATGAACAGTATCAAGTAAACATGTCAGATAAAGTAAAACCAGATAGCATACCATCATGTCGAGCAAGAAATTCATATATCAAAATATACATATATATATGTCCAAGCATCCACTATACATATAATGGCCTCTAGGGCATACATATATCCAACAATCTCCCACTTGCACTAAGGCCAATTATTGGTGTATCTCATACCCAACATCTCAAAAAGTCGCTCATGTTGCGGCTGTGGAAGGGCCTTGGTCAATGGATCCACGGTGTTATCCTTTGTATCTACTTTCCGAATCTCGATCTCTTGGCGATCAACTATCTCCCGGATCAAATGATATCGCCTGAGGATGCATCTGGACTTTTGATGGGATCTGGGTTCTTTGGCCAATGCCATAGCTCCATTATTATCACAATACAATGGTATTAGATTAATAATGGTTGGAACTACTCCTAGCTCCACAACGAACTTCCTCATCCAGACGGCTTCCTTGGCAGCATCATTTGCAGCAATATACTCAGCTTCCATCGTGGAGTCTGCAACGGTATCCTGTTTGGAACTCTTCCAACATACGGCCCCTCCATTGAGGGTAAATATAAACCCTGAGATAGATTTACTGTCATTCTTATCACTTTGGAAGCTGGAATCGGTAAAGGCCTCCATTTAGAGATCCCCATTACCATACACCAAGAACAATTCTTTAGTCCTTCGCAAGTACTTAAGAATGTTCTTCACGGCTATCCAGTGTTGCTCCCCTGGGTTGGATTGATACCTACTCACTACAGCTAGTGGATAAGCTATATCAGGGCGAGTACATATCATCGCATACATTATAGATACTACGGCTGAAGCGTAGGGTATAATGCTCATGCGAGCTCTCTCTTCATCAGTCTTCGGACAGAAGTCCTTAGAGAGAGTAATTCCATGGCAAGCGGGAAAGGAACCACGCTTGGAATCTTCATACTAAACCTTTTTAGGATGGTATCAATGTACTTTGATTGGGACAATCCAATAATCTCTTGGATCTATCTCTATAGATCCTTATGCCCAAAATGTAAGAGGTATCACCCAGGTCCTTCATGGAGAACCTTTGTGATAAGAATAATTTGACCGATTGTAGCATAGGAATATCATTTCCTATCAAGCGAATGTCATCTACGTACAACACGAGGAAAGTGACAGTACTCCCTACAATCTTCTTATAAATGCATGGTTCATTTATATTTTTGATAAAATCAAACTCTTTGATTGTATCATCAAAAAAGATGTTCCAGCTCCGAGATGCCTGCTTTAATCCATAAATGGATTTAAGCAACCTACACACTTCTTCTTTGACCATTGACTTTAACCATGGTTTGATTTCCTTTGTTCTTTAACCCATCTACAAAATATCTAAATATTAGTTAACTATGGTTATATTTGAGAGTGTCTCATATATATTCTTTTCTTTTTCTTTTTGGAGATTAAGTTTTCATTATATTTTACAAAAGCTTTTGCCATTTTCATCTTCCTCCTTCTTCAAACTCTCTTGAGTTTTGTTTAGAGTGAGGAACTTAAAAAGAAAGGGTTTTTAAGTGAGTTTACAAACCACACAACTATTCTACACTACCCTAACCCTTTAGTGTAGAGTGTTTGCTTCATTTTGTGTAGCTTAGAGCTTGATCTAGAAATCTCCGGGTGGATCATCGTAGACGACGAAGGATCTTGAGCGGAGTCGTTCCAAGCTTCGAGCAAAGCCGTAGGAGTCCTAAAGACCGAAGGAGTTGGCTACAAAGGTTGTATTTTCTTTTCCTTCAAGTTTAGACTTCACATAATGATGTTTTTACCCTAATCTCTAGTTACGATTCGTAGTTCATTCGTAATAGCCCTCTAGAATTTAAAAGATCACTACTTTATGATGTTGCAACCTTACTAGAGACGCTACTACACACCAACATGGTATCAGAGCCTAGCTAGAGCTTTAGGGTAAACTGGACGAAGTTCAAAAACTCAATCGAACATAAAAAAATGAGATTTTTACATGCTCACTGGAAAATTTTTCAAAAGTTGGAATTTTTGTAATTAAAAATATTCAGAAAATAGAGCAGGGTTTTCTATGGATCCCCAAGAAAAACGAGCGCCTAACTCGACATAACAACCGCAGAACCGCGACCAAATAGGTGTATTTGCGGCGGTTCCGCGGCGCCGTTGGTGAGGCTTGGACCGTGCGCTCTTGCGTTGATCCGTAGGTACTATATATGCTCTCTGGGAATTTTTTTTATGCAGGTTCAAGTGTTGAGATCTATTACAATAATGGGTATGTTGATGTGTTGATTGATATATTTTTAATGTCGTCTATACTTTTCAATTGTTGATGTGATATGATGTATAGGATCGTCGTGATCGAATGGCCGGGGGTTTTATGTGAGACGAGAGTTTATCTTTTCATTCATGTAAAATTCATTGTATATATTATTCTTTTATTGGGGCACATCCGGGTTGAGGATGTTGTCTCCATTGATGTATATTTTACTTTTCCGTATTAAGATAGACCCAAGGAGGGGAGCACGAGTGGCCGAGTTCTGGAGTTCAGTGGGAGGCCATCTCGAGGAGTCGAGACCGGGTCACCTAAACTCCAAAATTGGAAGGGTCACTTGCCGCTCTCGTAGGGGTCTAAGGGTGTGGGCTTGGCTATTCATCACGACCGTGGAATCTGTATTTTCTATCTTAGGCTAAGTAGAAAATACAGAGTTCCTAGTATATCCTATATTTTCATATATGTGTTTCTGCTGCTAATTATTCTGTGATGTGATTGCTTAATATCTTAGACGAATGTGATATTGTTATATATGTGATATGTAATACTGTTTTTCGTTTCTTTCTGTAATGGCTTTGGAACTTAAATGATGGGAATACATTAATGAGATTAATGTAAAAGAAAAGAAACCTAAAGATGTTGTAGAATCAGATTTGAAACCCACTCGGTTTCTTTTTATGAAAAAGCAAGTTTCAAAAGATGCGGAGTTTAATCCACTCATTTTCTAAAAACAATTTAGATTCTACAACGAAATCAAGTTCAAAGCGTTAAAGGTTTTCATAAAAACCATCCGCAACCCTCCGTTATTTTAGGAAGCAGAATACTTAGTATTCGTGCTACGTATGTTGATTATGGTCAAGGCGCAGTGTACGGTAGCTAAGTGATGTCTTCGTATAAAGCATATGATGTGATAAGTTAGGACATTCATATGATTATGTTGATTATAGTCAAGGGTCATATGGGTGGGTCTAGTTAATCTCGAAATGACGGGTAGAACTTGACTAGTGCTTATGATATGTTGACCATAGCCATGGTCATAAGCATCTAGGGGTAAAAACCATATCGGGAGTTTCGAGAGTTGAGATTTGCAATGAGATTGCATACCATCTATATGATATTTGGATCCCGATCCCACTGTGAGGAAGAGTTACTCCCGGGAGAATTTTGCACTTTACAATTAGCTAATCCAGTAGGTGTCTAGAAAGGTGTTAACGGGGTTTGACCTATGGGGAAAACGAGATTTATTTTAATTAGGTCTGTACGCAAGCACGGGGAACCTCCCTCGAAGTACCGACACTGGCCTGGCTGACCGGTTAGCGAAACTGTAGAATGCAATTAATCCTGACTAGTTTTCTTTTCAGGTTTGAAAGAAAATTTGATAAAAGCAGTGGGAGACATCGATTAGATAAGATAATGACCAATCTGATCTTTGCAAGAGCATTTCGCTGAGTGTATTCTTTTCTCTCTCCTAATGGCAGATACCGATGACGGGACTTAAGTTTCTTTTAGAGAAAAACAAACTGACTAGATCAAATTATAAAGAATGGTTGAGGAACTTGAATATTGCACTCACATATGATAAAGTATCATATGTCCTCACTACTAAAGCCCCACCCGTCCCAGGACCTGAATCATCTGTTTCGGATAAGGAGATCCGAAAAACATGGGATATTGATTGCAACACGGCCACGTGCCTTGCGCTTGCTTCTATGGACAGTATCCATCAGAAACAGCACGAGAAGATGGATATACAATCCATCTTTCTTCATACAAAGGAGTTGTATGAAGAGCAATCTCGTACTTTACGCTACGACGCATCTCGAAAGCTGTTTCAGATGCGGTTGGCCCCCGGTGCATCAGTAGGAGACAATGTTCTGAAGATGATTGGTCTTATAGAAGAACTTGAGGAACTGGGATGGACTATGGATAATGAGCAATATACATATATTGTTTTACAGTCTCCCTCCCCCACCTTTGCTCCGTTCATAGTGAATTTCAATATGAACGATTTGGAGAAATCATTGCCTGAACTTCTCAATATGTTGAGAAATGCAGAGAGCACGCTTAAGATAGCGAAAACTCCCGCTCTGCTTTATGGGACATCTTCCTCTTCAGTCCCGAAAGCCAAGACCAAGGGAAAGAAGAAGAAGAATCCCACCAAGTCGAGAGGTGGAGTTGAAAAGGCGAAGGGGAAAGACAACTCTGGGACCGCGGGAAGTAGAAAAGGAGAATGTTTTTACTACCACAAGTCGGGACACTGGAAACGCAATTGTGTTTTGTACCATGCAAATCTCAAGAAGAAGAAGCATGTTGATACTTCCGCTTCAAGTGTGTTTGTAACTGAAAACTGTTTTTCATTAAACTCTGCATCTTGGGTATTAGATACCGGTTCTGGTTCTCACATCTGTAATTGTATGCAGGGATTGAGAAACAGTAGACTTTTGAAGACTGGGGACCACACTCTATGGGTTGGAAATGGTTCTAATGTACATGCTGTATCCGTAGGAGAGTATCATCTGGGGTTGCTTTCAGGATGTATTTTGGTTTTGAACCCTTGTTATTTTGTACCTGATATGCTATGTAATATAATATCCGTATCTTTGTTGGACAATGAAGGATATCATTTTGTGTTGCAAAATAATATTATGAACATTAACTTGAATCAACAGTTGATTGGGTATGGTACACTAAGTAACGGAATTTACGTCCTAAACCAACACACAGTTTTTAATATACAACATACAAATAAAAGAAAGATTTCAGAAATAAATGAATGTTTTCTTTGGTATTGTAGACTTGGTCATATTAATGAAACAAGACTAAACAAGTTACATAAAGATGGATATTTAAAATCTTTTGAATATAAATCTTATGCAACTTGTCGGTCTTATATCAAAGGTAAAATGACCAAAACTCCGTTTGTAGGACACGGAGAGAGAGCTACAGAACTCTTAAGCCTCATACATAGTGATGTATGCGGACCAATGTCTACACATGCTAGAGGCGGTTTTTCATACTTCATCACTTTTACTGATGATTTCTCAAGATTCGGACACGTGTTTTTATTGAAGCATAAATCCGAAGTTTTCGAGAAATTCAGGGAGTACAAACTTGAAGTAGAAAAACAAACTGGCTCGAGTATCAAGAAACTTCGATCAGATCGAGGTGGAGAGTATTTAAGTACTGAGTTTTCAGACTTCTTAAAAGAGAATGGGATTCTCTCTCAACTCACTCCTCCGTACACACCACAGCACAACGGTGTGTCAGAACGGAGGAATCGTACCCTATTAGATATGGTACGGTCCATGATGAGTGATGCTGAGTTGCCACTTTCCTTTTGGGGACATGCATTAGAGACAGTAATTTATCTATTGAACAGGGTTCCAACCAAGACCATGTCTACCACTCCATATGAGATGTGGTGTGGAAAGAGACCATCTCTTAAAAGAGTTAGGATATGGGGTTGTCCGGCTTATGTCAAAAAGCAGAATCCGGATAAACTCGAGACACGATCGGTCACGTGTAAATTTATGGGATATCCAAAACACTCGTATGGATATCTATTCTACCACAAGGAGGAACAAAAGGTGTTTGTTTCTCAACATACCACATTTTTGGAAAATGAAATCTTTACAGACAGTACTGATGGCAAAGTAGTAGAACTAGAAGAGGTTCTAGAGACACAAATTACTCAGGACGAATTGGTTGACACTGATATTGCAGTAGAACTTCAAGAACCTCAGCCGCTCCAGAGATCTAGTAGAACTTCTCGCCCGTCGGAGAGATACTATGGGTTTCTCATTGATGGTGATAGAGAAGATTGCATCATGGATGATGATGACCCTACTAGTTTTCAGCAAGCTATCACATGTGGTGACTCAGTGAAGTGGCTGGATGCCATGAGATCCGAAATGGAGTCCATGTACACTAACAAAGTATGGACTTCGGATGTTGCACCTCCTGGGATAAAACCCGTTGGGTGCAAATGGATCTTTAAGAGAAAGATTGGTGTAGATGGACAGGTAGAGACCTATAAAGCAAGGCTTGTAGCGAAAGGTTTTCGTCAAAGATCAGTACTGGACTATGATGAAACTTTCTCTCCAGTAGCAATGCTTAAATCCATTTGGATCCTACCTGCTATTTCTGCTCACTACGACTATGAAATCTGGCAGATGGACGTTAAGACTGCATTTCTAAATGGTGATTTAGAAGAGTGCGTTTTTATGGATCAGCCAGAGGGCTTCATTGACAGTGGGAGCAGCGAAAAAGCGTGTAGGTTGCTTAAATCTATTTATGGATTAAAGCAGGCATCTCGGAGCTGGAACATCTGTTTTGATGATACAATCAAAGAGTTTGATTTTATCAAAAATATAGATGGGGAATTTATAAGAAGATTGTAGGGAGTACTGTCACTTTCCTCGTATTGTAAGTAGATGGCATTCTCTTGATAGGAAATGATATTCCTATATTACAATCGGTCAAATTATTCTTATCACAAAGGTTTTCCATGAAGGACCTGGATGATGCCTCTTACGTTTTAGGCATAAGGATCTATAGAGATAGATCCAAGAGATTATTGGGATTTTCCCAATCAAAGTACATTGATACTATCCTAAAAAGGTTTAGTATGGAAGATTCCAAACGCGGCGCCTTGCCCGCTTGCCATGGAATCACTCTCTCTAAGGACTTCTGTCCGAAGACTGATGAAGAGAGAGCTCGCATGAGCATTATACCCTACGCTTCAGCCGTAGGATCTATAATGTATGCGATGATATGTACTTGCCCTGATATAGCTTATGCACTATCTGTAGTGAGCAGATATCAATCCAACCCAGGGGAGCAACACTGGATAGCCGTGAAGAACATTCTTAAGTACTTGTGAAGGACTAAAGAATTGTTCTTGGTGTATGGTAATGGGGATCTCCAAATGGAGGCCTTTACCGATTCCAGCTTCCAAAGTGATAAGGATGACAGTAAATCTATCTCAGGGTTTGTATTTACCCTCAATGGAGGGGTGGTATGTTGGAAGAGTTCCAAACAGGATACCGTTGCAGACTCCACGATGGAAGCTGAGTATATTGCTGCAAATGATGCTGCCAAGGAAGCCGTCTGGATGAGGAAGTTCGTTGCGGAGCTAGGAGTAGTTCCAACCATTATTAATCCAATACTATTGTATTGTGATAATAATGGAGCTATGGCATTGACCAAAGAACCCGGATCCCATCAAAAGTCCAGACACATCCTCAGGCGATATCATTTGATCTGGGAGATGGTTGATCGCCAAGAGATCGAGATTCGGATAGTAGATACAAAGGATAACACCGCGGATCCACTCACCAAGGCCCTTCCACAGCCGCAACATGAGCGACTTTTTGAGATGTTGGGTATGAGATACGCCAATAATTGGCCTTAGTGCAAGTGGGAGATTGTTGGATATATGTATGCCCTAGAGGCCATTATATGTATAGTGGATGCTTGGACATATATATATGTATATTTTGATATATGACTTTCTTGCTCGACATGATGGTATGCTATCTGGTTTTACTTTATCTGACATGTTTACTTGATACTGTTCATTTGATACATGTTGATAAAGCCCTAAGGATATTTGCTTGACTTCCATGGCTATGATGGAGATCATACTAGTGGGGCATGTGTAGTCTATAAGTATATCCTTAAATGTTCCTAGTCGTAGGTATATCGAGATAGGGCATCGATATTCCAGAGTAGACTAGCGTATACGTTTCTTGACCCATATGATGGACGATGGATGATCCCATATCCATTGGTATTGTGACATCGAAGATTGTATACGGGTGCTCAGTGGAGACTGGGTACACTGAACGGACTCACTGAGAATTCCTATATGGTATTAAATCTATCATCGGATAGCATTTCTCTGGTGACACTGGCACAGGTTAGTCTGTAGACCCGAGATCGTCATAGAGTCTTGTGTGTTCTCCAACTGTACTTTGATTTCCACCCTACCACGGCTCTACTGAGTCGTGCAAACAGGTGGCTTTTGGGTATAGTCCCAAGACATATGGAGACAGTGAGCGATAGGAGGGGTTTCGTCTCTCCCGGTATTGGGAGTTGATGTTGTGCAATGTGCGATTGGCTCTGACTTGAAGTCCCTGGCCAGGGCTGATGAGATTTACTGATAAATGTTATCAGTAGTTTCTCGACCAGTCATAGACCATATCGACATGACTTATTGAGTTAATAGGGCTCGACGATTCCATCCCTAGACTTGATATGCAGCATATCAGACGAAGAGACCGGACTGTACGGTAAGTGTTGCCAATGGCTCGACGGGAGTTTTGACGCGTTCACTTGTTTTTCTTCTGATAGCTCAATACCCGGGTGGCCGTTACGTTTAGCTGACCGCTTGCGGCTTGTAGGTGTTTTGATATGATCATCACCTACTGCCAGCGTATTGACGAGTCTTAGAGTCCCACAAAGGATTTTTCTAGCTCAGGCGAAATGATGTGGTGTGCATATGTGATATGCGCAGGAGCTCGATTAAATACGAATATATGATACCGTATTTGAATCGGGCGTTCAATATTGGTCGGGTCGCATTTGATGTGACCGATTTATTAAATCAAGTGTTGATTTAATTTAACTTTTAGCTCATTTTTAATTAAACCTTTTCTTTTGGATGTATGCATATATGTTTATACATACACATGATGATGTGCATGCACACATACATACATACATATGTGTCATGGTGGATGATACATAGAAGATGGCAATACAAGACTCACATGGTTAATAAATATCTAGATTTTTGTTAATGAATTAAAGAAAAAGGAAATTAGCATAATGACTCATTTTCTACACACTTCTTCTTTGACCATTGACTTTAACCTTGGTTTGATTTCCTTTGTTCTTTAACCCATCTACAAAATATCTAGATATTTAGTTAACTATGGTTATATTTGAGAGTGTCTCATATATATTCTTTTCATTTTCTATTTGGAAATAAGTTTTCATTGTATTTTAAAAAAGTTTTTGCCATCTTCATCTTCCTCCTTCTTCAAGCTCTCTTGAGTTTTGTTTAGAGTGAGGAACTTAAAAAGAAAGGGTTTTTAAGTGAGTTCACAAACTACACAACCATTCTACACTACCCTAGCCCTTTAGTGTAGAGTGTTTGCTTCATTTTGTGTAGCTTAGATCTTGATCTAGAAATCTTCGGGTGGATCATCGTAGACGACGAAGGATCTTGAGCGGAGTCGTTCCAAGTTTCGAGCAAAGCCGTAGGAGTCCTAAAGACCGAAGGAGTTGGCTACAAAGGTTGTATTTCCTTTTCCTTTAAGTTTAGACTTCACATAATGATGTTTTTACCCTAATCTCTAGTTACGATTCGTAGTTCGTTTGGAATAGCCATTTAGAATTTAAAAGTTCACTACTTTATGATGTTGCAACTTACTAGAGGCGCTACTACGCACCAACAAGACAGACCCGAAACTGCCCAAGGTGGGGCAATTTCGGGTCCCCACCGCCAAGACCACCTTGTGGTGGTCTTGGGGAGTGGGCCAAGCCACTCGGTCCCCCCGGGGGGTTCCCCAGGATGCCCATGCACCACCCCACGGCTTCTCAGTTCCAACCGTGAGCCCGCGGGGTGCGCAAACTTCTCAAACTTTCAGTTTTTGGAACTGTTTTGTCGGCAGTTTTTGCATGCCAAAAACGGTGGATTTCTAATGTCGTAATGAGTTAACTAAGGCTTCTGAAGTGGCTCTGATACCATGTTGGGTTACGCAAGCGCCCCAGCAATCAATCCGTGGCCAAATGCGGAACAAAATTTTTCAAAAACCGGCGCTAACGGAACCCTAGTTTACGGATCGACCTATAAGCCCTAGATAACAAAAAACATGCATAGGGTTAGAGTGATTTTACCGAATTAATCCATGCCCTTCGGTCTTCAACCTTCTTCCCTAGCTCCTTGCGGCTTTCTTGATCAAGTTTGATCTCCTGTCCCCCCCCATCGAAGATGATCCACCCGAGATTCTATGAATCGAGCTCCAACCTCAAATCCGAGGTAACTCGAGTATCTAGTTCGCTACACTAGATAGCCAAGGTGAAGTAGAGAGTGTGTAGAATTAGTTTGTCTCAATACACCCTATGTTTCTGAACACATGAGACAATTAGGGTGGAGGTAGAAGAAGATGCTATGAGAGTAGAGTGTGAGGCAAAGAAAATCCAAGTGAAGAAAGCTTCAGTGTTGTGAGCTATTTGTTGTGAGCTTTTTTATTAAGCATGCTAGCAACTAAAGAAAACAACTAAAGAATAAATATCTCATGGCTCACCATAAATATCTCACAATACAAACAAGAAACTCATCATGCCACCATGAGTCACTACATGACTCATCACCATGAGTCACCAAGTGAACATGCATGAATAAATGCCAAAACAATGACTCACACTCTCCACTTTAATAAACATTTAACATAAATTTTTAATACAATAAGAAAAGGCAACTTCTAAAAAATAATCTTGTAAAGAATTGCAAGAATACCTCTCATCCGTATATATATACCCGCATCCGTATTCCGACAGAATACGAATACAACGAGACGAAAATAATCCAACAATATAATACTAGGATCCGGCTTAAACCAAAACCCACTAGTTTTATCCATCCGAATCATGATCCGTGCACAAGTGCACGTATATGATCGAACCCTGTCGTAAAACCATATGGTCTCTACATCGTTTCGCCCGAAGCAGGGAAACCCTCTTTATGGGACTCTAAAGACCCGTCAATACGCTGACAGTAGGTTTAACCACAAACACGTCAGCAGCACTAGCTGTACGTAACGGCTGCCCAGGTATTGAGCGAAAGGGAGTCCGACGAGCAAACTCATCCTGAAACCCCTACTAAGCCTGATAGTAACAATATCCGTACAGTCCGGTCCGTTTATCTATGAGTATCGCATATCGAGTCTAGGGGGTGGATAAAATCAGACCCCTAATAACGTGACATTTAGTGTCGGTATGAAACCTATCACCAACCGATCCTAGATCAGTAGTTCTCGACTACCTTGGTCAAGGATTTCTGGTGATGGCCACCCGTGCACAACGCGACATCAACCCCAAATACCGGGGGAGACGAAACCCCTGACGATCCGCTCACTGCCTCTATGTGGCTCGGGATTGAACCCAACTAAAACCTGCTTGCATGACTCCTTTGAGCCGTGGTAGGGTAGTAATCAAAGCACAGTGGGAATTCATACGAGACAAATGACGATCTCAGGTCGATAGACTAACCTGTACACATGTCACCTGGGAACTGCTGTCAGACAATATGTATAATACCAACTAACATGTTCCCGGCGAGTCCGTCCGGTATACTCATAACCCAATGAGCACCTGTATACATCTTAGGTGGACAAACTGACACCAATGGCTTGTGAGAACGGCCACCGCCACTCCTCGGGGTCTCGATTAGTATACACTAGTCTACTCTGGAGTATCGATGCCCAGTCTCGAAACCCCCACGACTAAGGACATTTAAGGATGTGCTTATAAACCATCTAACTCTCACGAATATGATCATCATCATACTGCAGGTAGTCAAGCAAAAATCCTATGGGCCCTATCAACATGTAATAGTGATCTGTAATGTCACCTGAAGTATGTACATGATGATAAAAACAAACCAGATAGTATACTATCATCTCGAGTAAGACTGTTTTATCTGTATAGGTCCTCCCTCAATCATCGCAATCACGTGCCTATAATCCAATAATTGACTTGAGGGCACGATTGCCAGCAGAAGTTTAACAAAATTTCAAAATACTAATTATAATACAAGAGATGGGGAAAATTAAGAGATAATAATATTCAAAGAAACAATGTGCATAAACTAGGAATATCTAACCATCTTATTATGTCGAAGCATTTAAACATCAAATTAGACTAGGGGCATATTTGCAATACATCGCAAATAAGAGGGTCTGTGTAAAATACAGTCTCGATCTCTTATAAATCATAAACCAAAGGAGATGCAAGTTTTTTAAGGTGAAAATGAAATAAAATTTATGCCCGTTATTCATTTCTTACGAATTAGATAGGTTATTGTAGGAGCAGATTAATATTACTCTGTAGATGTGAGGATATGTATCATCCTATAAGATAAAAACCTACGGAACTAGGCTTCAAAGAAAATTCACTAAAACTTTATTAAATCAAATACTTCATACAAAAGTGTTACAGCTAAGAACTTTTATATAGGCTTAAAGCAATTAATCCTAAATATCTAATATTAAACTGAATAAAATCTAAAGTTACCAAACTTATTAAAATCTTAACTAACAAACTTAATTAAAAAAATTCCCAAAAAACGAAAGTAAATAAGATCTATCCAAATAATAATCCTAAAATTAAATTAAATTTCCAAAATTTCATGAAAGAGGCGCAAGGCTTTTCAACTGTAATTATTGCAAATAAAAGAAATTCCAACTAATTTATGATAAATTAAATAACAGTATTCTGCATATGTAAATCCCCAGTTCCTTGAATATAATTTTTCCCGTATTTCCCCCAAATTTTTACTATTATTTTGCATATTTTAAAATATTTTTTATTAGTTTATTTATTATTTTTTTCCTAATCTAAACCCAAACCCAATCCCTAACCGGGCCCAAACCCGACCCGTTACACCCCAACCTTCTCTTCTTCTTCTTCTTCTTCTTTTCCTTTTTCTCTTTTCCCTCCAAATTTTCCAATGTCCCTCTCCCCCTTTCTTGAGAATGCCGCCTCGTGACCCGCGTCCCACCTCTGCGACGACTTCGCCACGATCTCAACAACCCCGAGATCCCCGACGCCCATCTATCCACTCCCTCATCTCCCCTCTCTCTCCCCAACGGCTCCCCTCCCCTTTCTTTCGCACTCGTCCCCGACCTCGTCCTCATCACGCCAACGACCCCGCGATCTCCGCGGCTACCTCCTCTATCCTCTCTCGCTTCCTCTCTCTCCCTCCCTCTTAATCTCATACTCTCTCGCTCGCTGTCACTCCATAACACCTTTCCCCCTTCTCTCACCACCGGTGACCACGGCTCCTAGCACCATCATCTCCGGCCACCCGAGCTCCACCAGCGATCTCAGCCGACGAGCAGCCTCACCTCCACCACCGCAAGCAGATCCCCACTCCCTTCTCCTCTACCCAACTCTTTTCAACCGCCAACCACCGTTGACCCCATCTCAACACCGACGAGCCCAACAACGAGGTCGTCTCCGATAAGCACCGCCACTCTCACCTTCACCACCGCACCCCCATGCCTCCATCACGACACTCGACCTACACCAGAGCTCTCCTTATTTCCTTGACCGCCGTCGGCACCCTAGGGCCTCACCGCCTCCTGCCGCCACCTAACTCGACCGCCGACGACCCTCGCCAACACCATCAGTTTCTCGACGAATACCAACACCACGTCTATAGCCGTGCCCACCTCTATGCAACCCCGTCCCCCGGTCCCGTGCACACACCGTGCCCACTCCCACACCAGCGTCGCATTCAGTGCCGTGTCGCGCCGTGCCACACCGGCACCACGCATCGAGCCAAAACCATGCCCAGTACCATGTCATGCCTGCGTCATCACCGCGTCTACTACCGTGTCACGCCTGCGTCATTACCGTGTCCAGTACCGGATCACCGCGTATCGCGCTCGCGTCACGCACCGTGTCCAGTATCGCATCGTCTCATGTGTTGAGACGAATTCTGCACGTGGTGTCGCTTCTATATCAGCGACTGAAGGCAAGTGAAACGTTCACTTGTTTACCATGCTACTACAAACTTTAGCCGTGTTAGTTACAACAACTATATATATATATATATATATATATAATTAGATAGTCGATTTTATTGGGATTTTGTAGCGAACTATAGCACCGTCTTATTGATTAGAGCCCGACTAAGGCTTACTACTGTGTTTGGCATCATGTAAGAGTCATATGGTCTTTATCTAATTTAGTTTGGCTAAATGAAACGGGAATTACGATCGATAACCGAACGTTTACCTAGATGTTCGATAGGTTAACCGAATGAAAATCCTATTTAACATGCCTATGTTTTGGGAATTGAATTCCATTACTGTTGATAACTATTGTGTAGTGGTTTAAGTTTAAAATATATCACCCCAAAGAGGCGACGCCAAATCTGGGTTCTACTGTACATGTCGTAGTGTTAAATATATATTAAATTAGATACATGTCGAAATGTAATTTTCTATGGCTCATATTGGAGCTGACTCGATAATATAGAACCCTCTATAGTTTATTCTTTAATACTGATAGATCACAGCAACGAGAATGGACCGGGAATGCGGCTCTGGACTACAGTCCGTAGCAGCATTCCATGAAGATACCTGAACTTAAGCGCCTGCACATCCCTACGAAAAACTGAAAATATGTAGAGTCCTATATCTTCGCGTAGATAATTCAGTTAGCTAACATATGGTTCTAGTCTCGTTAAGTTTCTCTGTCGTTTGGTATTTTTATTATATTTTAGATTGTTGACGTGTTCTGCAGTTTCTGCAGTGACATTTTTTATACCTTCACACTAAATAGGACATATCTCCTGTTACAAAAAGGATATCATTGATCCTCTTGATGTGTCGGAAACCTAACAGATAGAACTAGGTTTTATTCAACTGGAGGAATATCTAAATCTAAACATAATCCCTAGTAAACCGTGGGTGAAGTTGGACTTCCAGTTCAGAAACTGGAATTCCAGTAACTGATCGCTGTTTTAAAATGATGATAAATCCTTAACCTGAATTCCTATTGACATGAAATAAATTTTACCGCTTCAATAATCATGTATAATTCATACACCCTTTATATTGTTTTGGTCGATTCTATACGTGTGATTTATAATGAATTTTGCAAGTCATATGGCGTTGGCTGTCATAATGAACATTTGTTTAGTGCATTTCTACCTTATTCTGTGTTGCTTTATACCCAGTACAAAGTGATCGTTTACATTAAGACCTAGCGACTGACTTGCATTGTCGAACACGAGTGGTATTGAATTAGCTGCATCAAGCACGCCGTGATAAGTGATTGACTAGTGAAGGTGAACAGTGCAGTGAAAATGAGTAAGACTGTGATTTGGCACGTGCTAGTATACAATTAATCCTCTACTTATAGTTATTGTGACCCTAGGAAATAGGGGAATCAAGGTGGAATTGAACTCATACTTAGCGAGGTACAGTGAATTAGAGGATGATCATTCGAAATTAGTGATGTGTGTGTGCGCGCGCGCGCGCGCGCGCATATTAGGTCGTGGGCCAAGCGACACGGCTGCAGGGTTATGTCCCGGGCAATGGTTGACCGTAGTCTCGAACATGCACGAGACTCTTGTTAAACACGAGCATCCCTTCCACCAATTGATTTCATTGACTTAGTGACTGATAAGTAGTGACATACACATTGCCTGGTTTGCCGACATGATACATATACTACATAGTTCCATCAGGCATAGAGGAACATGCCTCAAGGGAAGAAGAACATGTCCCAGGAACAGAGGAATGTGCCTCCAGTAAGGAGGAATGTACCCCGACGTCAGGCTTTCACCATGACCGTTGAGGAAGCCAAGGCTACTGGCCAAGTTATTACTGGTAATTCCCAATCCTTTCATCTTTTCAATCCTTGTATATCTCTATTTTTCCCTATATCTAAAACCAACCTCACACAACTTAGGTAATATATTAGTAGCCACCCTTCCTGCACTAGTACTGTTCGACACTGCTTCATGTCCCAATGATTTGTGAGAACACATGCGATTCCCGTGAAGCCGCTCATTTCAAACTGGAATGTCAGTTCCGGGAATGGAGTATTGAAGGCAACTGTGGGATTGGATCAGTGTCCAGTTGTAGTTTGCGGACAAGAATTCTACTCGAATTTCAAAGTGCCAGACATCCCAAACTTCGATGTTGTGTTGGGAATGGACTGGTTGAGAGTTTTCTATGCTACGATTGACTGACGTCAAAGGAGGGTAGTATTTGAGATACCAGATCACCCAGTCTTTTACTTCAAAAGTGGAGACAGAACTTTGGAGCCAGGAATCTTCCATGCCAAGCCGAAGAATGCAGAAGTGTTTATTCTACCGGTGGAAGAAGAAAAGCCAGAGGTAGTTCAAGAGTTCGAGGATGTGTTCCCTGAAGATATAACGGGTTTGCCTCCTGATCGAGCTCTTGAATTCAGCATTGACTTACTACCTGGTGCGCAATCGGTGATCAAAGCTCCGTACCGGTTAAGTTCTGAAAGATTGAAGGAGATCCGTACTCAGTTGGACGAACTTCTGAAGAAAGGTTGGATTCGTCCCAGTATTTCAAGTTGGGGATCTCCAGTTTTGCTGGTGAAGAAGAAAGAAGGTTCATACAGAATGTGTGTAGATTACCGAGCTCTGAACGAAGTGACGATAAAGAACAAGTATCCACTACCACGCATCGATGATCTATTCGATCAGCTAAGTGGGGCTTGTGTATTCTCAAAGCTAGATTTTCGTTTGGGTTATCACCAAGTGAAGGTTAAAGAGTCTGATATTCCAAAAATGGCATTCATGACTCGCTATGGTCATTGCGAATATCTTGTGATGCCATTTGGAGTGACCAATGCACCTGCTATTTTCTTGAATCTGATGAACCAAGTTTTCCGAGAGTACTTAGACAGGTTCGTTGTTATCTTCATTGACGACATCCTGGTGTATTCAATGAATCAGAAAGAGCATGCCGAGAATTTATGAATTGTCTTGGAGACATTGCGACAGTATCAACTCTATGCCAAGTACAGCAAGTACGAATTTTGGCTAGATCAAGTCGGATTTCTTGGACATATTGTTTCAGGAAAAGGAATCTCAGTAGATTCAGCTAAAGTGTCAGCTGTCAGCGAATGGCCGACACCAAAGACGGTGAAGGACATTCGAAGTTTTCTAGGTTAGCAGGATACTACCGAAGATTCATTGAAGATTTCTTAAAGACTGCAGCACCCCTAACCAAGTTCACACGTAAAGATGAAGCATTCGTGTGGTCAGAAGCATGTGAACAAGTTTTTGTAGAACTCAAGACAAGATTAACATCAGCTCCTATTCTCGTAATACTGGATCAATCTGGAGGTTTCGTCGTATATTGCGATGCGTCCGGTAAGGGATTAGGATGTGTTCTACACCAGCATGGAAAAGTTGTAGCTTTTGCATCAAGACAGATGAAAGTTCATGAGCGCAACTATCCAACACATGATTTAGAGTTGGCAGCCGTTATCTTTGCACTTAAGATTTGACGCCACTATCTTCTGGGAGACCGAGTGGATATATACACTGACCATAAGAGTCTAAAGTATGTATTTACTCAGAAGGAATTGAACATGCGGCAGAGAAGATGGCTAGAACTCATGGCGGACTTTGATATCAATCTACAATATCATCCTGAGAAGGTGAATGCAATTCCTGATGCACTTAACCGCCAGCCATTAGCAATGAATATCACCGCTCAGTGGAAGCTACTGCACGGATTGGCGATCGAAGTAGTTATGCCAGGTAACGCTTCGTATTTGATGAACTTATAAGTCTAGTCTACTCTTGTCAATCAGATCAAAGAAGCTCAAGTAAATGATGCCAAGCTACAAAAGATCCGAGAACAAGTAGAAAGTGGACTTCGAACTGATTTCACCATCCATGAAGATGGATCTTTGAGATATGGAAGTAGATTATGTGTACCAAACGGTCATGTTCGAGAAGAGTTAATGAAAGAAGCTCACAGCTCTCCTTACTCGGTACACCCCGGTGGTACAAAAATGTACAAGGATCTACGATAACACTACTTGTGGCATGGAATGAAGCGTGAAGTTTCCAGAAACGTAGCCAAGTACTTGGTGTGTCAGCAAGTAAAGGCTGAACATCACAAAACAGCTGGTCTACTTCAGCCGTTACCCATCCTAGAATGGAAATGGCAGCACATCACCATGAACTTCGTGACTGTCCTTCCTCGCAACACGAAGGGTAACGACGCTGTTTGGGTTATTGTGGATTGACTCACCAAGTCGGCTCATTTTATTCTTTTTCTAGTTGGTTAATCTACTGAAACATTAGCAAAGAAGTACATGGAGGTAAGCATGAATCTAAAGTAAGATTTAACCTCAAAGTGTACTATTTTTTATACCCATGAACTCATTGTAACGACTCAAATTTTACTGTACGAAAATTTTCAAGTTAATATACGGAATAGAGTTGTAAACCTGAGCACAAGTTATAAATTTAATTTGTTTAAGAGCAGCAAGAAAGCACTTGTAGCTCATTGGTAAAGCCTTGCACTGTTGTGACATAGCCCATGTGTTCAAATCCGATCAGCCACATATATTTTTAATGATTTTTTCTTTTAAACATGCAATACACGTAAAATGAAAAGTCACGGAAAAACAAAAACATATGCTAAATGTTATATGAACCGACCTAGACACGTGGCACATATCCTAGCACCAAAAGCCCACAGTGGACCGGCGAGATCGGTTGGGGACCCGGCACCGACGGGTGGACCGAGGGGAAAAGTCCCCGTGTTATGCACACAACATCTCTTGGCCTACCCCACTACCCCCACACTGTTGTTTTCTCTGCAATTATCCAGAGAATTAAAATGAAGTATTAATCTAATTTTAATGCATTTTAATTCTCTCTTCAATTCTCAAAACCCTAATTTTACCCTATAAATACAACCCCATATCCTAGCTCTCTTCATTCTGAAATCTATCGTCAAAAATCCTCAAAATTTTCCAAGTCAAAGAAGAGTACGAGTGGAGTTAGCATTAGGTCAAGTTCCGGCGAGGATTCGGGACGATTTTGGTAACCCCGTGGCTCCACGAAGACACCAACCTTTTCCTAAATCTCCCCTATCTTCTCTAAGCCTGTAAGTCCCCTCTCTTCTCCTCTCTTCCTAATTTAAAAAGTTCTCTTTTCAAAATTCGTCGGAAGTGAAGTTATTTCGACATCCGATTCTAAACTTGTTAAAATCATAATTTTTCTTAATAACCAATCATCCATATCATTATATCTTGCTTAATAATCATGAAACAAACATTGAGAACAAGTTTCATCTTAACATACCATGTTATGTAACTTCTATTTGCATTTTTCGTTTAAATACCACAAACTTTTCATTTGACATATTTTAAGTATTTAGCTTAGCATATCTTTAGAAAATCTCATGAGGTAATGACCTACCTCTCACATACATACATCTTGACATAGCACGGTTCGCTTGAAAACAATATCATGTGGCAAATACGACTTTTCAAATACATACCTTAAACTATTAAAAACCGTATTTCTTTAAATTGTGTGATTATATTCCTTGCGATTATATCTCTACAACCCATTTTGGGGAACCCGATCGGGATGGTGTGGGTTATCGCACATACTCGGGACTATTAGAGCGAGATGCAGATCTCCTCACGGAGCATACGATCTCGATGGAATTTTTATACAATTTTTTAAGAAAAATGAGGATTTCTATTTTATAATAAAGATTTACCTTTTAATAAATATATAAATATTTATTTTTAATATATTATTAAATTCCACGTTTTCTAAACAATTAAAAGGATAATAAGTTCCATGAAAATACCATCAAAAATCCATACAAGTCAACTTTACACTAAAATACCATGTACTATTCAAGCTAGATATTTATTCACATGAATACCTCACTTTTAAAATTTATATCCATGAAAACCCTAATTACAATAAATAAATACTTGAGGTTTATTTTGAAAGTATACTAAAAATATTTTTCATAAACCCCCCTCAAGTTATATTAAATTTACATTAAGGACCCTAGTAAATATAGGTTTAAACGGGACCAATTCTCTTAAGCCTCAGGGAGCCGGAGAAAGTGGGTGCTTGCCTATTTAATGTAGAAAACTAAAACGTGGTTATCAATGGTAATTGGCTTGGAAAAAGTCACAAATCATGCCGTCCATGTGCAGAAGTTATCGATAACTCCTAAATCTAATTCAGGACTCAAATCTGTTTAAGTGTCTGATTAAATCTGCAGTCTAATCTGAATACAATGCAAACATGAATCCAACCATATATCCAATTCAACATGAATCCAATGTATCAAACATGAACACTTGAACTTGAACATGAATACCGAACAGTACGAACATGCAACATGACTTGACTTAACCAATCCATGGTTATATCTTGAACTTGACTACATGACTATCCGTTTACATCCGAACCGTTTATATGAACAACTTATATCATGGTTTCAGCAAATCTTATACTACAAATCATTATAATCAATACAATATGCATTACGGGGTTTTTAACGGGGTAGATTGGTACGGCATGTATTAGAAGTGGAATGAGACATTCACTATAATAAACCTAACCTGAATATCCGTGCCATTGTCCTGTGGGTTTAACGGGGCCTTGTACTCCATATGCCTTAGTCCATGGAACAAGTTGGACTCCTCTCGTATACACGGATACATTCTGTACCAAGTTATAAACAACTACGTTAGTATAACAAAAATAGATAAATTACCAGATCTATTCTTTTTACTTGATCTATCTCTCTTTTGGGACTTACTGAGCAAATGTTCGCTGACGACATTCCTATCTTTTCTTTCTTTGGAATGTTGTCAGGAGGACCCGACTCTCAGGAGATCGAGCCTAGTCAAGAAGATTTGGAGCAGTTTTCAGAGGAGCCAGAGTTCTAGTTCTTACCTGTACTTACTTTTCTTTTCAGTTCATATGCCATTGTTTATACATCGCTTTTCCATTATTGTATTTTACTTTCCAGTTGCATGTAAAGAATGAATATAAATATAAAGTTGTTGTTTCATTACATCTCTTGTCATTCTTGTGTTTTACTTTTATATTGCTTATTTAAGCTTAACGTGTTTACTTCCAAGTAAATACGTCGCGGCCTCGCCACGTCTACTTTCCCGTATATTGGGAAGCGGGGCGTGACACTCATGCAGGAGATCGTGAGGTTACATGGAGTACTGGTTTGCATTGTCTCCGATCGTGACACCAGATTCCAATCACAATTTTGGCAGAGTTTACAAACTAGCCTGGGAACGAGTCTGAACTTCAGCACGGCTTATCATCCAAAATGGACGGACAGTCCGAGCGAACAATTCAGATTCTAGAGGACATGCTAAGAGCATGTATGTTAGACTTCGGAGGTTCGTGGGAAGATCACCTACACCTTGTGGAGTTTTCATACAACAAAAGCTATCAGGCGAGTATTGGAATGACACCATTTGCAGCTCTCTATGGAAAGAAGTGTCGTTCACCACTAAGTTGGGACGACATCGGAGATCGTGAACTCCTTGGACCAGAGATGATCGTGGCAACTGTGAACGTAGTTCGCACGATCAGGGAAAGAATACTCATAGCTCAAGATAGATAGAAGCACTGGGCTGATGCAAAACGTCGACACCTGGAGTTCCAACCTGAAAATCATGTTTTCTTAAAGATCTCTCCAAACCGAGGAGTAATTCGCTTTGGCAAGAGGGGTAAGCTCAGTCCCAGATACATAGGACCGTTCGACATTCTCGAACAAGTCGGAGAAGTGGCATACCATTTGGCACTACCACTCTCATTGGAAGGAGTGCACAACGCGTTCCACATATCCCAGCTCTGAAGATATGTGAGTGATCCCAGCCACATCCGTGATCACTCCAATCTCACTGTACAGACTGACCTAACTTGTGAGTAACAACCCGTTGAGATTCTGGGCAGAAAGGTGAAGACACCGCGGAACAAGGAAGTAAACTTAGTCCGAGTGATGTGGAGAAAAGATTCACCAGGAAAATAAACATGGGAACGAGAAGATAACATGAGTGCAAAATACCCTTACTTATTTGTAAACTGGTCCTTATGTAATTGTAAATTTCGAGGACAAAATTTTTATAAGGAGAGTATAATGTAACGACTTTGAATTTACTGTATGGAAATTTTTAATTTAATGTACAGAAAGGAGTTTACAAGCCCGAGTACAATTTATAAGCTAATTTTTGTTTAAGAACAGTAAGAAACAACTTGTAGCTCACTGGTAAAGATTTTGCACTGCTGTGACGTAGCCCTGTGTTCAAACCCCATCAGACACATTATATTTTTCTGATTTTTCTTTTAAACTTTTTGGAAGCCCAAAAGTTTACACGTGCAATATACATAAAAATGAAAAGTCTGAAAAAATAAACATGTGCAAAAGAGAATTAATACAAGAGAGTGCACTTGTCCAAAATCCACCGTCTCCCCCTCACCAATCGACCGGCCAAGACTCACTAAAAATGGGCATCGACGGTCCAACCATGGGCAATGAGCCCCGGGCTTTGCACACAAGACTCTTGATCTACCCCTAACTCCCCTGCACTGTTTGATTACTCTGCAATCAAACTGAGACCCCTCAATTCCCCATTTATCACCTTTTTAATGCATTTTAGTTTATCTTTTTAATTCCAAAACCATAATTCCATACTATAATTACTATTCCATACCCCAGCCCTTCCTCATTCTGAAAATTATAGCCAAAATTCTCAAAGTTTTCTAAGTATAAGAAGAGTACAAGTATAGTTAGCAAGAAATCAAGTTCCGGTGAGGATCAAAGCAAGTTCCGGAGACCCCGCGATGCTCCGACGACAACCCTTCCTACTCCTACCTTCTCTTCATCTATCTCACTTGTAAGTCCCTCCCAATCTCTCTTCTTCCTCTTTAAAAATATCTTTTTCAGAACATATCAGTAAGTGGAGTTAATACCGACATTTGATTCTAAACCCTAGAAATTACACTTTTTCTTAATCATTGCTCATTCATATTTCTACGCCTTACTTGTTAACATAAAACTAATGTTTAGAACAAACTTTCACTCAAAAATATTATGAAACATAACTTTAAATCAACTTTTATATTAAAATACCATGAACTTTAGATATGTCATCTTATATTCCTTTATTTAAACATACCTCTAGAAAACCTCACGGGGTAACGACCTATCTCTCACAAACACATATGGTGCGGGATTGGATTAGTTTGCTCGTGGAAATGCTCTATAGTACGATATTCTTTGAACATATCTTTGCGGTGAATACAATATATTTCATTAAAATACCATATACTATAAAAAAACGGTTTTCTTTGGAATTGTATTTTAAAATTCCTTTGCAAATAAGTCTCTACAACCCTCTTTAGGGGATCCGCTATTGGATGGTATGTATTATCACATATCTTTGGGCTAGTAGAGCGAGATGCAGACCTCCTCATGGAGCATTCGGTCTCGAAAGGTTTTTATTACGATTTTTAAGAAAAACGCAATTTTCTACTTAATAATAAAATTAATTTTTAATAATTATATAAATATTATAAAATCCATATACTTTCAAAATATAATAACTTTATTTTTTTTCAAAGAAAAGAATTACAAGTTTCATCAAAATATCATCAAGATACCAACGAAAGTCAAGTTTTACAGTAAAATACCATGAACTATTCAAGTTAAGGTAATTATCACTAAAATACCTCAAATCCCTAAAATTCACATTCATGAAAACCCTAAATAATATAAATAATTTCTCGAGGTTATTTTAAAACTATATATTAAAAATATTTTTCATAAAACCCCCTCGAGTTATATAAAATTACATTTAAAGACTTTAGTAAATATAGGTTTAAGCGGGATCAATTCTCTTGAGCCCCAGGGAGCCGGAGAAAGTGAGTGCTTTCCTATTTAAGATAGAAAACTTAACGGTGTTATCAATGGTAATTGTCTTGGAAAAAGACGCAAATCCTGCCGTCCATGTACAGCAGTTACCGATAACTCCCGAATCTAATTCAGGATCCAAATTAGTTATAAGTTTCTGACTCAAGTCCGAGTCTAAATCAAAATTGAATTCAATTCAAACCAGAATCCAATTAAAACATGAATCCAAATTCTAACATGTATACTTGAATCTGAACCTGAATATCAAACCTGAATACAAGTCTTAACTTGACCGACCATGACTATAATTTGACATGACTACAAGTTTATATCCTCAACCTGACTACTTGAACAACTTGTATTCATGGTCTCGGCAAGTCAGATAATTATAATCTATACAACATATTACGGGGTTAACGGGGTAGATTGATACGAAATGTATTAAAAGTGGCACGAGATGGTCACTAAAAGGCACCTACATGAAATCTCGTGCCGTTGTCCCGTAGGTTTTGACGAGGCCTTGTACTACATGTTACCATAGTACACGGGGTAAGATGGACATCTCTCGTATACACTAATACCTTCTGTACCATACTACAAACAACTACGTTAGCATAGAAATCATATACATATACACCTTAACAGTTCAATTCTCAATACTTGCTATATTCCTGTCTTTCTTTTGGGACTTACCGAGCGCTAGTTCCCTGATGACATTCCTGTCTTTTCTTTTTTTGGAATGTTCGTCAGGAGGACTGGACTCTCTCGAGATCGAGCCTAGCCAGGAGGACGTGGACCAGTTCACCGAGAAGCAGGATTTCTAGCTTTTCCTTGTACTTACTTTTCATTTGTATGCCACTGTTTAAGCATTTCTTTTTATCTTTGTACTTTCCTTTTCAAAGCAGTGTATTGTAAAGATGAATGTTAATAAAGGTTGATATTCATTTTATATCTCTTGTCATTTCTTGTGCATTTTATATATTGCTTATTTACGCTTAACATATTTATTTCTGAGTAAATACGTCGCGTGCCCGTCACGTCTCCGTCTCTGTACACTGGGAAGCGGGGCGTGACACGGGTGCTTTGCATTGCTTTAAATCTACACGGTTTGTTGACACACACTCTATATCTCACGATCCATTGACCAAGGGTTGGGAGATACATACAGGTAACGGAATTATTGTGTCCAGCCAAGAGTGTAGGTTATGTCCTGTGGTGGTTTGTGGCAGAGAAATCTATGCAAACTTCCTTTTGATTGAGACTGGTAGCTACAACGCCATTTTAGGGATGGATTGGTTGAGCACGTTCCATGCTGTTATCAACTGACGGGCTAGGAGCGTGTCATTTCGCATTCCTAATCACCCAGAGTTCGTGTTCGTGGGCGGAAGCGAGTCTTTGGAACTAGCTAAGTTCCGAGCGAAGCCGAAAACCTTGATAGCTATGGAGATAGACGAGGAGCCAACATTGGAGGTAGTTCGAGAGTTTCTTGATGTGTTACCTGAAGATCTACCTGGTTTATCCCCACCTCGCGTATTGGGCTTCTCGATCGACCTGATTCCAGGGACGGCGCCAGTTTCCAAGGCTCCCTACAGGATGGCGTTAGTCGAGTTGGCAGAATTAAAGAAGCGGATAGAAGATCTTCTGGATAAGAGATTTATTCATCCAAGTGTTTCCCCGTGGAGTGCTCCTGTGTTGCTAGTTAAGAAGAAGGACGGTTCCTTACGCATGTTCATCGACTACAGTGAGTTGAACCGGGTAACCGTGAAAAAAAGTATCTCATTCCCCGTATCGACGACTTGTTTGACCAGCTGGGTAGTGCTCGGGTATTTTCTAAACTAGATCTTCGGTCGGGGTATCACCAAATCAGGGTTAAGGTAGAGGATGTATGCAAGACGGCTTTCCAAACCCAATATGGCCACTATGAGTTTCTTGTGATGCCGTTTGGTGTACCAATCCCCCCGCCATATTTATGGACTTGATGAACAAGGTTTTCTCCAAGTACTTGGATCAGTTTGTCATTGTATTCATCAATGATATTCTAGTATACTCCAGGAGTCAAGAAGAGCACGCCGAGCATCTACGAATTGTATTGCAGGTTCTACGGGAGGAGAAGCTCTATGCTAATCTAAGCAAGTACGAGTTTTGGCTCGACAAGGTACAATTTCTGAGGCATGTCGTCTCGAGTGACGGCATTTCAGCGGGTCCGACAAAAATTGAATCTATCAAAGACTGGCCGACACTGAAATCAGTTGCTGAGATGTGAACCTTCATAGGATTGGATGGGTATTATCAGCGGTTTGTCCAAGATTTCGCCAGAGTAGTAGAACCCTTGACGAAACTTACACGGAAGTAGGTGCCCTATATTTGGTCGAAGGAGTGCACCCGGGCGTTCCAGCTATTAAAACTGAAGTTGACCTGGCCTCAATCCAAACTGTGCCAGACAGTTCTGGTGGCTTGGTTGTTCATAGTGATGCGTCAGGAAAAGGTTTAGGTTATGTTTTGAATCATCACGGTCGAGTGGTGGCTTACGCCTCTCGTCAGCTGAAAAATCATGAAAAGAACTACCCCACGTATGACTTAGAATCAGCGGCCGTTGTATTCGCTTTAAAGATATGGAGGCATTACTTGCTAGGTGAAAGAGTGGAAGTG
Source organism: Agapanthus africanus (assembly GCA_030015575.1). Taxonomy (NCBI): domain Eukaryota; kingdom Viridiplantae; phylum Streptophyta; class Magnoliopsida; order Asparagales; family Amaryllidaceae; genus Agapanthus; species Agapanthus africanus. Next base: position 527,675,744 of record CM057347.1, on the reverse strand, counting down.
TACACGGATCATAAAAGTTTGAAATACGTGTTCACTCGGAAGGAGCTGAATATGAGACAATACAGGTGGTTGGAATTGATGGCGGACTACGATATTGATCTGCAGTATTACCCGGCGAAGGTGAACGTTGTTCCTGATGCTTTCAGTCGCAGGCCATCAGCCACATTGCCGACTAGTCAGAAGGGGATTCTCGACGACCTTCAGAGACTCGAGTTGGATGTAGTTACACCGGGTGTGCCCAGACAGCTCTGGCAATTGCAAGTTCAATCATCGCTTATAGATCGCATTAAAGTTGCACAGGCTAGAGACTCTCAGTTGCAGAAGTTCATAGGGTTAGTTAAGGCTGGGTTGAGGATGGATTTGTAGATTCATGAAGATGGTTCCCTGAGATTTGGCAGGCAGCTAGCTGTGTGTTCCAAAGGGGAGTATTCGAGATGAAGTTCTAGCTGAGGCACACAGTTCAGCTTACTCAGTGCACCCAGGAGGCACCAAGATATACAGAAATCTGAGGCAGCACTTCTATTGGAACGGAATGAAGAGGGAGATCGCTTGCTTTGTCTCCAAGTGTCTGGTATGCCAACAGGTGAAAGCCGAGCATCAGCGAATAGCTGAGTTGTTGCAACCGCTTCCAGTGCCAGAGTGGAAATGGAAGCACATCACCATGGATTTTGTGGTGGCACTACCTCGAAGTCCAAGGGGCAATAATGCTGTCTGGGTTATTGTTGATTATCTCACGAAGGCAGCACATTTCATACCTTTCCGAGTCGGACAATCGACGGAGTCGCTTGCGGAGAAGTATATGCAGGAGATTGTGAGACTGCACGGAGTATCCATTAGTATCGTGTCTGATCGAGACACCAGGTTCGTTTCCCGTTTATGGAAAAGTCTGCAGGAGAGTTTGGGTAATCATCTCAAGTTCAGCACGGCCTATCATCCGCAGACGGACGGACAATCCGAGCGTACTATCCAGACGCTCAAGGATATATTGAGAGCATGCATGCTTGATTTTCAGGGCTCTTGGGAAGATCACCTTCATCTAGTAGAGTTTTCGTATAACAATAGCTACTAAGCTAGCATCCAGATGGCCCTATTCGAGGCTATGTATGGACGGAAGTGTCGATCCCCTCTTTGTTGGGATGATGTGGGTGAACGAAAGTTGTTGGGCCCTGAGCTTATAGTACAGACAGTGAGCAAGGTTCAGACGATCAGGCAACGAATCAAGGCAGCCCAGGACCGAAAGATGAGTTGGGCAGATGCCAGCAGAAGGTCGTTGGAGTTTGGTGTTGATGACCATGTATTTCTGAAGATATCACCCACTCGGGGAGTGATCAGGTTTGGTAGTCAGGGGAAACTCAGTCCCCGATTCATCGGACCTTTTGAAGTGGTAGAGCGAGGAGGAGAGGTGGCTTATCGACTTGCCTTGCCTCCATCGCTAGCTGGTGTGCACAATACTTTCCATGTATCTTAGTTGAGACGCTACGTTCGGGATAACAGCCATATCTTGGACCATTCAGAGTTAACGTTGGGCACCAATCTGTCTTACGAGGAATAGCCTACCACCATTCTCGATCGTCGGGAAAAAGTGATAAAGAATAAAGTCATTCCCTTGGTTCAGGTCTCTTGGGGCGATCGTTCTCCAGGGGAGTCTACCTGGGAGCGTGAGGAGGATATCCGTTCACGTTTTCCGCACCTGTTTGAGTAGTTGTTGTTTGTTCCGTTGTGTTCATTGTTTAATTTCAAGGACGAAATTTTTGTAAGAGGGGTATGATGTAAATCTCCAGTTCCTTGTATATAATTTTTCCCGTATTTTCCCCAAAATTTTCCTATTATTTTGCATATTTTAAATATTTTTTATTCATTTATCTATTATTTTTTTCCTAATCTAAACCCAAACCCAATCCCTAACCCCAGCCTAAACCCGACCCGTAACACCCCCACCCTTTTCTTCTTCTTCTTTTCCTTTTTCTCTTTTCCCTCCAAATTTTCCAACGTCCCTCTCCCCCTTCCTCGCGACCGCTACCTCGTGACCCGTGCCCACCTCCGCGACGACCTCACCACGATCTCAACAACCCCGAGATCCCCAACGCCCATCTCTCCACTCCCTCGTCTCCCCTCTCTATCCCCAATAGCTCCATTCCCCCTTCTCTCGCACTCTCCCCTGACCTCGTCCTCATCACGCCAATGACCCCTCCGATCTCTGTGGCTACCTCCTCCATCCTCTCTCGCTTCCTCTCTCCCTCCCTCCCTCATACTCTCTCGCTCGTTGACACTCCATAAAACCTTTCCCCTTCTCTCACTGTCGATGACCACGGCTCTTAGCACCATCATCTTCGGCCACCCGAGCTCCGCCAGCGATCTTAGCCGACGAGCAGCCTCACCTCCACCGCTAGGAGCAGAGCCCTACTCCCATCTCCTCGACCAAACTCCTTTCAACCGCCGACCACCGTAGGAGCCCACCAACGAGGTCGTCTCCGACAATCACCGCCACCCTCGCCTTCACCACCTCCCCCCACGTTTCCATCACGACACTCGGCCTACACCCGAGCTTCCCTTGCTGCCCCGACCGCCGTCAGCACCCTATGGCCTCACCGCCTCCTGCCGCCGCCTAACTCGACCACCGACGACCCTTGCCAACACCATCACTTCCTCGACAAATACCAACACCACGTCTAGAGCCGTACTTGCCTCCGTACCACACCGAGTCCGCCTCCATTCCACCCTGTGCCCCAGTTCAGTGCTCACACCGTGCCCACTCCTACACTCGTGCCACACCCACACCACGCACTGAGCCAAGACTGTGCCCAGTACCGTGTCATGCCCGCGTCATCACCACACCCACTACCGTGTCACGCCCGCATCATTACCGTGTCTAGTACCGGGTCACCGCGCATCACGCTCGCGTCACGCACCGTGTCCAGCATCGCATCGTTGTTCTCCGCCGAACACAGAGACGGGACCGCGTAGGTCCTTCTTGCCTGAATTTCGAGGGCAGATGCTAATTGGTGCTATCCGTCCACCTCTCCGAAGATGCCAAGTTGATTTATGACACCATGTATCGAAGCTTTAAACGGATGCAGCCGATGTAGCAGACTTCGTTGGATTCCCCCTCATTTGAGGAGGTTTTGATTGTGGGGACGCTTTTCCCTGCAGGCGCAAGCCCCTGCAGTTAATTACGCTACCGCATCGCGGTAACAACTTTCTTCTTCTCCAGATGGTCACTTCGTGTTGTGGGTGTTTGTTTTGTTTTTGGTTGCCCGTGGATTGTATACGGAGACTAATTTATGTTGTCGTCCGTAGGGCGTGGATTAGTCCAAATCCGTATTTTCTTAGATTTGGATTTGGGGTTGGGTTTAAGGATGCATTAGTCTCATTTGAAACTAAGATCGACTTAAACGCTTGTTAAGGATACGTTAGTCTAATTTTAGACTAAGATCAACTTAACGGTTTGTTAAGGATACGTTAGTCTAATTTTAGACTAAGATCAACTGAACGGGATCATTTAGATCCAACAAAAGAGCATTTGGGGTTTTATTATTTAGTTTAGGGACATTGCGGTCCATAATTAGTTTAAGGACATTACGGTCCAAGGTTAAGGACATCATAGTCCATGGGTTTAAGGAGCCCGCAGTCTGAGGTTAAGGACATCATAGTCCATGGGTTTAAGGACCCCACAATCTAGTTTTAAAACGTCATAGTCTATGAAATGTATGGTTGTCGGGACCCGTCACCTCTCTGAAGACGTTGAAAGATTACAACGACAAATATCAGAGGAGTAAAGAGATGTACCCTTGAACCAATTTTGGTTGGGAGATCTGTAGTCCAATTGGGACTAAGATCTGGGATTTATGAGCATATGGGCTCAGTTAATCTGAATGAGGGGTTTATGGCCAACTTGGGCTCGGCCCACTCAGTTAAAATGTTAAACATTTGACAATACTGAGCATTGATTTGAATTCTGATAATATTTTTGTCTTTTATTGAATGCTGAGCATTCATCATAGCTCTAGGGCTTTATTTTAAAGAACGGTTTATGTTCTATCAGCGCACACGTGAGAAACACATGGCGCGCTTGGCGCTAGCGCCAGTCAATGAGCGCAGTGCGCTATATTTGGAGTGCTGAGGCGCTGCAGCGCTTTGCACTAGATATAGAGCGCTGAGGCGTTTCTGTTAAGTAGCGCACACATGAGGAGCACGTGGTGCGTTTGGCGCTGAGCGCCAGATAATGAGCGCAGTGCGCTATATTTAGAACGCTAAGGCTCTTCAAAATTAAGAGCGCTAAGGCTCTGCAGCGCTTTGCGCTAGATATGGAGCGCTGAGGCTCTTTTTGATTAGGAGCGCTAAGGCTCAGCAGCGCTTTGCGCTAGATGTGGAGCGCTGAAGCTCTTCTGCTAAGTAGCGCACACGTGAGGAGCACGTGGTGCGCTTGACGCTGTGCGCCAGTCCAAGAGCGTAAAGCGCTATTTTATGAGCGCAAGCGCTAACTGATCAACTTTATGATCCGAGAAATAAATTCTCGTTTATAAGAGACTTTGTCTCAAGATTCTAAGAACAAAAAGTTCTTACTTTATAGGAGATGCTTCAATCTCTTATATTGATGAAAGACTTTGCCTTTATAGATCTATGATCCTTAAAAGAATTGAATTATTCTCCCCCCTTTCTTTATAATGAGATGTTCATGATCTCTTTGTATAAAAGACCTTAGTCTTATAGATCTATGATCTGTAAGAAGAATTATGTTCTTCTTCTTATTTTATGATGAGATCCTTTAATATCTTTGTGAAAGACCTTGGTCTTGTAGATCTATGATCTGTGAGAAAGAAGTGAACTCTTCTTTTTAATATGAGATGATTTCATCTCTCTGATTATTATTTACCTTGAAGAAAACTTGTTCTTCTACCGAGAGCTTGGCTCTTCTTTCTGAGATTTCTCCAAGTTTATCGAGGGATTTCTCTCTATGAGACTTGAAGTCTTGGGGCTTTTATATAGGGCAAGCTGATTTGTTTAATCAGTTAAGCAGATCTTTTCTCCAATTGATTTGGGGATTTCCCCATCGTTGGATCTTTGATCCAAGGGCTTCTGATTTACAGAAGGCAATTTTCTTGTTTTTAACAAGATTGGGAAATCTTTCCATACAGAATTTATTCTGTAATTTGATGATTTTTAATCACCATTGGATCATTAATCCAACGGTGCTTTGATTTATATAGCACAATCTTGTTGTTTGGAAAGATTTTGAGGAATCTTTCCTTAACAGAATTTAATTCTAATTAATTGATGATTTATCATTTTTATTGGATCTCAGATCCGACGGTGAGGAGCTTTTAGTTCCAGCGCTAGCGCACCCGTGCTTTGCACGTGGTGCGCTGCTTAGAGCGCAGCACACTTAGTGCAGCGCACCCGTGCTTTGCACGTGTGCGCTGCTTAGGGCACAGCGCACTTGGCGCTGCTAAGAAGCATTTGCTTTATTTCAAAATTTGAATTTTAAACAGAGCTTTGCTCTGATTGGGGGAAACAATCGTCTCGTGTGTCGAGACGAATCCTGCACGTAGTGTCGCTTCTATATCAACGACCAAAGGTAAGTGAAACGTTCACTTGTTTACCATGATACTACAAACTTTAGCCGTGTTAATTACAACAACTATATATATATATATATATATATATATATATATATATATATATATAAATAATTAGATAGTCGATTTTATTGAGATTGTGTAGTGAACTATAGCACTGTCTTATTGATTGGAGCCCGACTAGGGCTTATTACTATGTTTGACATCATGTAGGAGTCATATGGTCTTTATCTAATTTAGTTTGGCTAAATGAAACGAGAATTACGATCGATAACCGAACGTTTACCTAGATGTTCGATAGGTTAACCAAATGAAAATCCTATTTAACATGCATATGTTTTGGGAACGTTGAATTCCGTTACTGTTGATAACTATTGTATAGTGGTTTAAGTTTATAATGTTGAGAATTTTGTCATGAAATATCGCCCCAAAAAGGCGACGCCAAATCTGGGTTTCACTGTACATGTCGTAGTGTTAAATAGATATTAAATTAGATACATGTAGGAATCTAATTTTCTATGGCTCATATCGCAGACAACTCGATAATCTAGAACCATATATGGTTTATTCTTCGATACTGATAGATCACGGCTGCGAGAACGGACCGGGAATGCGGCTCTAGACTGCAGTCCAGAGCAGCATTCCACGAAGATACCCGAACTTAAGCGCCTGCACATCCCTACGAAAAACTGAAAATATGCAGAGTACTATATCGTCGCGTAGATAATTTAGTTAGATAATATATGGTTCTGTTCTCGTTCAGTTTCTCTGTAGTTTGGTATTTTGATTATATTTTAGATTGTCGACGTGTTCTGCAGTTTCCGCAGTGACATTTTTTATACCTTCACACTAAACAGAACATATCTCCTAATACAGTAAGGCTATCATTGATCCGCTTGATGCGTAGGAAACCTAATAGACAGAACTAGGTTTTATTCAACTGGAGAAATATTTTAATCTAAACACAATCCCTAGTAAACCGCACGTAAAGTTGGACTTTCAGTTCTGAAACTGGAATTCCAGCAACTAATCGCTGTTTTAAAATGATGATAAATTCTTAACCTGAATTCCTATTGATATGAAACAAATTTTACCGCTTAGATAATCATGTATACTTCGTACGTCCTTTATATTGTTTTGGTCGATTCTGTTGGTTATAGTGCCCTCAAGTCAATTATTGAATTGCAGGCACGCGATTGCGATGATTGAGGGAGGATCTATACGGATAGAACAGTCTTACTCAAGATGATAGTATGCTATCTGGTTTGTCTTTATCATAATGTGTATGCTTTATATGCTATTACAGATCACTATTACATGTTGATAGAGCCCATAGGATTCTTGCTTGACTACCAACATTATGATGGCGATCATATACATGGGAGCTGGGTGGTCTATAAACGCATCCTTAAATGTCCCTGGTCGTGGGAGTTTCGAAACTGGGCATCGATACTCCAAAGTAGACTAGTGTATACTGATCAAGACCCCGACGAGGGACGATGGCCAGGTCTCACAAGCCATTGGTGTCAGTTTGTTCACCTAAGATAGTACACATGTGCTCATTGGGTAATGAGTATACTGGACGGACTCACCGGGAACCTGCTAGTTGGTAGTATAACTATTGTCAGATAGCAGTTCCCAGATGACATATGTGCAGGTTAATCTATCGACCTGAGATCGTCATTTGTCTCGTGTGAGTTCCCACTGTCTTTGATTACTACCCTACCACGGTTCAAAGGAGTCGTGCAAACAGGTTTTAGTTGGGTACAGTCCCGAGCCACATGGAGGCAGTGAGCGGATCGTCGAGGATTCTTCTCTCCTGGTATTGGGGGTTGATATTGCGCAGTGTATGGGTGGCCATCACCAGAAATCCTTGGCTAAGATAGTCGAGAATTACTGATTTGGATCAGTATTTTCTCAGTTGGTGATGGGCTTCATACCGACACGAAATGTCGCGTTATTAGGGGTCTGACTCTATCCACCCCCAGACTCGATATGTGATACTCATAGACGAACAGACCGGACTGGACGGATATTCTAACGGACAAGCTCAGTAGGGGTTCGGATGAGTTTGCTTATCGGCCTCCCTTTCGCTCAATACCTGGGTAGCCGTTATGTACAGCTAGTGCCACTGTCGTGCTTGTGGTTAAACCCACTGCTAGCGTATTGACGAGTCTTTAGAGTCCCACACAGAGGGTTTTCCTACCTCGGGCGAAACGATGTAGAGACTGTATAGTTTTACGGCAGGGGTCGATTATATACGTGCATTTGTGCACGTATCAGGATTCAGACGGATAATACTAGTGGCTTTGGTTTAAGCCGGATTCTGGTATTCTATTGTTGGATTATTTTCGTCTCATTATATTCGTATTTTTTGGAATACGGATATGGATATCTATATGCGGATGAGGGGTATTCTTGTAATTTATTACAAGGTGTTTCTAGAAGATGCAACCTCATTTAGTTTTAACCATTTAAGATTAAATGATTAATGAGGTGGAGAGGATGAGGTGTTGTATGCAATTATTGTGGCATGGCTTTGTAGTGACTCATGGGTACTATTCTAGCATGCTTGATGTTTTGTTTGTTGTGAGATATTTTGGAGACTTGAGATATTTTCTTGTCTTGAGATATTTTGGATGGCTTCATTTATTGCTCATAACTCACAACACAACACTTAGCCATTTTTCTTGAGTTGCATCTCACTCTCATCCTCAAGCTTCTTCTTCTACCTCCACCCTTCAAGTCTCATGTGTTGAGAAACCTATGGTGTTTGGAGACAAATTAATCCATCACTATACTCTACATCTTCTAGGTTATCTAGTTTAGCGATCTAGGTAGCCTAGTTACCTAGGCTATTGAGACAGGAGCTCGGAATACAAATCCTCAGGTGGATTATATTCGATGGAGGGAGACTGGAGATCAAACTTGATCATGGAGGCCTCTAGGAGCTTGGAAAGATGATTGAAGACCGAAGGACACGGATCAATTCAGTATAACCATTCTTAACTCCTAGATATTTAATTTGCTTGTTTAGGGTTAATGGTAGATCCGGGTAGCGGGTTGTGTTAGCACCAGTTTTGAAAATTTTTGTTCCGTAATCGGCCACGGTTTGATGGCCAGGACGCTGTCATAACCCAACATGGTATCAGAGCCAACCCATAAACCCTTACTAGCTAGTTTACACAAGGTTAAAATATCGATCGACCAATTTTTTCGAATCACGATTCTATGTTCCCGCCAAAAATTTCTGCGCAAAAGAGTCCAAGGTATCAAATGGCAGTGATACACTTAAGGAAATGCGAACCAGTATCTTCCGGTCTGTATTTTGATAAACTCCCGAAAGATAAACAGCTAAATTCTGATGATATTGGAAGCATCTCGAAAAACCCTTCGATTTGATATATTATGGGCCTCATAATTCATTCGGGATCAAAAGTTATATGCTATGCACTGTTCCCTGATTAAAAATCAGGAATTACCTCAATGAGGTATCACGTGCTCACACGTGACCAATGGTCACGTGTTGACACGTGACAATCGAAACAGAAATGAAATAACAAACGGCTGAAAGATGACCCAATTTGGGGTCACGTGCTCACACGTGACCAAGTGTCACGTGCCAGCACGTGACTAGCTTTGAAAGCCTCTCAGTTTAAAAGAATTTAATTCTAAAAGTCAGAAAATACCTCAACGAGGTACCACGTGCTTACGCGTGGCCAATGGTCATGTGTTGACACGTGATGGTTAAAACAACAACATAAACAAGCGGCTGTTAAAGGAACCAATTTGGGGGTCGCGTGCTCACACGTGACCAAGGGTCGCGTGCCAGCACGTGACAGGCTTTGAAAGCCTTACAGTTTAAGAGAATTAAAATTCTAAATTTCTCTAAATCTTTCCAAATAGAATTAAAATTCTAAATTTCTCTAAATCTTTCCAAATGGAAAAGGATTATGGGGACCGTTGGATTAAAAATCTAAGGGTGATTAAAGATCACCAATTTATGGAAAGATTTGATATAAGGAAAGATTTCCCTAAAATCTCACCAGAAATAACAAATATAATATCTTTGGATTTAAAATCCAACGGTGAATAAAATTCACTGAACGATCTAAAGGATCATATTAATGATGAAAACAAATCAAATCTTTCAATGAGAGATTTGCTAAACAAATTGATTCTTTTCTCCCTCCTATAAATAGGAGCCAAGAGAAGAGAAGAGGAGGAGAATTTGGAGAGAGAAAACTTTGGAGAGAATTTATGGGATCTTGAAATTGCAGAGAGAAAATAAAGGAGAATTTAATTCTCAACAGAGAAAAACCCTAGGTGAGAAAAGAAAGGGGATCAAAATTTCAAACAGAGAATTTAATTCTCAAAATCCAAGAGTTTAACTCTTATACAAAAAAGAACTTAGTTCTTCTTCTGGTTGAAGATCTGCACAGAGCTCATCTCCCCATAAGTTGAGAATTTAATTCTCATCGGGTCGAGATCCTGCCATGCAGATTCTAAACTTAGAAGGGGAATTGAGTTTTGAGAATTTAATTCTCCTAAAACAAAACTAGGGTTTAACCCTAATCAAGAGTTTAATTCTTTTACATATCTGGGAATTTAATTCCTTTAAAAAGAAATCAGGGTTTTATCCTAAATAAGAATTTAATTCTTTCACAATAGGAATTTAATTCCTCTAAAATCATAATTAGGGTTTAACCCTCAGAGAATTCAACTCTTAAAAGATCTCTGTTCATGAAAAGAACTAGGGTCACGTGCCCCCACGTGATCCTTGAAAAGATCCCTGAAGAAAAGAAGCTTTGAGGCAATGCCTCACGTGCTCCCACGTGACTCCCAAGATGCAGAAAGAAAAAACAAAAGAAAAGAAGCTTTGGGCGCTCTCACGTGTCCCCACGTGACCCCTCAGCAAGTGATGTAATTATCGATGCATAAATCCCCATCACGTGCCAACACGTGATGCTCTAAAATAAAGATGAAAAGTGTTTAACACTTATTCGCAGATTTGAGGATAAAATAAAAGGAGATCTGGCTCCACATTTAGGGCGCCCTCACGTGTCCCCACGTGACCCCTAACAAATCCCTTTAATATCCAATGGGTGGATGCCTATCACGTGCTCACACGTGATGGCCAGGAAATGAAAAATGTTTAACACTTAATTGCAGAACGAAGAAAGGGATCTGGTTCCCCCTTTGGGCTCTCTCACGTGTCCACACGTGACCCCTCTTTCTTTATTGTTTAACACTAATTTGGGGATTATATTTCCAGTGTTTAACACTAAATTGAAGATTATATTTCCAGTGTTTAACACTGATTGTTTCTAGTGTTTAACACTAAATTGAAGATTATATTTCCAGTGTTTAACACTGATTGTCTTTTAGTGTTTAACACTAATTTGAGAGTTCTATCTCCAGTGTTTAACACTGTTGTTCTTTAGTGTTTAACACTACTTTTAGCCAAATTGGCTAATTTTCCAGAGGCAAAAGTCCCTCCTCCAAATGAATCTCAGAACTGAGAAAATCAAAGATGAAAATGTTTAGCATTGCTAAATAATGTTGGTTTGAACCCAGAAAAATGTTTAATGGTCCAACAAGAGCCAATATTTCTAACTTAATTGGACTTAGCCCAAATTGGTCATAAGTCCTTAAATCATCTTGAACTGAGCACATCCGCTCTTTCAACCAACTCATTTGTTCAAGGGTACATCTCTGAACTCCTCTGATATTTGTCGTTGTAATCCTTCAACGTCTTCAGAGAGGTGATGGGTCCCGACAACCATATATTCAATGGAACACTATGTCCCTAAACTGGCATTGGACCACCACGTCCCTAAACTGGAACTTGGACCACCACGTCCCTAAACTGGAACTTGGACCACCACGTCCCTAAACTGGCAATGGACCACCATGTCTCTAAACTGGATCAATAGAGCCTCCAAATGCTCTTTTGTCGGATCTAAACGATCCTGTTAAGTTGATATTAGTCTGGCAATTAGGCTAACGTATCCTTAACAAACGTTTAAGTTGATCTTAGCCTCAAATATGGCTAACGTGTCCTTAAACTAGCATCCGTCCCCAAAATAGGAATGTTGGACCACTATGTCCCTAAACTGGAACAATAGAGCCACCAAATGCTCTTTTGTCGGATCTAAACGATCCCGTTTAAGTTGATCTTAGCCTCAAAAATGGCTAACGCATCCTTAAACCTTCAAACAGACTTTAGTCCTAAATTGGACTCTAGATCCCCCAATCAATTTTGGCTCAAGGGTACATCTCTGAACTCCTCTGACATCTGTCGTTGTAATCCTTCAACGTCGTCAGAAAGGTGATGGGTCCCGACGGCCATACATGTAATGGACCACTATGTCCCTAAACTGGAACAATAGAGCCAATTGCTCTTTTGTCGGATCTAAATGATCCCGTTAAGTTGATCTTAGTCTGGCAATTAGGCAAACGTATCCTTAACAAACGTTTAAGTTGATCTTAGTCTCATATGATGCTAACGTATCCTTAAACCCGAACCCCCAAACCCAAATCTAAGATAATACGGATTTGGACTAGTCCACGCCCTACGGGCGACAACATAACTTAGTCTCCGTATACAATCCACGGGCAACCAAACAGAAAACAAACACACACGACACGAAGTGACCATTTGGAGAACGAGAAAGTTGTTACCGCAATGCGGTAGCGTAATTAACTGCAGGGGCTTGCGTCTGCAGGGAAGAGCGTCCCCACAATCAAAAACCCCTCAAGCGAGGGGGAATCTGACGAAGTCTGCTACATTGGACGCATCCGTTTAAACCTTCGATACATGGTGCCATAAATCAACTTGGCATCTTCGGAGAGGTAGACGGATAGCACCAATTAGCATCTGCCCCGAATTTCAGGCAAGACGTCCATGTCTTGGCCGCCGTTCGGAGGGGAACATTCTATATTTTTTGTTTGCTGTCAATTTTAAAATGTGTTCAAAAAAATTTTAGAGGGTCTTAAAAATCCGTGCAGGCACATTTAGAAGCACATGAAAAATATGGGCTCATGATCCTTTTAAACCGCCGCGGAACCGCCGCATTTGGTGCCTATATGCGACGGTTCTACGGTCTTTTAGTGGCAACTGAGCACAAAATTTTTCCTGGTATTCTATTACATGGAATTGTGATTTTTGGTATATTTAGTTTTGGCCCATATTTGTTTGAGTGCTGGTTTTGCATTTGGGGCCAATTTGGAAAAGTTTAGTCGATCGAAATTTTAAGTGTGTGCTTTCAGTACATACATTACTATCTGCGACCGTGGATGTCACTAGAGCGGTATAACTCGTCTAACTGCTATAATTCCTTTTAGACGGGTTTGCGAACATGACATTCACGTTGATGTTCTGTGTTGTGCTGTGGTTGTGATTGTATCGTCGTGGTGGATAGCCAGTGGTGCAATAGTAGTACAATTCAGATTCATTTGTACATTTGATTTTGCGGGGCGAGCGTCCGACATGTGGACTAACGTCTCTGCCAGTTTGTATATTATTTGTTTGGGGCACGACCGGGTTGAGCTCGATATCACCCTTATACATATTACTTTCTTTTCTGTACTAGGATTACCCCAAGGCGGAGTGCACGAATAACCGGGTTTTAGAGGGCAACGGGTACGCATCTCATGGCGTTGAGACGGAGGGGACCTTACTCTAGAATTGGCGGGCTATTCACCGCACTCGTAGGGGGTATAGGTTGACCCACGGAGGGGTGCTCAAGTTACCGGATTCCGAGAAGTTCTGGGTGTCCCATTCATGTTGTTTATTTGGGTTGCCTCGCTTCTGGGATTGGCGGGTAACTTGCCGCACTCGTAGGGGTCCAAGTTTTCATTGCACAGGCCTTCTACACGACAGGGAACGTCGGGTCTCATTTGCGGCTCAAGTGAAACCCGAGGCTCTAGGATTATCCACCATTCTATGTTGCTGGCTGAGATTCTGTGATGTTGCTTTATATCATGTCTGGGATGAATGTTATATATATATATATATATACTGGTAGATATTGTATATGTTTTGCACCCGCGCTAGTCTAGTCCCCGCTCTGCCGTTAGTTAAGTAACCTAACGGGTGATGACGGGGCCCAATGGTGAATGCGGATGGCATATACGTACATTATATTTTTCGTTCCTTTATCGGATGAGATATGTTTAATTGATGGGACTGTATTAATTCTGATCAATGCAAGGATAAAACAAACCTATATGATGTTGTTGGAACCAAGTTTTTTAAAAAACTGACATTACAGACGTTTTCTTTTGCTTTGCCCGGTGGTATTCAATTAGGAATATCCTGCACCTCATTCGACGAGGAAAGAGCCGAGATCCCATCATCGGAAGTGACCCTTTGAGCAAAAGTTTGCGTCAGTGTAATAACTTCTCTATAGTCGATTCTTTTGCTTTGCATCGTGGTATTCAATTTGGAATATCCTGCTCCTCATTCGATGAGAAAAGAGACGAGATCCCTTCACCAGGAGTGACCTCTTTAGCAAAAAGTTTGCGCCACTATATATTTGTAAACCACTTGGATTCCTTCAACGATATCAAGTTCATTACATTAAAGGTTTTTTGCCAAAAACCAGTCGTAGCCCTCTGTCATTTCTTACATGTATTACTTAGTATTCATGCTGTGTATGTTGACCTCTGTCAAGGCACAGTGCTTGGTAGCTGGGTAATGCTTGTTTGTTGCATAGATATGCGATTATTTAGGACAACCGCACAAGCATTTTGACCTCTTTCAAGGGCACGTGCGGGTGGGTCTGGGTTAATCCAGGACAATGACGGGTTGAACTTGACTTGCGACTTATGATATGTTGACATCTGTCAAGGTCATAAGCCGCTTGGGGTAAAAACCACATCGGGAGTTTCAAACACACAGGAAACTTACCAGGCATGCGCATACCTTCTGGATTGTGGTGACTTGAGTGGCTTCCATCAAGTTATCATGCAAATGATAGTTGGATCCCGATTCCCATTGATGAGTAGGTGTTACTCCTCGGGTGATTTTAGACGATCTCGACTAATTCTCCTTTTAGGGTTTGAGAGAGAATTCGAGGAAACAGTGGGAGCCATCCTGATTAGATAAAGTGATTAACCATTCTGATCTAGGTTAGAGTGCACGCTGAATGTTTCTTTTCTCTCTCTCTTTGGCAGCGACCATGGCCCGACCCTAGACTAAAACTCATGAACCAAGTTAACGGAACCTTCTTAAAATACTTTGGCTTTTGGATTGCCTTGTAGTCGCAAATATCATTGCCACTTCTATATCACCTTTGCATTTCTCTAGAACACCCCGTATCACTACGAAAATTCATATTTATTGGATATTCTATTGTATAGCTACATACCAACTCGAAGGAACTTGTTCCAGTTCGAGGATAGATTATGGTTCTGAAGAAATAGAATAAGATTATTCGGTTGTTTTTTCCCTTTACCTTATCTCAGGTTGCGAGAGCTCCTAGGATTAGGAGAGTACACCTATTGCGCTTATTAAATAGTCTTTTTCCAAACCTTAGGCTGGTTCCAAAAGGTAGGGAAGGAAGAAAACCAATTATCCTAAGTGTGGTGTACAGAAAGTAATAAGTAAAGACCTATAAAGGGACTAGAGTAAGGGCAAAGGAAATTGCGACTACTATCATTCACGACGAAACCGCGTATACCCCTGCCACTCCTGTTTCAGCTTTGGATTTCTCCAGAACACTTCGTATCACTATGAAAATCCATATTTCTTGGATATTCCATCGTATAGTTACATACGAACTCGAAGGAACTTGTTCCAGTTCGAGAATGGATTCTGGTTCAGGAGAAATAGAATAGGATTATTCAGTTGTCTTTTCTCTTCACCTTCTCTCAGGTTGCGAGGGCTCCTGGTATTAGGAGAGTACACCTATTGGGCTTATTGGATAGTCTTCTTCCAAACCTTAGGCTGGTGCCGAAGGGTAGGGAAGGAAGAAAATCAATTAGCCTAAGTGTGGTGTACAGAAGGTAATAAGTAAAGACATATAAACGGATTGGAGTGAGGGCAAGGAAGTATACGGTTACTGTCATGAATCAATATAGTGGAAGATGCATTACTAGGAATACCCAGATACCCCTTCGAAACATTTTTTATGTTTCAGATTTTCTGTGCGATATTAAGTGAAAACTGTTTTCCCAACTGAATTCTAACTCTAGGGTATGTATTTACCGGGTTTGATTCTCACATCTGTATGGCGTTACAGATGGTGAGTGGGAGTAAGATATTGGGAATTGGGTGATAAGATCCTTAATACATATCAAAATTCTTTGTAATTAGTGATATTTGAGGAAATCACCCGGGTTTTGCCTGACGGCAAATATTTGGTTTAGAATATCCGTCGTTATGCACCAATTTCAAACTGATATATCTGTACGTTTATTTTATAAAGTGAGATATAACTTTTTGATATTATGTCTATGACATTTACCTATATCAGTTGGTGATTAGGTAAGGTGCATTCAACAGCGGTGCAATTCTTCTTAACCATAGCACAATTTTCAACCTACGACGCACAAGATTTGAGTTATTGAACTCATGGGACTTATACAAAGTATTGTATGTTGTCCAGTGTCCATTAGGACAAAGGGGTTGGTACTCGTATTATATTTTGTTTACTCACGACTTCTCCAGTTCTAGATAAGTATTTCGTTGAAATAAAAGGTCCAGATATTGAGAAGATATAGGTATAAGAATAAAATAGAGAACCATATGTTGCAAGACAAAGGGCTGATACTCGCACTATATTCTCTTTACTTTTGACCTCTATAGTTTTAAACAGGTATTTCGTTGAAATATAAGGTCCAAATTTTGAGAAGTTATAGGTATAAGAATAAAGTAGAGAACCATATGTTGCAAAGTATCAGGATTCTTCAAGATGATCGAAGATGTAGATACTTGTGCTGGGTATTCCGTTGTAAGTAATAGTTTTGAGAACTTGCTTTTCTTTCAGGTTACTCATATATGGATGCATTCCTAGATGTGTAATGCTGCTTGGCCTCGTTCCATTTGGTTGATATGCATTGGAAACAGCTGCATGATTTTTTAATCTGGTTTTATTTAAATTAGTGTCTTTGTTCCTATATGGTATATAGAATGGTTTTGTATCTTAACGATGTTAAGGTATAAGGAGTTTTCCGGCTGATGCTTAAAACCAGAATCTGGACAAACTCAAGGCACATTTCAGTAATGGCAGTTTGTGGGTTATCCCGGACTTTGACGAGGGTTAACTCTCTACCATCAGGAAGATCAATAGTTATATTGTTCTTGACTCGCCACCAGTTTTAATAAAATGGATTCTTTTCAGAAAACATTAGTGAGAGTATGGAAGAACTGGAAGTGATTCCAGAACCACAAACGATTACTAAAAATTTAATAGAACTTAAAGATTCAATTGGATTCGACATTCCATTAGCCACTCCGCAAATATGGAGGGTAACCTAAAGCACCTGAGAGGTACTTCAGTCTTCTCAGAGACGGTGACAGGGAGGTTCTTGTTTATCCAGATTTGCCATTGCTGTTGTTCTAGACTATGAGACCTGGCAGGATGATGAGTATAACGTCGTTCTAAATTAGCTTTAGAAGTGCACGTGTATATGACTCTGCCAGAAGGTTGTTGTAGTCAGTGGGAGCAGCGGAAGCATAGTGTACAAGTAGCTTATGTCAATTTATAGACTAAAGCAGATATAGCGGAGATAGATCATCTATTTTTTATGTAACAGTCATAGGTTTTGACTTCATCAGAATAAGAGATTGATCAGATAAGAAGGTAGTAGGGTATGATGTCCTGGTATTTCGATGACATGCACTTGATAGGAAGTGATATTCCTATACTACGATCGATTATATAGTGTGGTTGTCATAAGTTGTTTCTCCACATAGGATATGGATAAAATATCAGAGATTCTGGTTACTAGATCTATGGTTTTAGATCTAGATTTGGGAAGTATCCCAATTTGGATACTTTGACAATATTCTAAAGGTGTTTTAGAATGGACGACTTCTGGCATGGTGGTAGTACCCGCAGGTGATGGAATCACCTCTCTAAAGGATGTCTTACAGACTGATGGGGAGAGGGATTTGCATGATTGGCATATCACTTGCTTAGGCAATTGAGTCAATCATGAGATGTCAAGTACTGCACCAGATATTGTTTTTGCACTAGCTGCAATAAGTATATATATTAATCTAATCCTGGAGAAATGTTGGGAAGCAGTTATGAACATAAGTAGATGTTCTTGGGATATGGTAACGGCTGTCTCCTTCGGGAGACGGTTATCATTTCAGGCTTCCAAGGTGACCTGGATGACAGACTGGCTGTCAGAGTTATAATTTTCCCTCTTTTTAGGGGCAGTATGTTGGACAGGTGGTCCAAGCGGATACTGTGGAAGGTATGGTGCAGGATACTGATTAAATTCAGTGGTCGATACAGTCTAAGAAGTTTGTTGGAATTGTAGTTCATTTATGAACCGGGTCCCATCATATATCCAGACAAATTCTAAGATAGGTATTGCTCATTTCGGGAGATAGTCATTCTCCGTGAAGTTGAGATATAGAGAGATATAGAAAAAAACAATGGAGCGGATCCGCTCACTGAGGCTATTTCTTGAACACGATAGTTTCACAAACGAGCTATGCGAAACCGATTAGTAGAAAAGTTGGGTGTTCGGTATCACACGAGCTGTGAGTATGCGACACCGCAATAATTGGTCTTAAGTGCAAGTAGGAGATTGTTGGCTATAGTACCCTTAAGTCAATTATTGAATCTTAGGCACACGATTGCGATGATTGAGAGAGAACCTATACGGATACAACAGTCTTACTCAATATGATAGTATGCTATCTGGTTTGACTTTATCATCATGTACATACTTTATATGGTATTACAGATCTCTATTACATGTTGATAGAGCCTATAGGATTCTTGCTTGACTACCAGTATTATGATGGCGATCATATACGTGGGAGCTGGGTGGTCTATAAGCACATCCTTAAATGTCCTTAGCCGTGGGAGTTTCGAGACTGGGCATCGATACTTCAGAGTAGACTAGTGTACACTGATCGAGACCCCGACGAGGGGCGGTGGTCAGGTCTTACAAGCCATTGGTGTCAGTTTGTTCACCTAAGATAGTATACAGATGCTCATTGGGTTATTAGTACATTGGACGGACTCGCCGGGAACCTGCTAGTTGGTAGTATAACTATTGTCAGATAGCAGTTCCCATGTGACATGTGTGCAGATTAGTCTGTTGACCTGAGATCGTCATTTGTCTTGTATGAGTTCCCACTGTACTTTGATTACTACCCTACCACAGTTCAAAGGAGTAGTGCAAACATGTTTTAGTTAGGTACAGTCCCGAGCCACATGGAGGCAGTGAGCGGATCGTCGGGGATTCGTCTCTCCCGGTATTGGGGGTTGATGTCGCGCAGTGCACAGGTGGCCATCACCAGAAATCCTTAGCCAAGATAGTTAAGAACTACTGATTTGGATCAGTAGTTTCTTAATTGGTGATGGGCTTCATACCGACACGAAATGTCGCGTTATTAGGGGCCTGACTCTATCCAACCCCCTAGACTCGATATGCGATACTCTTAGACGAACAGACCAGACCGGACGGATATTGTCACGGACGGGCTCGGTAGGGGTTCGGATGAGTTTGCTCATCGGCCTCCCTTTCGTTCAATACCTGGGTAGCCGTTACGTACAGCTAGTGCCGCTGACGTGCTTGTGGTTAAACCCACTGCCAGCGTATTGACGAGTCTTTAGAGGCCCACATAGAGAGTTTCCCTATTTTGGACGAAACGATGTAGGCCGTATGGTTTTATGGCAGGGTTCGATTATATACATGCACTTGTGCACGTATCAGGATTCGGACGGATAATACTAGTGGCTTTGGTTTAAGCCGGATTCTAGTATTATATTATTGGATTATTTTTGTCTCGTTGTATTCGTATTTTTCGGAATACGGATACGGGTATGTATATACGGATGAGGGGTATTCTTGTAATTTATTACAAGGTGCTTCTAGAAGATGCCACCTCATTTAGTTTTAACCATTTAGGATTAAATGGTTAATGAGGTGGAGAGGATGAGGTGTTGTATGCAATTATTGTGGCATGGCTTTGTAGTGACTCATGGTTACTATTCTAGCATGCTTGATATTTTGTTTGTTGTGAGATATTTTGGAGACTTGAGATATTTTCTTGTCTTGAGATATTTTGGATGGCTTCATTTATTGCTCACAACTCACAACACACACAACACAACACTTAGCCATTTTTCTTGAGTTGCCTCTCACTCTCATCCTCATGCTTCTTCTTCTACCTCCATCTTTCAAGTCTCATGTTTTGAGAAACCTAGAATGTTTGGAGACAAATTAATCCATCACTATACTCTACATACTCTAGGCTATCTAGTTTAGCGATCTAGGTATCCTAGTTACCTCGGCTATTGAGGTACGAACTCAGAATACAAATCCTTAGGAGGATCATCTTCGATGGAGGGAGACCGGAGATCAAGCTTGATCATGGAGGCCTCTAGGAGCTTGGAAGGTGGTTGGAGACTGAAGGACACGGATCAATTTGGTATAACCATTCTTAACTTCTATATATTTAGTTTGCTAGTTTATGGCTAATGGTAGATCCGGGTAGCGGGTTGTGTTAGCGCCAGTTTTGAAAATTTTTGTTCCGCAATCGGCCACGGTTTGATGGCCAAGGCGCTGCTATAACCTAACAGATTCTATACGTGTGATTTATGGTGAATTTTGCAATTCATATGGCGTTGGCTATCATAATGAACATTTGTTTAGTGCATTTCTACCTTATTCTGTGTTTCTTTATACCCAGTGCAAAGTGATCGTTTATATTGAGACCTGTGACTGATTTGCATTGTCGAACGCGAGTGGTATTGGATTAGTTGTATCCAGCACGCCAGTTATAAATGATTGATTAGTGAAAGTGAACAGTGCAGTGAAAATGAGTAAGATCGTGATTTGGCGCGTGCTAGTATACAATTAATCCTATACTTATAGTTATTGTGACTTGGGGAAATGGGGGAATCAAGGTGGAATTGAACTCGTATTTAGCAAGGTACAGTGGTTTAGAGGATGATCATTCGATATTAGTGATACACACACACACATTAGGTCGTGGCCCTAGCGGCACGGCTGCAGGGTTATGTCCCGGGCAATAGTGGACCGTAGTCTCGGGCATGTACGAGACCCTTGTTAAACACGAGCATCCTTTCCACCAATTGATTTCATTGACTTAGTGACTGATAAGTAGTGACATACACATTGCCTAGTTTGCCGACATGATGCATATACTGCATAGTTCATTTCACTTGATATTTCATTATTCTCATGTTTCTATATTATGTCGCACCTTTCATATTTGATAACATTGTACACACATTATGTATTTACTGCTATATGTGTCGCCCTGACGACCTGAGTGTGCATACTCAGAGGACGAAGTAGACCCAGCTAAGGAGCAGGACCTACCATTCAAGATCGCGGAGGTTTAGACCGTGACATCAGCGCTATCCTTTTCTTGCTATAAGAACATTATTATTTCGTTGGTTAGTTATTTCTTCCATGCAAATAAATATATCTTGAACTCTTTTATTTTAATATAATAAAGCTGTGAACTGTGATTTCCTTTAGTTTAGTATTGTATCCTGACTAACATGTAATGCTAGAAGCTGAAGTGTGGCTACGGCATGATTATTCCCTGGCCGTAGAAGCATGGCTGGCCTAGTCACCGCTCGCATTCCATATTTTGGGAAACGGGGCGTAACAGCACGTGCGATGCACGTCTGTATCAAAACAAAGGTATAATGTGCACTAGAAAACCTTTTATTTTTTAAATATTTATGAAATTAGTTATGATTTCATGTGTGTATAAGTCGTTAAAATTCTTTTTAAACCTTAGTTGTTTAATACTAATATTTATCAACGTGCGTCACACGTATTAAAATAGATGACATAATTAATTTCAAATAAACGTGAAAACACCACATGGCGTCCTTCCTCTTTGCATTATCTCTACTCGAATTTATGCATGTGCGTTACACATGTTTGTTTACCGCCCAAAGACGCGACCGGGACGTTAGGGACGTCTAGCCTGAATTTTGGGGGAAGATGCTATTTGGTTTTATCCGTCCACCTCTCCGAATATAACAAGTTGATTTATGGCACCGTGCATCGGTGGTTTGGACGGATGCGGCCATTGTAGCAGATTTCGTCAGATTCCCCCTCGTTGTGAGGGTTTTTTTTATTGTGGGGACGCTCTTCCCTGCAGGCGTAAGCCCCTGCAGTTAATTACGTTACCGCGTAGTTGTTTACCCCAATCAGAGCAAAGCTCTGCTCAAATTCCAAGGCGGGAAATGAAGCAACGCTTCTGATTCCCCCAATCAGAGCAAAACTCTGTTTGAATTTCAAAAAATTCAAATATTGAAGCAACGCTTCAGATTCCTTGCGCTGCGCGCAACGCGCCACATGTAAAAAGCTGACACGCCAGCGCAGCGCCCAAGACAGCGCGCCCAATCAGACCATGGCTCTATTTTAAAACAAATTAAAAGAAGCAACGCTTCAGATGCGCTGCGCGACACGTGTCAGCGCAGTTGCGCTGCGCTCTGCGCTGCCCGACATGTGTCAGCGCAGTTGCGCAAGCGCTGCGCTGCACGACACGTGTCAAGAGCTGGTGCATCTGCGCCAAACAGAATTAAAATTCCAGTAAGATCTTTCTGTTCTTGTTAAAACAAGAAAATTGTCTTCTCTAAAACAGAAGCCCTTGGATCAAAAATCCAACGGTGGGGAAAATTCCCCAAATCACTCAGAGAATGATCTCTTTAACAAATTTAACAAATTAATAGGCACTATATAAAGGCCCCTAGACCCTAATTCAAAAAGAGGAACATCAAGATCAAAAACAACAGAGAGAACTCTGAAGAATTTTGAGAAAAACTCAAGAAGAGAAAAAAGGTAAAAACCTTTATAAAAAAGAAGAAGAATTTCTTCTGAATAGACCATTGATCTAAGAACAAGATCAATGGTCTTCAATAAAAAATAAATAATAACAGTGCCTTGCACATTTTTTATGAACCATTGGTTCTAGAATCTTAAAGATTCTTTTCTTGAATCCAAAATTGGATCAAGTTATTGAAATAGTGCCTTGCACTTGCAAAAACTGCACTGTTGCGCTCCTGGGTTGGCGCAAGCCACCAGAGAGCGCCACGTGTCAGCACCATAACAACTTGCGCTATGCGCTTTTAAGATAGAGTATTGCTTTCTGAAATTGGCGCAACTCACCAGAGCGCGCCACGTGTAAGCAGCGCAACAGCACAGCGCACTGCGCTTGCGCTCACCAGAACGTGACACGTGTCACCTCCACATGCGCTCAATAATTGGCGCAAAGCGCCTGACAGGCCACTGTCAGATTGATTAATACACTGCATTATTTACAGAAGGGCCAAGCCCAATTAAAAAAGGCCTAACAGGCCAAATTAAATGCAATGCATTATTTTAAAGAAGGGCAGAGCCCAAACAGATGCTCTGCATCATTTATCAAGGGACAGAGCCCAAATCAAAAAGGCCTATCAGGCCAGAATGAAATGCAGTGCATTATTAAACAGGGGCAAAGCCCTAGCACAAGCCTAATAGGCCAAAGATAAAAATGTTGAATATTTTCAACTGGACTTAGCCCAATTCTGGCCGTAAGTCCTCAAATTAAATTGAACTGAGCACAAATGCTCTCTCAAATCAATTTACACCCGGTTCAAGGGTACATCTCTGAACTCCTCTGATATTTGTCGTTGTAATCCTTCAACGTCGTCAGAGAGGTGACGGGTCCCGACAACCACACATTGATACGGACTAATGCGTCCTTAAACTCACGGACTAATGCGTCCTTAAACCAGTATTCGTCCCCAAAATGGGAATGATGGACCACTATGTCCCTAAACTGGAATAATCGAGCCCCCAAATGCTCTTTTGTCGGATCTAAACGATCCCATTAAGTTGATCTTAGTCCCAAATTAGACTAACGTATCCTTAACAAACGTTTAAGTTGATCTTAGCCTCAAATATGGCTAACGCATCCTTAAACCAAAACCCTAAACCCAAATCTAAGAAAATACGGATTTGGACTAATCCACGTCCTACGGGCGACGACATAAATTAGTCTCCGTATACAATCCATGGGCAACCACAAACAAAACAAACACCCACGACACGAAGTGAAATTCTGGAGAAGGAGAAAGTTGTTACCGCGATGCGGTAGCGTAATTAACTGCAGGGGCTTGCGCCTGCAGGGAAGAGCGTCCCCACAATCAAAAACCCCTCAAGCGAGGGGGAATCTGACGAAGTCTGCTACATCGGCCGCATCCGTCCAAACCTCCGATACACGGTGCCATAAATCAACTTGGCATCTTCGGAGAGGTGGATGGATAAAACCAAATAGTATCTGCCCCGAATCACAGGCAAGACCTCCATGTCTTGGCCGCCGTTCGGAGGGGAACAAATTCTGGCATGCCCGGTGGGACCTTTTCCTCTTTCCACTCCACACTTCGTGTGCCGTCTTAGCGAACGAATCGCGGTTTGTTAATGGTTGCCTTTGGGTTTCAAGTTACTAAGATTTGGTCTTTTGCCTGGCGCAGAAATCAAGCATCAATGGCATCCAACTGCTCGAGCTGCTCCAAATGCAAATGCAACCGACGCTCCGCCTCACCTGAAGGTGTAGCCTATGGGCCTCAAGCGGCCTCCATCCTTGCCATGCCGGTGGAACAAGTGATTCAGGCCACCACCGGTCTGTTTTTCGGGACCATGCTCCCGCCAGCAAGCTTCACCATTCCAGTGCCCGCACCGGAAGCGCAAAAGAAGTCGGTCTTCGATCGGCTCACTACTACCACGGCCCTTCTCAATGGGTCGTCCAATGCCAAGCCGGCAGCCTCGGTCTTTACCAGGATGAACCTGAACTCTGATGGGCCTGCCAAGAAGCCCATGACCCCTGACGTGGCCATCGCGAAGAAGACAGCCATCTCAATTCCTGAAGTCGTCGAGACGGCTTCTCCCGCTAGAGAGTCGGTCTTTTCAAGGCTGACTGTTTCGGCTCCCGTTCCTGCTCGAGGGTCTGTCTTTGACATATTGGACACCGCCACTCAAAAGACATCAGTCCTCAAGAGGCTGACACCAGCGGCGCCTCATCTGGACATGCGGCAAGATAAAACCGTCCCCATCGCCGAACCAGCCCCAACAGCTCGACATTCTCGACGTCGCCACTGGCGCCGAGTAAGGAAGGTCGGGGACAATTCTCCCTCTGGGTTAACCCCACCAGCTCCGATGGTGGAAGTCAATGCTGCTGTTCCGACCAGGAACAGCTTTGAACGCTAAGGAGGGTACGCAAGAACTCTCCAACTGCCACGCTAAAAATATCTCCTCCACCTACGGAGAGCGCTACAAGGGTGAAGCCGGAACAGCCCCCTCAACGGCTGTCCTCCAAAGTTTACAGGGTTTGGCGACGGGTTCAGGACTCAGTGGTCATTCAAGATCCCTCTCATCGGCAGAAGAGGGTGAAGGTTCAAGAAGAAAGGAACCGTCCTGTTAAGCCACGGAAGACAATAGCTGGCTGTGTGCCCACTGCAACGGCTCCCTCAACGTTAATCACTCAAAAGAAAAGGAGGCCGCAAAAAGCCCTTGTGAACATGGCGAACCGTAAAAGCGCTGAGCACAAACGCCCCAAGTCTGGGGGCATGATGGTGCATACTGTTTATATGGCTTCCGGAAAGGAGGAAGGCCGTGCTTCGATGGGTCACGGACTGCTCACTCGATCCGTGACCCAAGCCCAAGAGCAACAGCAGAAGCTCCAAGAAATGCTGACACAAATGGCCGCACTCACCGGGCCAAAAGAAAGCCTGGAGGCATCATCAGAACAGCGTCACGAACAAGAAACTGACGCTGACTTCTTACGCAGAGTTCTCGAAAAGAAGGACAAAGAGGCAGCAGAACAAGCTGCCAACATAAAACAAATGGCGCTTCTCTTCCAAGATATGGTAGGGATGATGCTACAGCCGGACCCTCCAGCTGAAGACCCTCCGATTATTGTTGGAGACGACGGAGGAGAGACATCTAATCCTCTGGCTCTTTCAGCAGCCAAAGAGGAAACCATTTCCAAGGACGTTCTGGATGACTATATAGCTCAATAAATACGAGCTCACCAGGCGAATGAAGCGGCTGGACAAATTGTCAAGACCGGACGACCCTATCCGGGCTGGTATGACCAAATAAGTTATCCGCCGGGATATACAATCCCTAAGTTCCATATATATAAAGGGACGGGGAATCCACATCAGCATGTCGCTCAATTCAGGGCCTTATGTGGCAACACAGGAGGCGATGATAAATTGTTGCTTCGCCAATTCGTCGGCAGCTTAGCAGAAACGGCCTTTGAATGGTATTCGGAGCTACCTAACGACTCTGTCAAAACATTTACGGAGATATAGCTATTGTTTACACAAAGATTCGTGAGTGCTAGTGAACACACCCCGATAACAGCACTGATTAATGCCAGGGTAAGGCCAGGCGAAATATGGGTCCAATACGCAACACGGTGGCGAAACTTATGGTCGAAGTGCGAACAACGCATCGAAGAAGCACCTGCGGTGGGCATGTTTGTGGGCACCCTAGATCCACATGCAACTATCTCGCAATTCATGATGTTCTTCAAGCCAACTACTTTCCAGGCCTTGATCGACAAGTTGGCCCAAATGGATCAGATGGGAAGCCAGACTCTCGAAATGAGAAAGGGAAAGCGATCGTCGTCGCCAATACTCAACAACAGCTGAGCAACTCAAAACCGGTTGTTCGCCAAAACAACGTGCGTCCACGCCCATCCCTCGAGGAGAGACTGGGACGTCCTTACTCGTTTCCTCAGAATAAAACAAGGAGACTGTTCGAGCTAGTAGTGCGTAAAAGACTCATCAATCTGCCGAGTCCAAAACGTTCGTTGCAGCCAGGCGATGTTAACGATCTTAATTACTGCCCTTACCACCAAACGGTAAACCATCCAATCGAAGACTGCTTCATTTTCAAAGGCTGGATTGAAGACCAATACCAACAGGGCAAGTTCGCGTTGTCCGAAAACTGGAAGGTGAGCCCGCCACAACCACAACCTCCGATATTGCCATACAAGCGGCTCAATACTGACCCTTGTATACAATCCACGTGCGCGAATAAATATCTCCCTAACCAAGTCCTACCTGTGACTAGGGTATGTCCATGCGGTGAACAACCCTTGTAAGTCCTTTCGACTTATAAGGAGAAAACCCTTTTGTAAGATCCTTACGACTTACAGGGGAATATACACTTAGGAATTCTCACGATTCCTAAGGAAGAAACACACCTACGAGATCATCACGACTTGTAGGGAGAAATACCTTTGTGGGACCCTTACGGCTCATGAAGTCAAAAGCCTTAGTCGACAGGATCCTAACCCTGTTTACTAAGCCACCTTTGTTCAATATCGACAGAGACAAATGATGATTCGCTCCTGACAATATCCCAGTTGTAGCGATGCTGATGCCTAAACCGGTATCAAATTCCAAATCCTTTCATGGCAAATGATGATTTGCTCCTGGCAATATTCCAGTTGTAGCGATGCTGATGCTGAGATTGGCACCAGATTCCAAGTTCCACACCCGCGAAAAAAAAAACAGCAACGACGAGGTGATCTCAGAATTCCCACCGGCGCCGAAAGAGTTGGAAGATGGAATACACACTACTGCAGATAACCTCAAGAAAATTGAGTTGGGGACGGCGAAAGTCCCGCGACCGACATTCGTCAGCGAGCTGCTATCTAAAGAAAGGGTAGCTTTATTAAAAGACGTGCTTATGCAGTATAGAGATTGCTTCGCGTGGAACTATTCCGAAATGCCAGGACTAGATCCAGAAATCGCTGTGCATAAACTGGTGATATCCCCGGACGTCAAGCCAGTCAAACAGGCACCGAGAAGAATGCGGCTCGAGCTTGAGATGAGCATCAATGCCGAAGTCAAGAAGCTGATCGACTCTGGGTTTATTCAGGAGGTTCAGTATCCTGATTGGATCGCCAACATCATCCCGGTGATGAAGAAAAATGGGACAGTGCGCATATGCGTGGACTTCCGGGATCTCAATAAAGCTTGCCCGAAGGACGATTTCCCAGTGCCAGTCACTGAACTGATGATAGACAATATGTCCACTCACGAAATCTTCTCCTTCATGGACGGCTCATCAGGATATAACCAGATAAAGATGCATCCCGAAGACCAGAAGCGCACCGCCTTCAGGACTCCGCTAGGCATATTTTGCTACAAGGTGATGCCCTTCGGTCTAAAGAACGCCGGTGCCGCCTATCAGAGGGCCATGACGAAGATCTTCGATGACCTTATACATGAAATCATCGAATGTTATATCGACGACCTCGTGGTCAAAAGCAAATCATACGAGGAACATCTCGAGCATCTGAAGACCGTATTTCAACGCCTTCGACAATACAACTTGAAGATGAACCCTTTCAAGTGTGCATTCGGAGTCTCCTCGGGCAAATTCCTGAGATTCATCGTTCGACACCGAGGTATCGAGATAGATCCGTCAAAGATCAAAGCGATCATGGACATGCCTCCGCCAAGAACTCTCAAACAGCTGCGGTCTCTCCAAGGGAAGCTCGCGTACATACGGCGATTTATAGCCAACCTTTCAGGCAAGTGCCGTCCTTACAGCCACCTGATGAAGAAGGGAACTCCGTTCGTCTGGGATCATAAATGCTAAGACGCGCTGGACGAAATCAAGCAGTACCTGCAGAACCCGCCAGTACTGGCTACTCCGGTCAAGGGAAAGCCCATCATTCTCTATACGACCGCCCTCGAAGGTTCTTTGGGCGCATTATGGGCGCAAGAGAATGATCAAGGGAAAGAAATGGCACTCTACTATTTGAGTCGAGTTCTCCTGGGGGCAGAAAGCAACTACCCCCCATCGAAAAACACTGCCTGGCGTTGATCTTCGCAATAACAAAGCTCAGGCACTATGCGTTGGCGCATGAAGTCCGTCTCATTTCGAAGGTGGACCCTCTTAAATATTTAATGTCGAAGGCCATATTGACAGGGCGGCTCACTAAATGGGCCCTACTCTTGATGGAGTTCTCGATAACCTATCAACCTCTCAAGGCAGTAAAAGGCCAGGCCATCTCCGACTTCCTCGTTGAGCATCCGATACCTGTCGATTCTCCTCTGAATTGCGAACTGCCAGATGAACATGTGTTTGATGCGATCGACGGTGGTGATACTCGATGTGAGCTTTATTTCGATGGAGCATCTTTCATGAAGAAGCGCAAACAAAGTACGCCCATAATCAAATCGGGGGTAGGCCTCATCTTCGTAACTCCCCAAGGAGGGATAATGCGCTTTGCTTTCTCCTTAACGGAGCCGAGGATGAACAATGAAGCTGAATACGAAGCTCTGATAGTAGGCCTCGAGATCGCCATCGACATGGGAATTGAAAACCTCCTCATATACGGAGACTCCCAACTGGTCGTTAGTCAAGTAAACGGCGACTACCAGACGTACAAGCCAGAGTTGGTGAAGTACGGAGAAAAGGTGCAATAACTGTTGACCCAAATTCCTTCCTACACTTTGGAAAACATATCGCGTGCGGAAAACAGCAAAGCGGATGCGTTGGCTAAGCTCGCTAAAGAACTGGCTGACGAGAACCTCGATGACGTCAGAATCGTAGTACAAAGCCGTCGGGTGCTTGCCCCAGCAGAAATATCTCCGGAATCATTCGAAGAAAAGGGAGCGATTGAACAGACGACCCTGTAAATAAAAGACCGGGAAAAGGCCGAGGATTGGAGAGAAGTCTTTATAGATTACTTCAAATATCGTCGAACGCCCGAAGATGCGTCCTTAAGACATCAGCTTATGAAACGAGCTCTGTCTTTCTCCTTCGTCAATAATACTCTATATAAGAGGTCGTTTGATTCTCTGCGGTTGAGATGCCTGGGACCTGACGAAGCGAAAAGAGTCGTTCAGAAAGTTCATGACGGACTCTGTAGTTCTCACCAAGCAGGCCCAAAGATGAAGTTAAAGTAAAACGGATGGGTTACTACTGGCCCACGATGATTCAGGACTGCCTCGAATATGCGAAGCAATGCCACTCATACCAAATCCATGGGGACTTCATCCACTAGCATCCAAATCCACTACATCCAACGGTGGCTAGCTGGCCGTTCGAAATGTGGGGAACTGACATAGTCGGCCCCATCGAACTAGCCTCGTCTAGAGGACATCGTTTCATCCTGGCGACGACTGACTACTTCTCCAAATGGGCAGAAGCAGTACCGCTGAGAGAAGTGAAGACGGAGAATATCCTCCATTTCTTCAAGACGCACGTCATATATCGGTTTGGAACTCCGCGACGGATCATCTCCGATAACGGGCCAGCCTGCAGAAGCCACAAGATCAGTCGCTTCGCGCAACAGCATAATATAGATTGGAGATATTCCTCAGTTTATGATCCGCGAGCTAACAGTCTAGCTGAAGCCTTCAACAAGACCTTGACAAAGATCATGAAGAACACGGTGTCCCGAAATAAGAAAGACTGGCATGAGAGACTGCAAGAAGCTCTCTGGGCATATCGAACTACGTTCAAGACGGCCACGAACACAACGCCATACACGTTGGTATTCGGTATCGAAGCAGTACTCCCCCTCGAGATAGAGTTACCCTTTCTACGAGTGGCAGTCCACTACGAGCTGACAGACGAAGAAAATGCTCACCTTCGGCTTGAGGAGCTTGATGCCCTTGATGAAACACGGCTCATAGCGCAAAAAAATTTGGAGGCTTATAAAGCAAAGATGGCGCGCTCATATGAAAGATTGACCCGGCTAAGGACATTCCGCCAAGGCGAACTCGTGCTAGTTATCAAAAGACCTATGATCCCCAATAGCGCTAAGCGGGGAAAATTCGAGCCGAACTATGAAGGCCCGTACATCATAGACAAGGTCTACCAGGGTGGAGCCTATCTACTCATAGATATGCACAGTGAAAGGCCTTTCAGGCCAATAAACGGTTGCTTCCTGAAGAAATACTACGCTTAATGAGCCACATCCTAGGTCAATGACAGATGACGACGACTATGTCCGCTCGCTATCTTCTTA
Source organism: Agapanthus africanus (assembly GCA_030015575.1). Taxonomy (NCBI): domain Eukaryota; kingdom Viridiplantae; phylum Streptophyta; class Magnoliopsida; order Asparagales; family Amaryllidaceae; genus Agapanthus; species Agapanthus africanus. The sequence goes on along the minus strand of CM057347.1, from coordinate 527,644,940 downwards.
AGCTCAACCTCTGTAAGTAGTAGCCGACCTTCTCCTGAACGGACCGAAACGTCCTTAAACTAATGACGGACCGAAACGTCCTTAAACTAATGACGGACCGAAACGTCCTTAAACTACTACCGCAACATCCTTAGGCTGACGAGATGAATAAAAAAAGGGATAAAAAAATAAAAATAAAGAAAAAATAATAATTAATAAAAAAAAACGGTATGTCCATAAGCAAAATGGACGCGGATGAAAACCCGAAAGGGCTCCGTGAGTAAAAACAGCAGAGCTACCGGCGAGTGTTTGTGAAAACCCGAAAGGGCGCAACCTCGTTAAAAGACATTTACATGGTCCTCTCGACCTTGTAAGGAGAAACCACCCGCGTGAGATCCTTACGACTCACAAGGGAACAACACACTTAGGGATCCTCACGATTCCTAAGAAGAAATTACACTTGCGAGATCCTCACGACCCGTAAGGAGAACTCTCTTATGGGAACCTCACGGCTCATAAGATTTGAAAGTCTTAAGTTATAGAGACCTTGTTCCCGCCAAAAATTTCTGCGCAAAGGAGCCCAAGGTATCAAATGGCAGTGATACGCTTAAAGAAATGCGAACCAGTATCTTCCGGTCTATATTTTGATAAACTCCTGAAGGAGGAACTATTAAATTCTGATGGTATTGGAAGCATCTCGAAAAACCCTTCGATTTGATATATTATGGGCCTCATAATTCATCCGGGATCAAAAGTTATGAGGTATCACGTGTCCACACGCGATGGACCTTTAAGAACCCGCTGGAGGAGTTAAAAGATATAATAAAAACTCAGAAAAGACCCCAATGGGGCATCACGTGCTCACACGTGACCATGGGTCACGTGCAGACACGTGATGGGCTCTTAAAGCCTCTAAAATAATGAATAGAATTAAATTCTAAAATCTGTTCCCTAATTAAAAATCAGAAGTTACCTCAATGAGGTATCACGTGCTCACACGTGACCAATGGTCACGTGTTGACACGTGATGGTTAAAACAACAACATAAACAAACGGCTGTTAAAAGAACCAATTTGGGGGTCACGTGCTCACACGTGACCAAGGGTCACGTGCCAGCACGTGCCAGGCTTTGAAAGCCTTACAGTTTAATAGAATTAAAATTCTAAATTTCTTTAAAATCTTTCGAAATAGAATTAAAATTCTAAAAGCTTCTAAATCTTTCCAAATGGAAAAAAGATTATGGGGACCGTTGGATTAAAGATCCAAGGGTGATTAAAAATCACCAATTTGTGGAAAAATCTTAGACAAGGAAAGATTTCCTCTAAATCTCACCGAAAATAACAAACATCATATCTTTGGATTTAAAATCCAACGGTGAATAAAATTCACTGAATGATCTAAACGATCATATTAATCATGAAATCAATTAAAATCTTTCAATGAAAGATTCACAAAACAAATTGATTCTCTTCCTCTTCCTATAAAGAGGAGCCAAGAGAAGAGAAGAGGGATCTGCTTTTTTTGGAGAGAAAAACAGAGAGAAGAGAATTTAATTCTCAAGAGGGAAGAAAAGAAAGGAGAATTTAATTCTCAACAAAGGAAACCCTAGGTGAGAAAAGGGAAAAGGATCAACTTCAAAAGAGAATTTAATTCTCAAAACTTAAGAGTTTAACTCTTCTGCAAATAAAGAACTTAGTTCTTCTTCTGGTTGAAGATCTGCACAGAGCACATCTTCCTATAAGTTGAGAATTTAATTCTCATCAGGTCGAGATCCTGCCATGCAGATCCTAAACTTAGAAAGGGAATTGAGTTTTGAGAATTTAATTCTCCTAAAACAAAACTAGGGTTTAACCCTAATCAAGAATTTAATTCTTTTACATATCTGGGAATTTAATTCCTTTAAAAAGAAATTAGGGTTTTAGCCTAAATAAGAATTTAATTCTTTCACAATAGGGATTTAATTCCTCCAAAACAAAATTAGGGTTTAACCCTATAGAGAATTTAATTCTGAAAATAAAGGGACTTGAAAGATCTCCATGCACATAAAGAATATTGGTCACGTGATGACACGTGACCCCAATCCGCAGTGATCGGAAAAGAAGGAATAAAACCAGGGTCACGTGTCCCCATGTGACCCCTAGAAAGATCCCCAAAAATAAAAAGAAAGAAGCTTTGAGGCAATGCCTCACGTGCTCCCACGTGACTCCCAAAATGCAGAAAGAAAAAACAAAAGAAAAGAAGCTTTGGGCGCTCTCACGTGTCCCCACGTGACCCCTCAGCAAGTGCTGTAATTATCGATGCATAAATCCCCATCACGTGCCAACACGTGATGCTCTAAAATAAAGATGAAAAATGTTTAACACTTATTCGCAGATTTGAGGACAAAACAAAGGAGATCTGGCTCCACATTTAGGGCGCCCTCATGTGTCACCACGTGACCCCTAATGAGCATTCTAATAGACCAGAGCGGGGGCCTCCATCACGTGCTCACACGTGATGGCCGTCAGAATTAAAAGAGTTAAACACTGATCTACAGAATAAAATAAGGGAAATCAGGGCGCTCTCACGTGTCCACACGTGACCCCTCTCTCCTTAGTGTTTAACACTAATCTGAAGACTTTGTTCCCAGTGTTTAACACTGATTTGCTTTAGTGTTTAACATTAATTTGAAATCTCTGATTACCAGTGTTTAACACTGATTTGCTTTAGTGTTTAACACTAATTTGAAAGCCCTGTTGCTAGTGTTTAACACTGATTATCTTTTAGTGTTTAACACTAACTTGTTAATCTTATTCCCAGTGTTCAACACTGTTGACCTCTAGTGTTTAACACTAGCTTTAGCCCAATTGGCTAAGTTTCTAGAGGCAAAACCTCTTCTTCAATGGACCAACAGAGGGCCAATATTTCAAACACAATTGGACTTAGTCCAAATTGGCCATAAGTCCTCAAATCATCTTGAACTGAGCACATCTGCTCTTTCAACCAACTCATTGGTTCAAGGGTACATCTCTGAGCTCCTCTGATATTTGTCGTTGTAATCCTTCAACGTCTTCAGAGAGGTGATGGGTCCCGACAGCCATACATTTTAATGGACCACTACGTCCCTAAACTGGAATTTGGACCACTACGTCCCTAAACTGGAACTTGGACCACCATGTCCCTAAACTGGCAATGGACCACCATGTCCCTAAACTGGCAATGGACCACTATGTCCCTAAACTGGAACAATAGAGCCCCTAAATGCTCTTTTATCGGATCTAAACGATCCCGTTTAAGTTGATCTTAGCCTAAAATATGGCTAATGTATCCTTAAACCTTTCAAACAGACTTTAGTCCCAAATTGGACTATAAATCCCCCAATCAACTTTGGTTCAAGGGTACATCTCTGAACTCCTCTGACATCTGTCGTTGTAATCCTTCAACGTCGTCAGAGAGGTGATGGGTCCCGACGGCCATACATGTAATGGACCCCTATGTCCCTAAACTGGGACAATAGAGCCAATTGCTCTTTTGTCGGATATAAATGATCCAGTTAAGTCGATCTTAGTCTCAAATTGGACTAACGTATCCTTAACAAACGTTTGAGTTGATCTTAGCCTCAAATATGGCTAACGTATCCTCAAACCAAAACCCCAAACCCAAATCTAAGAAAATACGGATTTGGACTAATCCACGTCCTACGGGTGACGACATAACTCAGTCTCCGTATACAATCCACGGGCAACCGAACACAAAACAAACACCCACGACACGAAGTGATCATCTGGAGAAGGAGAAAGTTGTTACCGCAATGCGGTAGCGTAATTAACTGCAGGGGCTTGCGCTTGCAGGGAAGAGCGTCCCCACAATAAAAAAAACCCTTAAGCGAGGGGAAATCTGATGAAGTCTGCTACATCGGACGCATCCGTTTAAACCTTCGATACATGGTGCCATAAATCAACCTGGCATCTTCGGAGAGGTAGACGGATAGCACCAATTAGCATCTGCCCCGAATCTCAGGCAAGACGTCCATGTCTTGGCAGCCGTTCGGAGGGGAACAGATTCTGGCACGCCCGGTGGGACCTTTGCCTCTTTCCACTCCACACTTTGTGTGTCGTGTTCGCGAACGAATCGCGGTTTGCTGTGGTTGCTTGTGGATTCGAGGTACTAAGATTTGGTGTCTTGCTCCGTGCAGAAAACAGAAGATCAATGGCTTCAAACTGCACTACCTGCAACTGCAACTCTCGCTCCGTCCTTACTGGAGGAGTGACTTATGAGCCCCAAGCGGCCTCCCTTTTCAAAATGCCAGTGGAGCAGGTAACTCAAGCCACCGCTGGACTATTCTTCGGGACCCTGCTCCCACCAATGAGCTTCAATGCCCTAATGACATCACAAAAAGCTCCAAAGAAGTCGGTCTTCGATCGGCTCACTACTACTACGACCCCTCTCAACGGGTCGTCCAACTCCAACTTCTCGGTCTTCACCAGACTGAGCCTGAACTCCAATGGGCCTGCCAAGAAGCCCATGACCCCTGAAGTGGCCATCCCGAAGAAGATAGCCATATTTGCTCCTGAAGTCGTCAAGGCGGCTTCTCCTGCCAAAGAGTCAGTCTTTACAAGACTGACTATTCTGGCTCCCGTTCCTGCTCGAAGGTTTTTCTTTGACAGATTAGATATCGCTACTCAAAAGACATCAGTCTTCAAGAGGCTGGCACCAGCGGTGCCTCATCTGGACAGGGGGTAAGACGAAACCATCCCCATCGCCGAACCGGCCCCAACAGCTCGACATGCTCGACGTCGCCACTGGCGCCGAGTAAGGAAGGCCGGAGGCAACTCCCCCTCTGGGCTAACCCCACCAGCTCCAACGGTGGAAATCAATGCAGCTGTTCCGACTGGGAACAGCTTTGAACTACTCAACAAGATGCGCAGAAACTCTCCGACTGCCGCGCTGAAAAGATCTCCCCCACCCGCGGAGAATGCTACAGAAACAAGGCCAGAGCAGCCCCCTCAACGGCTGTCCTCCAAAATTTATAAGGTCTGGCGACGAGTTCAGGACTCAGTAATCGTTCAAGATCACTCTCACTGGCAGAAGAGGGTGAAAATTCAAGAAGAAAAGAACCATTTTGTTAAACCGCAAAGGACGACAACCACTTGGGTGCCTACTACAACGGCCCCCTCCACGTCGACTATTCACAAGAGCAGAAAGCAGGAGAAAGTCCCCACGCCTGCAGCAAATGTCAAAGACAGTAAGCCTAAACGCCCTAAGTCTGGGGGCATGGTGGTGCATATAGTTTACATGGCGTTCGGGAAAGAGGACAGCCGCACATCTACAGGTCATAGACCGCTTACGCGATCGATGACTAAAGCTCAGGAGCAGCAGCAGAAGCTCCAAGAAATGATGAATGCGATGGCCGCGCTTGCCGGGCCAAAAGAAAGCTCGGAGGCATTGTCAGAACAACGTTATGAACAAGAAACTGACGCTGACTTCTTACGCAGAGTCCTCGAAAAGAAGGACAAGGAGGCTGCAGAGCAAGCGGCCAATATAAAGCAGATGGCCCTCCTATTTCAAGACATGGTCGGGATGATGATCCAGCCGGATCCCCTAGCCGAAGATCCTCCGATTATCCTCGAAGATGACAAAGGAGAAACGTCGAGTCCTCCACCGGCTCTGCCAACAGCCAAAGAGGATACAATCTCTAAAGCTGCCTTGGATGACTATATAGCTCAGCAGATACGAGTTCACCAGGCAAACGAAGCGGCTGAACAAGTTGTTAGAACTGGGCGACCGTATCCAGGGTGGTATGATCAGATAAAATATCCGCCGGGATATACGATCCCTAAGTTCCACGTATATAAAGGGACAGGGAATCCACATCAGCATGTCGCCCAGTTCAGGGCCTTATGCGGCGACACTGGAGGCGAAGACAAACTGTTGCTTCGCCAATTCGTCGGCAGCTTAGCAGAAACGGCCTTTGAATGGTATTCGGAGCTACCTAACGACTCTGTCAAAACATTTGCGGAGATGGAGCTACTGTTTACACAAAGATTTGCAAGCGCCAGCGAGCGCACCCCGATAACAGCACTAATAAACGCCAGGATAAGGCCAGGCGAAACGTGGGTTCAATACGCAACACGATGGCGGAATCTGTGGTCGAAATGCGAACAACGGATCGAAGAAGCACCTGCGGTAAGCATGGTCGTGGGCACTCTCGATCCGCAAGCGACCATATCGCAGTTCATGATGTTCTTCAAGCCAACTACTTTCCAGGCCTTGATTGACAAGTTGGCCTAAATGGATCGGATGGGACATAAACCGTCTCTTCCAAAGCCAGACTCTCGAAATGAGAAAGGAAAAGGGAAAGCGATCGTCGTCGCCAATACTCAACAACGGCCGAGCAATTCAAAGCCGGTTGCTCGCCAAAGCAACGTGCGTCTACGCCCATCCCTCGAGGAGAGACTAGGACGTCCTTACTCGTTTCCTCAGGATAAAACGAGGAGACTGTTTGAGCTGGCCGTGCGCAACAGACTCATCAATCTGCCGAGTCCAAAACGTTCGTTGCAGCCAGGCGATGTCAACGATCTCAATTATTGCCCTTACCACCAAGCGGTAAGCTATCCAATCGAGGATTGTTTCGTCTTTAAGGGGTGGATCGAGGATCAGTACCTACAAGGAAAGTTCGCGCTGTCTGAAAAGTGGAAAGTAAACCCACCACAGCCGCACACTCCAAAGAAGACGGACGCACCGGGGGCAACTTGTCATGTGATCTCCCACTCATTTACGGACGATGAAAAACTCCTTGCACTGAGAAACTGGGGGCAGAGCCTGAACCGGAATTCGTGTGGCCGTCAGACGAAATGATCGACACTTTTCTAGATGGGATTCGTCTAAAAAGTAAAGCTGATCGGGAGTGCGAGATGGCCATATTTGAAAAGGCCAAACGCCGGCGACTGGACAAAAGGGTCGAAATACTCCCACCAGATCAAAGTACATCCGCCGCAAATGAAAACAGGATCAAGACAAGGAAACGATTCGCCAAAGCCATATCAATGGGGATGAGGCCGCCCTCTTTCAGAGAAAATTCTCTTGGTGGTATACATTTTGATGAAACGGACGTACACCCTAACTTCTGCTTATATCATCAGAGGATCGCACATCCTACTGAAGACTGCAACTCCTTTAAGTGTTGGTGGCAAGGATATGTCGCTCACAGGCAACACTTCAACAGGACAAAGCGTGAAGCTCGTAGACAGCGAAAAAATACGACAGATGAGCATAAAAGAGTTGCCGGCAATTGTCATAGGGACGAGCCCGAGGGATCACGAGTTCTCACCTTTGGAAGCGATTCTGACGAAGAAGCCGCCCTCAACCCTCTCTTCAAGGAATTCATTTCTAAAACAAAAGAATTGGAAAGTTGCGAGAACGTTCAGCCGTACAATTTTACGCTACCCGGAAAGAATCTCGGACCCGCAAACGACGGAGCAAACGGAATGAGAAAGGAAAAGGAAAAAACGGCCTTTGTTGCCAACACTCAACAACAGCCGAGTAACCCAAGACCGTTTTGTCGTCAAAACAACAAGCCGCGATACCTCAATGAGAAGTTGAAACGTCCTTACTCGTTTCCTCAGGATAAAACGAGGAGACTGTTCGAGCTAGCAGTGCGCAGCGGGCTCATCACTCTGCCAGATCCAAAACGTCCATTGCAACCAGGTGACGTTAACAATCCTAACTATTGTCCCTACCACAGAGTAATGGGTCACCCACTCGAAAATTGCTACGTCTTCAAAAACTGGGTTGAAGACCAATACCAACAAGGCAAGTTCGCGCTGCCCGAAAAGTGGAAAGTAAACCCGCCACAACCACATGCTCTGAGAAAGATGGATATGCCAGGGGCATCATGCTCAGTCATAGAGAAAGCCCCATAGACCGAAAAGTCAGTAAACTAGAGATGCATCTCAAATACGGCGATGGCGGACCGCAACGTCCTTAAACTAACGGCGGACCGCAATGTCCTAAAACTTGCAAATGACCGAAACGTCGTTAAACTACTCCCAACCCGCAGCATCTTCAGGCTGACGTGGTAAAAAAAATTTTAAAAAAAAACGGTACGTCCACAAGCAAAATGGGCACGGATGAAAACCCAAAAAGGCTCCGTAAGTAAAAACAGCAGGGCTACCGGCGAGTGTTCGTGAAAACCCGAAAGGGCGCGACCTCATTAAAAAAAAAGAATAAAAAAAATAATAAAATAAAAAGAACGGTATGTCCATAAGCAAAGTGGGCACGTATGAAAACCCGAAAGGGCTCCGTGAGTAAAAACAGCAGGGCTACCGGCGAGTGTTTGTGAAAACCCGAAAGGGCGCAACCTCGTTAAAAGACACTTATAGGGTCCTCTCGACCTTGTGAGGAGAAACCACCCGCGTGAGATCCTTACGACTCACAAGGGAGCAACACACTTAGGAATCCTCACGATTCCTAAGGAGAAATTACACTTACGAGATCCTCACGACTCGTAAGGAGAACTCTCTTATGGGACCCTCACGGCTCATAAGATTTAAAAGTCTTAAGTTACAGAGACCTGAACCTGTTCTTAAGCAACCCCCACAACCTTCGATATGGTCCTACAAGCGGCTCAATACTGACCCTTGTATACAATCCACGGGCGCAAATAAACATTTCCCTAACCAAGTCCCATCCGTGACTAGGGATGTGTCCATATGGTGAACAACCCTTGTAAGTCCTCTCGACTTATGAGGAGAAAACTTGCAATAAAAAGCAACGAGTAAAAATAAAATAAACAGCCGAAATGATTGGGCACCGCGAAAAATAGCCGAAATGATTGGGCAATCGCGACCTTCGCGATATAAAAGCTGAAATGATAGAGCATCGTGGAAATAAAACAATAAAAAAATGAATGAAACTTTTGCCCTACAGTTGAGATCACATCGATCCCTGTATACAATCCAAGGGTATAAACAAAGAGGGAACCATACCTTCCCAACAGGCTCCGCCAGAAAGCAAAGCCGAATCTCGACGGTTCACCAACAGCCTAGAGACAGTCGCGACCTTCGTCTTGATGCAGTAGACGCATTGCCAGCAAACGAAGCGAAGATCAAATTCCCAGCTTCACGGTTTTGACGGTAACTTATATAAAACCTGAAAGACCATCACAGATCAGTTCAACCCCGAAGAAACCAGTGTTTTCGGCAAAATCCTTCGACTCAGGGAAACCAGCGTCCTTGATAAGAGCCTTCTTGACTCGCGTTGGCCTGCAGAGAAACCAGTGTCTCCGCAGGAATACCCCGATTCGTTTCAACTCCGAGGAAACTAGCGTCCTCGGCAAAATATTTCGACTCAGGGAAACCAGTGTCCTTGACAAGAACTTCTTGATTCGCGTCGACCCGCAGAGAAACTAGCGTGTTTGCAGGAATACATCGATTCGTTTCAACCCCAGGGAAACCAGTGTCCCTGGCAAATACCTCAATTCAGGGAAACTAGCGTCCTTAATGAGAGCTTTCTTGACTCGCGTCGGCCCGCAGAGAAACCAGTGTCTCCGCAGGAATACTCCGATTCGTTTCAACTTCGAGGAAATTAGCGTCCTCGGCAAAATATTTCGACTCAGGGAAACCAGTGTCCTTGACGAGAACTTCTTGATTCGCGTCGGCCAGCAGAGAAACCAGTGTCTCTGCAGGAATACTCCGATTCCTTTCAACTTCGAGGAAACTAGCGTCCTCGGAAAAATATTTCGACTCAAGGAAACCAGTGTCCTTGACAAGAACTTCTTGATTCGCGTCGACCCGCAGAGAAACTAGCGTCTTTGCAGGAATACATCGATTCGTTTCAACCCCAGGGAAACCAGTGTCCCTGGCAAATACCTCAATTCAGGGAAACTAGCGTCCTTGATGAGAGCTTTCTTGACTCGCGTCGACCCACAGAGAAACCAGTGTCTCCGCAGGAATACTCCGATTCGTTTAAACTTCGAGGAAACTAGCGTCCTCGGCAAAATATTTTGACTCAGGGAAACCAGCGTCCTTGACGAGAACTTCTTGATTCGCGTCGACCCGCAGAGAAACTAGCGTCTTTGCAGGAATACATCGATTCGTTTCAACCCCAGGAAAACCAGTGTCCCTGGCAAATACCTCAATTCAGGGAAACTAGCGTCCTTGATGAGAGCCTCCTGATTCACGTCGGCCCGCAGAGAAACCAGTGTTTCCGCAGGAATACTCCGATTCGTTTCAACCCTGAAGAAACCAGTGTCTTCGACAAAACACTTCGACTCAGGGAAACCAGTGTCCTTGACGAGAATATCTTGATTCGCGTCGACCCGCAGAGAAACTAGCGTCTTCGCAGGAATACATCGATTCGTTTCAACCACAGGGAAACCAGTGTCCCTGGCGAATACCTCAATTCAGGGAAACTAGCGTCCTTGATGAGAGCCTCCTGATTCGCGTCGGCACGTAGAGAAACCAGTGTCTCCGCAGGAATACTCCGATTCGTTTCAACCTCAAAGAAACCAGCATCCTCGGAAAAATACTTCAACTCAGGAAAATTAGTGTCCTTGACGAGAACTGCTCGATTCGTTTCGACCCGTGAGGAAATTAGTGTCTTCGCGAGGACTTCCCGATTCGTTTCGACTTGGAAGATAAAGCCTTAGGCAGCAGGGATTAAAAAACTTGTTTCCTAAGCACTGAAACCCTGCAAATCGGCCTAAAACGGTCTCTTCCATACTATCCACGGGTCTCACTCTCCAAAATCGAATCTCGACAAAGAGAGAAACAACCGCTTACGAGTCCTCTCGACTCGTAAGAGGGAAAATTCTCTTATAAGATCCTTACGACTTATAAGAGAAAACGTACTTAGGAATCCTCACGATTCCTAAGGAGAAAATCCACCTACGAGATCCTCTCGATCCGTAGGGAGAAAAGTCTCTATGAGACCCTCACAGCTCATGGAGTTGAAAAGTCTTAGGCAGCAGATCTGAACCTGCGGCCTAAGCCATCGCTATCTCTTAAAGAAACCAAGATGCTTACTCTATTATCTGTCAACCATGTTTATCAAGACAGCACGCCAATAATAAAAGAAAGAAGAAAGCGACAGAAAGAACATCTGGTTGGTGTTTGATCAAGCACTCGAGACACACTCATTCATGCATGTGCAAAAGACTCAGAGTGAGAAATAAGACAAGCTGAAAGGAGAAATTTTCCATTACAAAGGGTTCTTACAATCATAAAGAAATAAGTAAAAACATTATTCAAATTATTATAAAGGTATAACCTCAGATCCAGGGCACGGATTGAGGAATTCAAAAGTAAGGCCATCTAGAGTTCTTCTGGCCTTTCTGATTATTCTCGTGTGCAGCCTCTCGCGCTCACATGTGTCAAGATCTTCGGAAAGGCCCCCTATCCTTCGATAAGCAGCGATTATCGTCGTCTGCTGAAAAACTTGATGAAGAATGTCGACGAGGCTGTCCCGTCGATTCTTCGAGATTAGCCCCGACAAGTGCACTGAATGCACCTTGTCTTCGGCGTCATCCAGCGCATTGAGCGGCATGGCCCCGTGGAACCCTGGGAGTACTCTCCAAATTGCTCCCAGCACGACTTTCAAGAGAGCCGAACGATGAGGAAGCAGCCAACCAACGCTTGCGTTAAGGCGACCCATAACCTCCGCACACTGGGCATCTGTAAACTCCTGGTGTTGATGACGGCCCTGTGCGCGGATATCCTCATAGGTGATGAACTCTTGCAGACTGTATAGACGCACCGCCATAATGCCTGAAGGAAACAGTACGGGGAGATTAGCAAATAAAAAGACACAGGGAGTTAAAATCCTCGAGAGCAATGCTCTGCAAACAGGAGTGACACCTGTCAAAATCCAATAATAAGAGGAATTTAAAGAAATTCCCCGAGAACTCTGAGATCTTTACTATTAAAAGATGATATAATCCATTAAAGATAAAACTCCATTTTTAATCTTCATTATACATGATTAAACTCTCAAAAGTTCGTCATTTTTAGATCAAAAGATCTATGTTTTGCCAAAGATGCAAAGCTAAAACCTGAAGCAGATTCTTGAGAGCAAGGCTCTATTAGTGAAACCCCAAAGGGGTTTTCTTTAGATCAAAGATCTATGAGAGCAAGGCTTTATTAATTAAAATTGATTTAATTCAAGATTAATTTCTACCTAAAAAGTTTCTTTCAAAAGAAAAATTTAATTCTGGGAGTTCTTGAAGGCAAGAGCAAGGCTCTGAAGTTTTGAAAGTAAAAATTCTAAAGATGATAATCATCTGTTGAGAACCAAAGGTCCTATTTATAAGCATCAAACGCCCTTTCAACTTCCAAAAGTTGCCGCAACGTTTGGAATTCTGCCACCGTTGCGCTCACGTTTGGGGCCACGTAAGTGCAACGGTGGGGGAAATTTGTTTACCCCAATCAGAGCAAAGCTCTGCTCAAATTCCAAGGCGGGAAATCAAGAAACGCTTTTGATTTCCCCAATCAGAGCAAAGCTCTGTTTGAATTTCAAAAAATTCAAAAATTGAAGCAACGCTTCAGATTCCTTGCGCTGCGCGTAACGCGCCACGTGTCAAAAGCTGACACGCCAGCGCAGCGCACAAGACAGCGCGTCCAATCAGAGCAAGGCTCTATTTAAAGACAAAATTAAAAGAAGTAACACTTCAGATGCGCTGCGCTCTGCGCTGCGCGACACATGTCAGCGCAGTTGCGCTAGGCCTTGCGTTGCGCGACACGTATCAACGCAGTTGCGCTGCCCGACACGTGTCAGCGTAGTTACGCAAGCGCTGCGCTGCGCGACACGTGTCAGCGCAGTTGCGCTGCGCTATGCGCTGCACGACACGTGTCAAGCGCTGGAGCATCTGTGCCAAACAGAACTAAAATTCCAGTAAGATCTTTCTGTTCTTGTTAAAACAGGAAGATTGTCTTCTCTAAAACAGAAGCCCTTGGATCAAAGATCCAACGGTGGGGAAAATTCCCCAAATCACTCAGAGAATGATCTCTTTAACAAATTTAACAAATTAATGGGCACTATATAAAGGCCCCTAGACCCCAATTCAAAAAGAGGAACATCAAGATCAAAAACAACAGAGAGAACTCTGAAGAATTTTGAGAAAAACTCAACAAGAGAAAAAAGGTAAAAACCTTTATAAAAAAAAAGAAGAATTTCTTCTGAATACATCATTGATCTAAGAACAAGATCAATGATTTTCAATAAAAAATAAATAATAACAGTGTCTTGCACATTTTTTATGAACCATTGGTTCTAGAATCTTAAAGATTCTTTTCTTGAATCCAAAATTGGATCAAGTTATTGAAACAGTGCCTTGCACTTGCAAAAACTGCACTATTGCGCTCCTGGGTTGGCGCAAGCCACCAGAGAGCGCCACGTGTCAGCACCATAACAACTTGCGTTATGCGCTTTTAAGATAGAGCATTGCTCTCTGAAATTGGCGCAACTCACCAGAGCGCGCCACGTGTCAGCAGCGCAACAGCGCAGCGCACTGCGCTTGCGCTCACCAGAACGTGACACGTGTCACCTCCACATGCGCTCAATAATTGGCGCAAATCGTCTGACAGGCCACTGTCAGATTGATTAATGCACTGCATTATTTACAGAAGGGCCAAGCCCGATTAGAAAGGCCTAACAGGCCAAATTAAATGCAATGCATTATTTTAAAGAAAGGCAGAGCCCAAACAGATGCTCTGCATCATTTATCAAGGGACAGAGCCCAAATCAAAAAGGCCTAGCAGGCCAGAATGAAATGCAGTGCATTATTAAACATGGGCAAAGCCCTAGCACAAGCCTAATAGGCCAAAGATAAAAATGTTGAACATTTTCATCTGGACTTAGCCCAATTCTGGCCGTAAGTCCTCAAATTAAATTGTACTGAGTACAAATGCTCTCTCAAATCAATTTACACCCGGTTCAAGGGTACATCTCTGAACTCCTCTAATATTTGTCGTTGTAATCCTTCAACGTCGTCAGAGAGGTGACGGGTCCCGACAACCACACATTGATACGGACTAATGCGTTCTTAAACTCACGGACTAATGCGTCCTTAAACTCATGGACTAATGCGTCCTTAAACCAGTATTCGTTCCCAAAATGGGAATGATGGACCACTATGTCCCTAAACTGGAATAATCGAGCCCCCAAATGCTCTTTTGTCGGATCTAAACGATCCCGTTAAGTTGATCTTAGTCCCATATTAGACTAACATATCCTTAACAAACGTTTAAGTTGATCTTAGCCTCAAATATGGCTAACGCATCCTTAAACCAAAACCCCAAACCCAAATCTAAGAAAATATGGATTTGGACTAATCCACGTCCTACGGGCGACGACATAAATTAGTCTCCGTATACAATCCACGGGCAACCATAAACAAAACAAACACCCACGACACGAAGTGAAATTCTAGAGAAGGAGAAAGTTGTTACCGCGATGTGGTAGCGTAATTAACTGCAGGGGCTTGCGCCTGCAGGAAAGAGCGTCCCCGCAATCAAAAACCCCTCAAGCGAGGGGGAATCTGACGAAGTCTGCTACATCGGCCGCATCTGTCCAAACCTCCGATACACGGTGCCATAAATCAACTTGGCATCTTCGGAGAGGTGGACGGATAAAACCAAATAGCATCTGCCCCGAATCACAGGCAAGACCTCCATGTCTTGGCCGCCGTTCGGAGGGGAACAGTAGCGATAACCAATTTCTTCTGCTCCAGATGTTCACTTCGTGTCGTGTGTATTTGTTTTGTTTTAGGTTGCCCGTGGATTATTTACGGAGACTAATTTATGTTGTCGGCCATAGGGCGGGGATTAGTCCAAATCCGTATTTTCATAGATTTGAGTTTGTTTGATTTAAGGATCGTTAATCTCGTTTGAGATTAAAATCAAACTTAAATGTTTATTAAGGATAAATTAGTCTAATTTTAGACTAAGATCTATTTAACGGGAGTTCAGGATCATTTTTGATCCAAAAAAAGAGCATTTGGGCTCTATCGTTTTAGTTTAAGGACGTTACGGTCCGCAACTAGTTTAAGGACATTACGGTCCATAGTAGTTTAAAGACATCATAGTCCATAAAATTTAGTTAAGGGACGTTGCGGTCCATAGTTTAAGGACATCATTAGTTTAAGGACGTTGCGGTCCATAGTTAGTTTAAGGACATTACGGTCCATAAAGTTTAGTCTCATTGGTTTGGGGGTGTGCCAAGAGTTATTGGTTATTGGGACCCTCCATCTCTCTGAAAACGTTGAAGAATTACAACGGCATATATCAGAGGTGTGGCGAGATGTACCCTTGAACCAGATTCCAAATCGAGGAGTTATCATTTCTGAGCATAGAGGGTCGGTTTGTTTGGAGATTTAATCTCAGAAGGAACTTAACCTATTTGAGGTTGGAGTTGGTTCCTTATAGTGTTAAACACTAATGTACCTTTAGTGTTCACGTGCTCCCACGTGATGCTTTTAAGGCAGTGTTAAACACTGGAATTTGATAGTGCTCACGTGTCGCACGTGATGCTTTTAAAGGTGGTGCCGTTCGCTTAGTTTTATTCCCCATCTTTATATAAGTGTTAAACACTTTAACCTTGGGGCCATCACATGTGAGCACGTGATGGCGCCTCGGAGTCAGACATTGTTTCCTTGGATTTATTTCCTTTTCTTTTAAAAAGTGGCAAGCACTATCAGGGAGGTTACTGTGAACACGTGATATATTTCAATCTTTCTTTTGAGTTCATCATAGGTGGTCACGTGTGAACACGTGATCATTAATATGCATGGAATTCTTTCTCCGAGTCTTAAAAAAATCTCAAATCTCTTATTATATATATATATATTTTTATAAGGATTTAATTCTTTGGACTTAGTTCTTTTCTTAGGTTTTGGATCCGCATGGCATAGTCTTCCCGATGAGAATTAAATTCTCAAATTGTGGAGAGATCTGCTTCTGCAGATCTTTTATCAGAAGGGAGAACTAAGTTCTTATATGAAGGGTTAAACCCTAGTTTTATCAGAGGAATTAAATTCCTATATGCCTTTTAGGAGAATTAAATTCTCTGAACATTAGATCTTCCCCTAGGTTTTTGGATCTGCATGGCAGAATCTCCCCGATGATAATTAAATTCTCAACTTGTGGGGAGATCTGCTTCTGCAGATCCCAATCAGAGGAAGAACTAAGTTCTTTTGGAAGAGTTAAACTCTTGTGGAGACGAGGAAGAAATAAGATGTTCTTTGTGTTTTGTTTCTTCTTACCTAGGGTTTCTTCTTTTCTTTGAGGAGATCTTCTTCTCTCTAAAGAATTAAATTCTCTTTTCTTTTAAACTTATCAGGGGGGTTTTCTCTCTGTTTCTCTATATCTCTCTCTCTTCGGTCTCAAGTCCTTTTTATAGCAGAGGCAAGTTTGTTGATTTTTGTTAAGGAAATCTCTCATTGAGAGATTTTTAATTGATTCGGGGATTTTATCCACTGTTGGATCTTTGATCCAGGGACTCCTGTTTTACAGAAGACATTTTCTTGTTTTTAACAAGATTGGGAAAATATTTTCCCATACAGAGCTTATTCTGTATCTTGGTGATTTTTAATCACCATTGGATCTTTGATCCAACGGTGCTCTGATTTACAGAGCACAATCTTTCTTGTTTAGAAAGATTAGGGAAAATATTTCCAAAATAGGGTTTTCATCCCTTTTATATAGAATTTAATTCTATCGGCTCAGGAATGTTCATGTGTAGCACGTGACTCAGCATCACGTGTTGGCACGTAATACGCCTTCTGGCCTGCTATTTGTTTCGGTCCTATTTGTTAAATGCTTATAATTTTGGCTCCAAGACGCACCACGTGTGGACATGTGATACTCCATTTGGGGAATTTTCTCATTGCTTTTTACTTATTATTTATTTTTCATAAGGGAACAAATGCCCCCATAGCGTTGTTCTCACGTGGCTTGCACGTGAGTGCAACGCTGTCACCTTTACAGCCGTTGGATTGCCTAGAGGAACGGGGAGGTGAACCACCCTTGTCATGTCTTATAAATGCAAGGGTTTGGTCTTTAGGCAGACACTGTTTTTTCATCTTCTTTGTTTTCTTTGAGAATTTAATTCTCCTCTTCAGAGCTTAGTTCTCTGCCGTTGCAATTCCAGAGTTAAACTCTGTTGGAAAAAAAAATCCTTTTTTAGGTAAAGATTTTGAACATCAGAGAACCCTTTTCTTAAAAAAAGCCTCTGGATTTTAAATCCATTATGAGAGCTTTGCTCTCCTCTAAAACCCATCTCTTAGAGATCCAAAGATGTGATTTTTGAGTAATCACTCTCAATGCTTTGGGCATTCCTCCTCTGACCTTCATGGCATTTGATTTTTCATTTCCCCTCTTATGGGGTTTTTGGAATTTAATTCCATTACATAAAAGGAATTTAATTCCTCACCGAAGAGCTTAGCTCTGAAAGATCAAGAGGGCCCTTCGGGAATTTGATTCCGCTGTGTTCTTGAAAATCTTTTCAAGGAATTTTTCCTTTATTTTTACCCATTTGACATAGTTTGTAATGGGTGTTCTTTTGTGAGGATGTCCCAAGTCGTTTGAACTCCAATGTGCATTTATTGAGAATCCTTTTTTATCCTCACAATGATTACCCTGCCTCGTGATTGGCGAGCCGTCAAACTGATTTTGTGGGGTCCATTATTTTTGCAATCAATGGTCCCATGGAATAAACTTCTTGTCGTTTTCTTCTACTGTTTATACACACACACACACACACACATGTATAAGTTGCATTAATAGTTTTCTCTCCCTTTATTTCAGGAGCAATGACTTCTCTTCCCTGCTTTCCTTTTACTCGCTCAGACGCTGCTTTTCCACCATCGCCGTCGGATGAAGAAGTAATGGCGATGATCAGGGCCCATGATAGGGACTATACCAGTTTGCTCTTGTAGGGAACTTGGTATGGACATATCATCCAGGGCCGCCGCATGTTTATTTGCGAAGTGCCAGAAGATCCTCTTCGCCCAATTTTGCCGATGGAGCATTCGCAGACTGCTTTTGCGGTGGAGGCGGCTGATTGGACTCCTATAGGCCGGCTTGAGCTGTCGACAACTGGGATACCCAACCAGCCTTTGCCGGCCATAGACATCTTGGGGCATCGCATTTGTCAGGGTGAAGCCCAACCCTGGGGAAAAATTTATAAGATAGGTCTTACCTCTCGCTACCCAACGGGCTATCTTCCCTGGGCTCGATATGTTCTGTCCGCCCATCATGCACGATTGCAGAAGGTCGGGCTCTATCAAGCGGTGTATGCGTCCCTCTTTCATTATCAGCCCCCTCATGTCTGGTGGGTTAAGGCTTTTGTGAACCAGCGGAATCTTCTCACCAACACCTTCTTGCTAGGAGATCGTGAGGTCTCTATTTCATTGGAAAAGTTTCGCGAGGTTTCGGGACTACCATTCAGGGGAGAGCATTATGAAGAGTTGCTGCCTCCCGATGAGTATATGTTTGAGACGATGCCAGCTTCGCTTGACGGCTTGACAACTGAAAACGCCGTTCTCCATAAGCACCCTGACTTAATCAAGGTTTTGGTTATTTTTGAGAAACTGTTCGCAGTGTCGGAAGGGCACGACGTCACTTTTGAGAGCTTCATTGCCTGCTTTATCCGCAAAGATGTTTTGTCCAAGACGGCTCCAAAGTTTGTGAACATCGACGACCCTTTTGTGTTTGGTGTAGACAAACTGCCGGCCAAAGAAGAAGATTTACCGCAGTTTTATATCCCGCTCTTGTTGGCCATGTTCTTCGATTCAATTGCAGCTCCCGGAATGGACGAAGAGACCTTTTTTTGTCGGCTTTATCAGCCTTTGGCTCAGTTGGTTCGCCATTCCAAAGCGTCGTCGCTTCATGAGAGCTTCGGTCATCTATTCTGCTCATCGCGTGGCTGAAGGGACACGACTGGCCGTGGGTATCGCGGGGCTATCACACTTATACCATGGGTTGAGTTCTACGGCCAATACTTCGACCCCGGGTGTAGATGTTGTGAGTTTCTCCCTCCCCTACTTCACGTCGTGGATCGAGATGCATGTATTGGGGGCGTTCGCAGCGCATCAGAGGCCAGATTTCTATGACGCTTACACCTTCCCGCGGCTCATGAGGTTGGTGGATGCTTCTGCTCTTGATCCAACTCAGATAGGGGCCCTTCATGTGTTGCTTAACCCGTATGCTAACGAAGGTGGGATGGTATTCAACGACCGAGTCCTCTCTGCTCCTTCGGGACCTGTTCAACAGCTATTCGATTTATCGAAAGGGGGAGCACCATCCTTAAAGCCTAAGAAAATTATGCACTTGTATTCGATTAGGCCGGGTTATTCGATGTTCCGTCGAAATGATATGGCTCTTTTCATGCGGTATAATCCGCACCGCTTTGCTCGGCAATTGGGTTATAACCAGGGTGTTCCCTTCGAAGCATTTTTGGTGGAGCCCAGCTTGTCTCTGGGAGTTTGTCACGACCCGAAATTTGGCACATGACGACCCTAATACTACGCAACGCCTATAGACGTAACGCAGTAAAAGAAAGCCAAAAACCAGAAATCTAAACCATTAAAAAGACAAGAAAAGATAATAGGAGTTTTGAAATATTTGAAATCACAACCCAAATTCTTTAAAAGCCCAATTTATTTCCTTTAAAATTTTAGCAGCATCTCCTTTGTAAAAACTAGCCCCAAAATGGGTACAACATAAATATAAGTAAAGCATCCCCAAATAGGAGCAAATACACGCCCAAAGGCGGAAAACAACCACCACAACAAATATATGACGCCGTAGCGAAGAAAAAGAAGACGATAGAAAGGAAACTGTATAAAAGACAACAAGTCACAAAATATACAATATCGTTCTCACCAAGTCTCTAAGTCAAACATGAAAGTAGTAGATGGAAAGTACAAGGATACAACGAATATACAATACAAAATACAGATAACCACAAACCCACCTAAGCAAAACAGCACGCTGTGAGCCGATGCGGTATCCGTAGCAAAAGATGATAGATGAATAGCCTGCCTCGACTACTCTGAGGAACACCCTGCAAAACAACTGTGGCACAACGGGGGTGAGTTGCCAACTCGTGAATAGTAAATAACATATGTGTCACGCCCCGCTTCCTGGTGTACGGCTAAGGGGATGCGACGAGGTCCTCTACGTATATACTTAGAAGTATATACCTAAGCGTATCTAAGCAATATAAAAGTAAATCACAAGAGACAAGAGATATAGAAATAACAGCAACTTTATTAATAACATTCTTTTCTACAATGCATGAAAAGTAAATACAACTGGAATGAAAACGATGCCTAAACAATGGCATAACAGAAAATGAAAATACTGAATAGAACAAGGTATAATGTCTAGAGCTCGGGGTCTTCGTGAAACTGATCCAAGTCTTCACCGGTGGGCTCGATCTCTGCCGGGTCCAAAACACCTGACGATATTCAAAGAAAAAAGAAATAGAATGTCGTCAGCGAACAGGTCGCTCGGTAAGTCCCAAAGATAAGAGGAAAGTATAAAAGACAGAATAAGAAGATATCTTTTAAAGTTGTATAATATTGTTGTAATGTTGTATTAACGCTGTTGTTTGTAGTTTGGTACAGAAGAATACCAATGTATACGAGAGGGGTCTCTATATGCTAGAGACCAGGGCAAACGGAATATAGAGTACAAGGCTCCGTTAGAAGGCCCGGAACAACGGCAATTGGATTCATGTTAGGTATCTTAAGTCTGACCGTCTCGTGCCACTTTTAACATCTTCCGAACCAATCTACCCCTTAAACCCCGTAGTGTTTTGATTGTATTGTTGTATGGGATTGTATAAGTTGGATGACTGACCAAAACCATGATATCAGTGAACAGATTGTAACTGCATAATCAGGTAAATGGAATAAAGGAATAATGGATGTATATCCATGGTTTGATTCAGTCAAGTTGTATAGATTGATAACTGGATTATGGAATTCATGTGTTCAGATTGAGTTGGATTATTAAAGAATGTAGATTGACTTGAATCATATTCAAGTCAGAAATAGTCAGACTCAAACCCGAGTCAGACAAATGAAATGTAAGTCAAAGTTCCATAATTGTTAGGGTCCTTATTGTAATTTATAAAACTTGAGGGGGTTTTATGTAAAAATACTTTTGTATAGTTTTCAAGATACACCTCAAGTATTTATTATTCGTCTTTATAGTTATAATGAGTGTAATTTTATTTTGTGATATTTCTAGTGAAAATATCCTAATTATATAAATAAATGTATTTATCTGTACTTTTGATTTATTTGAAATTCATGGTATTTTAATGTAAAATTTAGTGTTGTGATTTTTAGGAAATGGTGGAAAATTTATATTATAACAAAATAGATCTTTTAATGATACTATACATATATTTATACAAAAATAATTTTTAATAAATATTTTATTTTCCAAAAATCTCATTTTTCTTAAATGTCATATTTTAAACCTTTCGAGACCGAATGCTCCTTGCAGAGGTCTGAATCTCGCACTACTAAGCCCGAGGGTGCACGATAAACCGTACTATCCCTAACGAGTTCCCCAAAGGTGGGTTGTAGTGGCGCTTTGCAAAGATTTTATAAATACTAATCCTTTAGAAAACGGTTTTATAAAATAAAAGGTATTTATTTGTAAAAGGTGTAAATTTCCGTATTTTAGATTCTAGGGTTTCCTAAGCCAACTAGCCTATTTCTAAATGGTCTAAATGACAAGTCATTAGAAGCCTCAAATCTCCTCTTCACCACCAATTGTGGCCAGGTAAGTACAAGTGAGGAAGGAGGGATCCGCTCACGAATCGTGAGACGGGCCTTTTAAAGTTATCTTTGCTCACTTGCCTAGCCTAGACACCACAAAGTCAGGTTTAGATAAACGATCGATATCCACAACTTATCGTGTTTTCCTAATAAGAGATATTTATTTAAAAGTGTATCAAAGCTAAACTTTTAGAATTGATTTTATTAAGAATATGGTATTTAAATGAAAGTTTTTTTATCGTATTCTAAGTCTTGATGTTATCGTTTAGGGTTGTATTTACGTGTGTGTGGAGGTAGGTCATTACCTCGTGCTCTACTTTAAATGTATAGCAAAGTTAAGGGGTTAAATGTGAAATCGAAACATGATGGTATTTAAGTGAAAGAATACGATATATTGCAAAAGCTATCATTTCATGTGAGAAAACTTGTTCAAATTAATTGTTAAGTGATTAGTAGTCAACATGAAGATGTTTAAGTATTATGGAATTGGTGATAAGTGAGATTTTATAGAAAACCGAATCGGAAATCGGTTTGTTCCGATTTCCGTCGGGTTTATAAGTTCGTATTTTTATGAAGGAAAAGAAAGGTAGAAAAGGGGAAACTTACGGGTTTGGACAACACTAGAGAGTGAGGGAAAGGTAGAGGGTTTACCGGTGCGTCGAATCGTCGTTGAGAGGTCCTAGCACGATCACCGGAATTTCGCCTTCGATTTCGTCAGCGCTTCGCCTTTCGCTCGATTTCTAACGTACCAAGTTCTCTTGGAATTTTGAGAGAGTGGACTTAGGAATTTAGGATGAGAGGGTAGAGGGTGTGGGGGGTATATATAGGGTTAGGCTAGGGTTAGGGTTTTTAATTAAAAAATATAAAAAATATATAAAAATTATATAAAAATCATTAAAAATCATTAAACCTTGGAGTAAAAGGGATTTATTGGGCATTCGGTAACCGATCTAGGAATTTAGTGTGTGCAGGTGAGAAGACCAGGTCAAGATGCTCCCCTTCTATGTTGACGACTCGGCCGTCCGGCCGACTCGGCCGAGTCGGGGTGTCGGGGGCCGGGGAATCTCGAGGTGGGATTTATGGTATTTTTAGTTTTTAATGTTCAGTTCAAGTTTTATAAGTTATGGCGTTTTGACTGTTGACTTCCAAAAGAATTTAAAACAAAATAAATACAAAAATAATATAGGGCATGGGATTTGAACTCTGGTGGCTTGGTTCAGCAGTGCAAGGTATTACCAATGAGCTACAAGCTCCTTCTTGTAATTATTGTGGGAAAATAATTACTTAAAGTGGTAACAGCAACATTAAATACCCCAAGTATACTTTAATTTTAAAACAATTTTATGTACACTAAAACTGGAGTTATTTAAAATCAAAATAATTACTTATATATATTGTGCTCAGGTTAAAATACTCCTTTATGGATTTTTTTATAAAAAATTTTTGTATAGAAAAGTATATAGGAAAATTAGGGTTGTTACAATATGCAGGTAATCGCAAGTATGCATGTACAGCGCGAATCTAACATAAGCAATTTATATCAATGAATGGTCATATGTAGTGCAATAATCATGAAAAGTACACTAGCAGGTACAATTAATACATGAAGCAATAATATGACGATATGTAGGTAACAGTCATGTAAGGTACTCTATCAGATACTACAAGTACATGAAGAAATGATATGAATAAAGGTATGTAAATGCAACAGTCATGGAAGGTACTCTAACAGGTACACTAATGCATGAAACAGTGCATAAACAATAAATGTGAGGTATGGAGTGAAATACGTCATTTCCACGGAATCCTAACATCGTAGTAGGATCACAATCCATCAAGACAATCAAATCCCAATTTCTTAAATCAGCCCCCAAATTGGCTCTCAAATCAAATAAGTCTCACAAATCCTGAATGTACACTATTAAGTAGATCTCACATATCCCGTATGTACCATATCAAGTGTATCTCGTATACCCCGAATGTACAATATCAAGTAAATCTCACATATCCCGAGTGTACAAAATCAGCAATCTCATATATATCCTGTAATCAATCTCAAATGAATCACCTATATCCCAAGTCAAATCTCAAGTAAAATTCTAACATCCTAAATATATTTGCATAAATAAATATGATGAGCTCAATACACATATATTAGCGTCCCATTCCACTAATATTGGTGTAAGGGCATATATAACAGCGGCTAAATCCCCTGTTATGTATACAAAGGAGTTAAAAAGAAATATCATGAAATCAATGTGTCAAGTATCGACACAGAAATGCCGATCTATCAGGTGACGTCCCCACGACTGGCCCCTGATAGGTACGTATCATACGCTATCCCGAAAACTCGAGTGCCTAGTTCTGACCCTCGCCTCTCGACGTATCTATACGAACATGACTCCCGTCGGTATCCACATGATCACCGCTGAGTCATTGGTAATGTCACCGGATAGTATGGTTCCCCTAAGCCTCATCGTCTAGCACCACGACCTCATTCTTGCATCGGGATACCTCCGAGCCCCACCATGTACCCGCACACGGACCCCTCCGTTCCTCGCGTGGGGTATATATATCCGAACCGATAAATCTCATGGTGGCTGCTGAAATATCATATCAAGGGAAACCGGGGTTTTCAAATAATGCATAATTTCATGAACTCTCACGGTCCCCAAATCCAGAAAATATCATGAAAAATCCATATCTCAATGCGAAAATCCATGAATAAAGTATACGCAACATAGAACTGTAATGTAAGCGTATAAAGAAAAAGTCACTAATTAACTGCAACAAATTAATATAAATATCATGCGATTCCTATTTTATCCCAATTCTAAATATGGCATAGAATATGCGACGGGTATTAACATTTCTAGCCCAGACGCATAACGCCATGCGGGCGATTCCCCTGTAGATGTTAAATCTACTCACCAACACTCCAACCTAGGTGAATCCTACCATCTGTTTTCCCCCGTAGCAGTGTCCGTAGTCCCCGCCTGCGAACCTACAACATTAAAATAATAACGCAAATATATATTAATAATAACCCTAAAACACGTACACACTACATTAGACCGACGCAACAACACAAAACATACTATCAAGTGTTCGTATTGTGGCTAACGTGCGTAGCGACACGACGAAACTAACCCAAGAGCAAAACCACATAAAGTGCACGATCCGTATCGGATAACGTATCGCGCGGACACAAAACACTACAACATACCTAAGTGATCCCAGATTTCGCATACAGTGAAAACTCAACAAACAAACAAGACCAAAAACACCCAAACCACAGCATAGACCTACCCTCAAAAACCCACACCCCAACTCTCTCACCAAGCCGAGGTCGCCGGAATTTCCAAAGGGGTCGCCGGCCGAGGCCGGTGAGATGGGCCTCGTGTCTCAGGTGGTGTTCCAGGGTCGCAGGTATATCACAACTATTTTGTTTGGTTTTCCAGTAACAATTCCGGGTCACAGCAGATAACATATATTACAAAACGACACTAAAAATACGATATTATGCATCAAACTACACTTTACACTATCCAAAATAAATCTAACATGCTAAGTTACACTAAAAACACTTAAACAACAGCAAAAAAACATTACCTGCACAAAAGAACTCAAAGATTCAAGCTTTGTGCACTCCATGGCATCCAAGAGGCAAAAGTGAGATAAAAATGTGATTTTGGTGAAATTGGATTAGATTTTGTGATGAAAGGGATAGGTTTCAGTTTGAGGGTGAGAGATATGAGGGAAAAGAAAAGTGATAGAGAAAAGAGAGAGAGAGGAAATGATAAAGAGAGAGGGAGAGAGAGAGGTGAGGTTAAGGGTGAGAATAACCACATCATTAATGCACCATTAATGATTTCACACACATCTCATCACTCTCCAAAACAAATATCTTCTCTCTTCTCACAAAAGATCTAGGGATCAGGGTTAAGGATGAATTTAAACAAGGATTAAAGCAAAGGGATAGATTAGGTTAAGTGTCAAGGTTGCTAATAACAAAAATTAGCACAAACAAACCCTCACTTTTACGTGCACACGTACGTGCAAGTTTATAACAAATAATAATAAATTATTAATTAAATATTATAAAAAGTGAGGAACCCGAATTGGTAAACTTTTTACAGTAAACCCGCATTAAAATAATAATAAAATTGGGAAAAATTCAAATTGGACCAAAACGTCCCATATAACCCCAAAGTTTGCGCACTAGCTTTATTTTAGCTAAACTAGGTGCTGGCAAGTCTATATGGCCATTTGATCACAGTCAGTATAAAACAGAAAATACCGACAAATTTTACCCAGAAACGGAAACATTCATAAAACGATTTCTAAAACGTTACAGAGTTATTCATGACATCATCCATCACTTCATGCGGCTGAACACCGATTCTCATTTCATGATCCCCGAAGCCGACTATATTCCAAGGTGTGTGGGGTCCTTCACGGGTTGGTACCGTCATCGAGTTGGTCCCGTCATCGCCGAGGAGAAGCGGATACTCTTCGGATATAGAGCTCCCATTCCGACCCAAGCCACGGGCGTTCCGCCTCGACCGCGGATAGTGGTTCGCCCTCCATTGAGGGGTAACGGTGCCTTACTTATCCCTGAGGCAACGGATGTGGAATCGACTCCTCCCACGGTTGGTATGCCAATATGCACTAGAACCCAGGCAAAGGCTTCCGATAAGGCACCAGCAGTAGTTTCATCAGCTGCGGCATCATCAATGGCAGTGTCATCACCGGTAGTACCGCCAAAAGAGGATATTGGAGGCGAGGTTGGGCTGCGCTGTATCAAAGCACCAAAGGGGAGGAAGCGATCCTCTTCCAGTGTTAGCTCCAGTTCAAAAAGGAGGAAGAAAACAGTTGCTGGCTTGCTTGACCTTTTGCTGGAATCCAGCCTATTGTTCAAGAAGAGCCAATATCGATGCAAGAGCCAGATGATGGTCTTATTTACCCTAGCTCGTCTGCTGAAGAAGCCGCGCAATTGGTTGAAGTTTTAAGGCGTTCACAGGATGAGGCTGAGAATGCGTACATCCCGAAGTGGCCCTACCCTCCGGTTATCTTCTACGAAGATCCCCCATCGCTACAGAGAGTACATATGGGTCCTCTGCGATAGGAAGACAAGATATCCCTCAAGCAGCCTATCTCAGCCGCTTTCTAAGATGAGCTGGCACTGAAGACCGTTGGCCGTGAATCTGCTTTCGAAGCTCGGCGAGCACATTTCCTCAGGAAGGAATGACGGCTTGAAAAAGCTATAATAGAAGTGTCCTAGCGTATCGGTATGCACGTTTTCTTTATTTGCCTTTTGGCAAGTAGTTTGTATTGCTTCTCATATCTTCTTATCTTTGTAAAAACTTTGCAGGGACTTCAGCAACGATAGAGGATTTGAGCTCAAGTCGCGTCCTAACTGTGGATTCTATAAATGTCTCCGATGAGGCACTAGTAGGTGCGGAGGAGGTCGTTATAGCTGCTATTCCTGCCGTGGAACTTCCGCTGGTAGCCTCTGTTCCCTCGGTGCCTGTTCTTCCAGAAGAGGTGACCTTACCGGCCGTAGATCTAATGGATCTTTCTGGTGATGGCTTGGAGATTGTAGAAAGGGTAGTTGATACCGCCGTCGTTTCATTGGAGCCTGAAGTGGCGGCTGTTGCTCCTCAATTGGAAACTGCCACGCCAGCAAATGTCTCCGGTGATGTTCCTGAGGGTATGGAGGAGGCTGCCGAGGCTGCTATCCCTCCGGTTCAAGGCGGGAAGAGCATCAAAGGTAGTCTTCTATACTTTGTTTTAATAGTCTTTCCATTATCTGAACCCTTCCTTCTGTTCAGAACTACGGGAATTGGCGGCTTCTATTGTAGACCTATCTCCCAGGAAATCCTTCCAGCGCTTACTTGACATAGGTGCCCTACAGACGATATCCCTGCAAAGCATCGTCCTTTCTTCCGAGCAAGGTCTGTATTCTTTGACCTTTTTACTTTATTATCACCCCTTTTTTACGATGATGCTAACATGTCCTCTGCAGTTCAGGAAGCTGATGATAAAGTGGAGATCCTTGATGGGCCTGGGGATCTTTCAAACCACCCTTGCATGGCTGTGGATAAGCAAAACTTTACCCTTGGTATTGTTCTGTTTACTCCATGTTTGCCGGTCTCGCTGACTAGTCATGAACTTTGATAGCTTTGCCCACTCCGGCTCCATTAGAATCCCGAATCTCTATGCCACCGGGACCATATGCCCGACGTGCGTCTGAAAGGATTGCGAGACAAAGCATTCACTCCTTATTGGCCCTCTTTGAAGATCTTAGTGCTGGAAGTTTTGTTACGGCCGAAGAATTTGCTGCCGAAGCTAATACTTCTTTGCCTTTCCTTGCTACTTACCATGATGATACATTGGTGCATGCTTGGGTTGAGTATTGTCGCGGAGTGGAGGCTTGCTTACATAATCTCGAGTGTATACGCCTTCCTTCCGAGCTCTTAACTGCCAAGGTGAGCTTGCGGGGGTGGATTGAGCGGTGCGCCGCTAATCTTCAGTCTTGCGAAAAGAGACTCAACCGGAAATTTTCGGAGAGGGAGCTAGCTTTTAATGCTTTGGGGGAACTTCAAGCTCAACTCACTGCTAAGACCTCCTGTGCGTACGAACTTTGGCGGGTGCTTCAAGAAGCTATCACGGAAGTGGTAGCTATTGATAAAGCCGTTATCTTTACCCGCGGGATGGTTGAAGCTCATAAAGTTGCCGAAAAGGAGCTTGAAAGTCGGCGCGCCTCGTATCAGGCTCAACAGTCTCAGGCGAAGACCCGTCTTGTGGCAATAACAAAACTTGAAGCCGAGACCCAGTGGAAGAAGGATGAACTGAGGAACTTATTACACCGTTTGCCGGCTTAAAGATTTTTTGTATATTCTCCTTTTTTGTATTCACTCCTGAATGAGAGAATATTTTTTTATCCATTTTGATTCTTTTTATGACATGTATATTGTATTCATTTTGAATTCATGAATAAAAGACATATATATTTTTTTATATCATGTTTGCATGTAACTCTGGTAAATGTGGCCCATATGTAGTTTATCTTGATTTTCTTATAGGGCAGCGATGGCTTAGGAAACAGGTTTAGGTCTGCTGCCTAAGACTTTTCAACTTTATGAGTCGTGAGGGTCTCACAAAGACTTTTCTCCCTACGAGTCGAGAGGATCTCGTAGGTGTAATTTCTCCTTAGGGGTAGTGAGGACTCCTAAGTGCGTTTTCTCTTGAGAATCGTAAGGATCCCATAAGAGAATTTTCTTCATGCGCAGAGACACTAATTTCCCCTCAGGTCAAGACGAATCGAGAGATTCTCGTAAAGACACTGATTTCTTTGTGGGCCGAAATGAATCGAGAGGTTCTCGCCAAGGATACTGATTTCCCTGAATCAAGAGATTTTGCCAAGGACACTGATTTCCCTGGGGTCGAGACGAATCGAGCGGTTCCTGCGAAGATACTGATTTCCTTGCGGGTCGAAACGAATCGAGAGGTTCTCGCCAAGGACGCTGATTTCCCTGAATCGAGAGGTTCTCGCCAAGGACACTGATTTCCCTGAATCGAGAGGTTCTCGCCAAGGACGCTGATTTCCCTGAATCGAGAGGTTTTGCTAAGGACACCGATTTCCCTGGGGTCGATACGAATCGAGAGATTCCTGCAAAGACACTGATTTCCTTGTGGGTCGAAACAAATCGAGAGGTTCTCGCCAAGGACGCTGATTTTCCTGAATCGAGAGGTTTTGCAAAGGACACTGATTTCCCTGGGGTCGAGACAAATTGAGAGATTCCTGCAAAGACACTGATTTCCTTGCGGGTCGAAACGAATCGAGAGGTTCTCGCCAAGGACGCTGATTTCTCTGAATCGAGAGGTTTTTCCAAGGACACTAATTTCTCTGGGGTTGAGACAAATCGAGAAATTCCTGCAAAGACACTGATTTCCTTGCGGGTCGAAACGAATCGAGAGGTTCTTACCAAGGACGCTGATTTCCCTGAATCGAGAGGTTTGTGAGTTGACTTGATTCCGAGACGGAGCATTGATCCGGCGGGAAGGTCATTGGTTGACTTGTTTCCGAGACGGAGCATTGGTCCGGCGGGGAGGTCATTAGTTGACTTGTTTCCGAGACGGAGCATTGATCCGGCGGGAAGGTCATTGGTTGACTTGTTTCCGAGACGGAGCATTGGTCCGGCGGGGAGGTCATTGGTTGACTTGTTTCCGAGACGGAGCATTGATCCGGCGGAGAGGTCGTTGGTTGACTCTAGGTTGTCTGTGAACTGTAGAGTCTTGGAACCGGGGACTTTGTCGTGGCTTCGATTGGTGATGTCGCATCCTTATACTGCTGGAATGAGGAGGAACGCCGTTGTTGGTCTCCAGGCTGTAGATGTGGCTGTCGAGATTTGGAACTAGGGCCTTTGTCATGGCTCCGTTTTGTTGCAACTCTGAAGTCGATTGTTGACGTCACGTCTGCATCTAGTTGGAGTGAGAAGAAACGCCGTTGTTGATATTTAGGCTATAGATGCGGTCGTCAAGATCTGACTTCCCTTTGACGCAACCCGGTGGGGAAATGTAGTTCCCTTTTCGCTTATGCCCATGGATTGTATACAGGGGTAAGTATGGACTCACCTGCAGGGCAAAAGTTTCATTCTTTCATTTTTTTTATTTCCTTCCGCGATGCTCTATCATTTCAGCCTTTTATATCGCGAAAGCCACGATTGCCCAATCATTTCAGCTATTTTTCGCAGTGCCCAATCATTTCGGCTATTTTTCTTTTTACTCGCTGCTTTTCATTGCGAGTTGCCCAATCATTTCGGCTATTTTTCTTTTTACTCGCTGCTTTTCAATACGAGTTGTCCAATCATTTCAGCTATTTTTCTTTTTACTCACTGCTTTTTATTGCGAGTTACCCAATCATTTCGGCTATATGTATTTTTTGTGTTTTTGGCTCGCCGGTTTTGTTGCGAGTGTGGACCTGAGATCTGATACCAATCTTAGCATCAGTATCGCTACGACTGGAATACTGCCAGGAGCGAATCATCACTTGCCGTGAAAGAATTTGGAATTTGTTACCGATTTAGGCATCAGCATTGCTACAACTGAGATATCGCCAGGATCGAATCATCATTTGCCTTTGTCGATTTGAACAAAGGTGGCTTAGCAAACAGGGTTAGGATCCTGTCGACTAAGGCTTTTGACATCATGAGCCGTAAGGATCTCATAAAGGTGTTTCTCCCTACGAGTCGTGAGGATCTCATAGGTGCGTTTTCTCCTTATAAGTCGAGAGGACTTATAAGTGCTGTTCACCACATGAGGACATTTCGCGCCATTAGTGGAACTTGGTGGGGGAGACGTTTATTTGTGCCCGTGGATTGTATACAAGGGTCAATATTGAATCGTTTGTAGAGCAGTCTGGGGAATATGATGGCTTAAGAACGTTTTCAAATCCCTGTAGCTTAAGGCTTTTGAATCCTATGAGCCGTGAGGGTCTCATAAGGGGATTCTCCTTACGAGTCGTGAGGATCTCGTAAGTGTAATTTCTCCTTAGGAATTGTGGGAATCCCTAAGTGTGTTGCACCATCGTAAGTCGTAAGGATCTCACGCAGGCATTTTCTCCTTACAAGGTCGAGAGGACCTTGTAAGTGTGCATGAATTTCTTTTACGAGTCTGCGTCCTTTCGGGGTTTCACAAACTCGCCGGTAGCCCTGCTGTTTTTACTCATGGAGCCCTTTCGGGTTTTCATCCATGCCCATTTTGCTTATGGACGTACCGTTTTTTTTGTCGCGTTTAGGATGCTGTGGTTCGTAATAGTTTAAAGACGTTTCGGTCCGTCGTTAGTAATCTGCGGCAAAGTTTCGCCGAATAGCACTTACAGAGTTATATACTCAGGAAGACAGCGAGCGGACGCAAGCGTCATCATCTATCATTAACCTGGGCTGTGACTCGTCAGGCGTAGTATTTCTTAAGGAATCGGCCGTTTATTGGCCGGAAGGGGCTTTCGCCATGCATATCCATGAGCAAGTAAGCCCCATCTTAGTAGACTTTGTCTATGATGTATGGGCCATCATAGTTTGGCTCGAATTTATCCCGTTTGGAACGATTAGGGATCATAGGTCTTTTGACAACTAGCACGAGTTCGCCTTGGCGTAATGTTCTCGGCCTAGTCAATATTTCGTATGAGCGCGTCATCTTTGCTTTGCTTTGTAAGCTTCTAGGTTTTGCTGTGCCACGAGACAAGTTTATTCGAGGGCGTCTAGCTCTTCAAGCCAAAGACGAGCATTCTCTTCGTCTGTTAGTTTGTACCGAACCGCCACTCGTAGAGAGGGTAGCTCTATCTCCAGGGGGAGTACCGCTTCTGTGTCGAATACCAACGCGAATGGTGTTGTGTTCGTGGCCGTCTTGAACGTGGTCCGATAAGCCCAGAAAGCTTCATGCAGTCTCTTGTGCCAGTCTTTTTTATTTTTGGATACCGTCTTTTTTATGATCTTTGTCAAGGTCTTGTTGAAAGCCTCAGCTAGACCGTTAGCTCGGGGATTATAGACCGAAGAGTATCTCCAGTTTTTGTTATGCTACCGTGCGAAGCGGCTGATTCTGTGACTTCTGTAGGCCGGCCCGTTATCGGAGATAATCCGTCGTGGAGTGCCCAACCAATAGATGACGTGTGTCTTGAAGAAATGGAGGATGTTCTCCGTCTTCACTTCTCTTAGCGGTACTGTTTCTGCCCATTTAGAGAAGTAATCAGTTGTCGATAATATGAACCGATATCCTCTGGATGGCGCTGGTTCGATGGGCCCAATTATGTCGGTTCCCCACATTTCGAACGGCCAGCTAGCCACTGTTGGGTGTAACGGTTGGATGCTGGTGGATGAAGTCTCCATGAATTTGGCACGAGTGGCACTGCTTCGCGTATTCGAGGCAGTCATGAATCATCGTGGGCCAATAGTAGCCCATTCTTTTGATCTTCAGCTTCATCTTTGGCCGGGCTTGATGAGAACCGCAGAGTCCGTCGTGAGTTTCTTGGACGACTCTCCTTGCTTCTTCCGGTCCTAGGCATCTCCACCACAGAGAGTCGAACGACCTCTTATATAGAGTATCATTGACGAAGGCGAAAGACAGAGCTCGTTTCATGAGCTGATGTCTTGAGGATGCATCTTCCGGTGTTTGACGGGATTTGAAGTAGTCTATAAAGAATTCTCTCCAATCTTTAGCCTTTTCTTGGTCCTCCATTTGTAGGGCTATTTGCTTGGTCACTTCCTTTTCTTCAGACGACTCCGGAGATGCTTTTGCTTGTGCGAGAACCCGACGGTTTTGCACAATGATCCTTACGTCATCGAGGTTTTCGTCGGCCAATTCTTTAGCGAGTTTGGCTAATGTGTCCGCTTTGCTTTTTTCTGTGCATGGTATGCTTTCCAGAATGTAGGAGGGAATTTGAGTCAGCAGTTGCTGTACTCTTTCACCGTATTTTACCAACTATGGTTTGCACGTCTAATAGTCACCGTTTACTTGGCTAACGACCAGCTGGGAGTCTCCGTATATGAGGAGATTTTCGATTCCCATGTCGACAGTGATCTCAAGACCTGCTATCAGAGCCTCATATTCTGCTTCATTGTTTGTCCTCGGCTCTGTTAAGGAAAAGGCAAAGCGCATTATCCCTCCTTGTGGAGTCACGAAGATGAGGCCTACCCCAGATTTGATTATGGGGGAGCTGTGCTTTCGCTTTTTCATGGAAGATGCCCCATCGAAGTAGAGTTCCCATCGGGTATCATTCCCTCCTCTCTCCCAGTCGATTGTGTCAAATGTGTGCTCGTTTGGCAATTCGCAATTTAGGGGTGAATTGGCAGGTATCGGATGCTCAGCGAGGAAATCGGCGATAGCCTGGCCTTTCACTGCCTTGAGAGGTCGGTATGTTATCGAGAATTCCATTAAGAGTAGGGCCCACTTAGCGAGCCGTTCCGTTAGTACGGCTCTCAACATCAAATATTTGAGAGGATCCACTTTTGATATGAGATGGACCTCATGCGCCAAAGCATAATACCGAAGCTTCGTTATCGCGAAGATTACGCCAGGCAGTATTTTTCGATAGGGGGTAGTTATTTTTTGCTCCCAGGAGAACTCGACTCAAATAGTAGAGGGCTCTCACCTTCCCTTGGTCGTTCTCCTGTGCCCATAGCGCGCCTAGAGAACCTTCAAGGGCTGTTGAGTACAGGATGAGGGGCCTTCCCTTGATTGGAGCGGTCAGTACTGGTGGGTTCTGCAGGTATTTTTTGATTTCGTCCAGTGCACTCTGGCATTTACGATCCCAGACGAACGGGGTTCCCTTCTTCATCAGGTGACTGTAGGGACGACATTTTCCGGAGAGGTTGGCTATGAACCGTCAGATATACGCGAGCTTCCCTTGTAGAGACCGCAATTGTTTTAAAGTTGTGGGCATTTCCATAATCTCCTTGATCTTCGATGGATCTATTTCGATGCCCCGGTGTCGTATGATGAACCTTAGAAATTTGCCGGACGAGACTCCGAATGCGCATTTCAGAGAATTCATCTTCAGGTTATACTTCCGAAGGCGTTGAAACGCTATCTTCAGATGCTCCCAATGCTCCTCGTACGATTTGCTTTTCACCAGGAGGTCGTCAATATAACATTCGACAATCTCGTGTATGAGGCCATCAAAGATCTTTGTCATAGCCCTCTGATAGGTAGCGCCGGCGTTCTTCAGACCGAAAGGCATCACTTTGTAGCAGAATATGCCCAGAGGAGTCCGGAAAGCGGGCTTTTGGTCTTCGGGATGCATCTTTATTTGATTGTACCCTGATGATCCGTCCATGAAGGAGAAGACTTCATGAGTGGACGTGTTATCTATCATCAACTCGGTAACCGGTATGGGAAAATCATCCTTCGGGCAGGCTTTGTTGAGGTCCCAAAAGTCCACGCAGATGCGCGCCGTCCCATTTTTCTTCATCATTGGGACAATGTTGGCGATCCAGTCGGGGTATTGAATTTCTTGGATGAAGCCGGAGTCAATTAGCTTCTTGACTTCGGCGTTGATACTCATTTCAAGTTTGAGCCGCATTCTTCTTGGTGCTTGTTTGACTGGCTTGACGTCCGGAGATATCACCAATTTATGCACAGCTATTTCTGGATCTAGCCCCGGCATCTCAGAATAGTTCCATGCAAAACAGTCTTTATACTGCATGAGCACGTCTTTTAGCGTTGCTACCTGTTCTTTAGACATCAGCTCACTGACAAACGTAGGCCGTGGGTCGTTTGCCGTCCCTAAGTCGATTTTCCTTAGGTTGTCCGCAGTAGTATGTATTCTATCTTCCAACTCTTTTGGCGCCGGTGGAAATTCTGAGAACAACTCCTCTTTATCCTCGTTTTCGAAGCACCAGGAGTGGTCATCAAAATTCTCACGCTCTCCTTCTTCCGACAGCGTTATCACGTGACAGGTACAAGACCGTTTCCAAGACCGATGTTGATCTGGTTCTACTCTTTCTATATACGTTGCTTTTGGCACATGCTTTTGCGGTGGGGCTACCCTCCAACTGTTGGATAGAGTGAATCTACCAAGTTGATATTAGTCTTCGACCCGGTTTTTGAAGGTGAAGCGGTCTTCAAGAGGATGTCCTATCGCTTTGTGATAGGAGCAATAATCCGGGTGATGAATTTCGTTTGCTTGATCGGAGTGCCGAGACTCCGGGAGTGCCATCATTTGATGTTTCATGACAAGGTCAAAAATTCTCCTTGTCTTGTCTCGAGGGAAAGAATATGCTCGACCCATCTTTTTCATAAGAGACGGATTCCGGCTGACCTTTTCTCTATCGCGTGGCCTTTTGGATCCGTTTTGCAGCTGTTGAACGTTTTTTCCATTCTTTAACTTGTTTCCGCCTCTATGTCGGGCCTTTTTCTCGTCTTGGGAATGCATGGAGGGCTGACGGTGAAGGGCATTGTCATCTTCCGTAGCCTGCTGAAGGAGGCATTGCGTCTTGGCTTTCTCGTAAATGGCCATTTCGCGGCTGTGGTCATTCCTAACCTTTTGACTCGCTTCCCTCACTAGCTTGTCCATCTGTTCTTCAAATGACAGACTCGACATTTTTATGGCAGGACCTCGTTCTAGTTCAGCGTCAGCGTCTTTTAAGAGAGCATCCTCTTCTTCATCAAGGTCCTTTATGACATGGCAGTTATGGAATTGCTCCCGTTTCTTGGATTAGACATATCCAAGCCCAATCGTTTCCATTTTTCCGTTTGGAAATTTTCGCTGAGTTCCGGGGACGTTCGAAATCCTGTTGTGGAACTGAGCTTGTCCGGGAGTCTGTTTGAAAAGTACGCCTTGGCATCTTAATAACCTTTTCAATCTCTCTGCGTAGTATCTGGGCAGACGGATTGGTTGGATTCTGTCAAGCACAGGTTCGGCACCACGCCAGATTTCTCTCTCGACTTTGGTTTCCCCGGATCGATAGAATAAGATCGCTTTTTCACCTCTTCGCCTGGGAGGGACGTAGAGTGTTTACAGCTTTTGCACACTATATGTCTCAAGTGCATCAAGCTCTCTGTAGTGCTGTCGCGGAACCATAGAGATTTGCAAACTCTGATCATCTCCAGTGAAGGCCTGCATTGATGGACGGACCGAGAACACTGCGTTGATTTCGTCTTCAAAGTCACTGCCAAAGACCAGAATAGGCGTAGATGGTCCCGGTTTATTGCATTGGGGCGGCCCCGAATAGACTATCTCTTCTCCCTCCTCGGTATTGCTCCCGAAGACCGGAATAGTGGTGATAGTTTTTTGCTTATTCTCCGATTTATGACATCTTTCCGTGTCTTCAAAGTCTGGTAGGAAATACTTTGCATCTTCGTACTTTCGGACTTCATTCACGGAGAATAGGTTTAGTTCCCCCACCACGATATGCTCGAGACCATCTTTGAAATATTTCATACACTGATGTTGTGTAGAAGGGATGATGTTGTACTCGTGTAACCAAGGCCTACCGAGCAAAGCGTTGTAGCAAGTCTTGGCGTCAATGACATGAAATTTGATCTCAGTGACGAGCAGCCCAAAGTGTAATGTCAGTATTACAGACCCGAGCGTTCATGATGATTGGGAGTCGAACCCGGAGATGGTGATTTTATCCCGAGCGAGGTGCTGAACGCTCATACAGATTTCTCTTAACACCCTCACATTTAGGAGGTTGACAGAGGACCCGTTGTCAATTAAGATCTTTCCTATTTTGATGTCATGGCAGTACCCGGTGACATACAGGGGACGGTTGTGCTCGCACATTCTGAGGAGGAGATCTTCATCGCCGAAAGTGATGTCAGCTGTGTGTACTTCTTCCAGCTCGTCCTTCATCTTTTCTTCGGCAAGGAAAGCTTGAAACTGATCGGGCTCTTGTAATGCCCTGATTAAAGAATCTCGTGCCTCATTAGACAACAGAAGGGTATCCAAAACGCTTAGCTATGAGGGTATCTTCCTCAAGTGTGCTAGGACATTGTAATCCACTTTGTTTTTTTTGGGCGGGTCCTTGGCTGCCAGCTCTTCGACGACTCGGTCATCGAGGGCGATATTCTCAGGGACTTTTTCCTTCCCTTTATCTTTTTTGTTTGATCCCTTGTTTGTCGGTCCGAGATTTTTTTCGGGCAACGTACGACTATGCAACTGAATGTTTTCATAGTTCTTTATCTCTTCCTCTTTTTCTAAGGTGGATTCCTTGAAGAGAGGGACGTGAGCTATTTCTTCATCAGAATCGCTTCCGAAAGTGAGAACTTGCGATCCCCCGTAATCAACTATGTGACAGTTGCCGACAGTTCTTTTGTGCTCATCTGTCGTGCTTCTCTACTCCCGATGATTTTTGTGTTTCATCCGCTTGAAATGTTGTCGGTGAGCAACGTATCCCTGCCACCACTTTTTAAAGGCCTTGCATTCTTCGGTAGGGTGTACAATCCTTTGATGGTACAAGCAGTGTTAGGGTGCACATCCGCTTCGTCAAGGCGTATACCGCCAGGAGTATTTCCTTTGGAAGATGGCAGCTTCATTCCCATTGACAGGGCTTTAACGAACCGTTTCCTTGCCTTAAGCCTGTTTTTGTCTGCTGCAGGCGTGCTTCGATCTGGTTGGAGTACTTGGCAACTCATTCCTACCATGACTTCTTCAGCTTGATGCTGACGCCTGGCTCTTTCGAATATGGTCATTTCACGCTCTTGATCAGCTTTGCTGTTTTGACGGGTTTCATTCAGCAGCATGTCAATCATCTCGTCTGACGGTTCTAAGGATTTTGGCATCGATCCCGCCCCCAGCTCCTCTACATTACCTTCTGATACCGAGTGAGCTTCTTTGTCATTTATTGGTGAATGAGAGATCATGTGACAACTTGCCACATAATCCTCAGGTTCTTATGACGATTCTTCTCCCTCATCATTGTCATTATCTCCGCTTTCAAGAATATGGTTGAGAAACTCTTGGAGCATGACCGGGGTTCGCACCTTCTGGTTACATTCCTTCAGTGCGTCAATATGCCTTTGCAAATCCGTGCGTTTGTCATCAGACTGCGCGGGCTTTTTGGTCTTCTTCTTCTTCGAAGACTTCGACGGCTGGGCCTGGGTATTTTGCCCATCGCTACCAACTCCCGATGTTGGGCGCAGTTTCAGCATCCCCTCAATGATTTCTGGCTCTAGCGGGCTTTTTCACCTAATCGCCGGACATGCTTGAAGATCTTTCAGTATTCTTTTAGTTTTTACCGAAAAAACAACTTCCCATAGAGCCTCCTCTATAAATGAGTATGATGCCCCCGGCGTGTCCACCTTTTTAGGAGTATGTGGTTGTGGCGGGTTTACCCTCCAGTTTTCAGATATCGCGAATTTGCCTTGCTGGTACTGGTCCTCAATCCAGTTTTTTAAGACGTAACAATTTTCGATTGGGTGGCCCACTATTCGGTGGTAGGGGCAGTAATTGGGATTGTTGATATCGCTTGGTTGCAGTGGGCGTCTCGGATCTGGTAGAGTGATAAACCTTTTGCGCACCGCCAGTTCGAACAGTCTTCTCATTTTATCCCGAGGGAATAAGTAAGGACATCTCAACTTTTCTCCGAGTGATCGCAGTCTATCGTTTTGGCGAGCAGCCGATTTCGGATCACTCGGCTGTTACTGAGCATCGGCGACGAGGGTCGTTTTCCCTTTACCCTTTTCATTTCGAAGCTCCGTTTTCGAGGAGGGCGGTCTATGGCCCATCTGGTCTATTTGGGCCAGCTTGTCGATCAAGGCTTGGAAAGTGGTCAGCTTGAAGAATATCATGAATTGGGATATAGTCACCTGCGGATTCAGGGTCCCTATGAATATACCCACGGCAGGAGCTTCTTCTATACGTTGTTCGCATCTCGACCATAGGTTCCGCTATCGAATTGCATACTGAACTCAAGTCTCTCCTGGCTTCACCCTGGCATTGATCAATGCCGTGATCGGGATGCGTTCGCTGGCGCTTGTGAAACGCTGGGTGAATAGCAACTCCATTTCTGTGAATGTTTTGATGGAGTCATTCGGAAGTTCCAAGTACCATTCAAATGCCTTCTCCGCTAGGCTGCCAGCGAACTGGCGAAGTATCAATTTGTCGTCACCTCCAGTATTGCCGTAGAGAGCCCTGAACTGAGCGACGTGCTGATGGGGATTGCATGTCCCCTTATACACATGAAATTTAGGGATCGTGTATCCTGGCGGGTACTTAATTTGATCGTACCAGCTTGGATAGGGTCGCCCGGCTTTGACGACTTGGCCAGTTGCTTCATTTGCCTGATGGGCTCGTATTCGTTGAGCTATGTAGTCATCAAGCACAGCTTTCGAGATCGTCTCCTCCCTGGTTGCTGATAAAGCCGGAAGAGGGTTTGATGTCTCCCCTCTGTCGTCTTCAATGACTATTGGGGGATCTTCGGTTGGAGAGTCCGGCTGGATCATCATCCCCACCATATTTTGGAACAAGAGCGCCATTTGTTTTATGTTAGCCGTTTGTTCCGCGGTTTCTTTATTTTTCTTTTCGAGCATTCTTCTGGTTTATTGGAAGTTCTACTGGGAGATAGAGAAATAGCTTGTCTATTTACTTGCAAGATTATATCTTTTTCTTCAAACAATTATCACTTGAAGCCTTACAATTTTCTGCTTTTATTATATTGCATATCCATGCCAACAGTTGAAGAATTGTAAAGTTCTTACCTCACTCCGCAAATTTAATGTGCGTTTTTTGAAACACTCAATGACAAAGCCCTCTAATTGTAGGAAAATTGGTATATAAAAGTGTAATAAGTCCATGAAAAATTCTTTCATGTACCAGGTGCATATGCTCGGTCATAAGAGAGAAAGAAATAAATATATAGGTCGCACAAAGCTGCTCAAAGACACCCGAAAAATCCCATCTCTTTAACTCTCCTGCCCGGACGCATTGCACCCGGTAATCCCGAATAACTTCTCATAAGTCCATCTATCAAAGAAGAATATAACGACCAAGTTAGTGTCCTTACCTTTATCTCGTTTAATCCGAAATAAACCACCATAATTAGATCACTTAAGTGTAAGTCATCAACCGAGGAGAAGTAACCTGAAGTGCAAACTCAAAAAATGCTTTCTTTAATTTTATAATTTAGGATATCCTCGATCAAATTGATCAATTAACAATTAACCTATGATAAATTTCCATAGCAACTTCATATAATGATGACTTGTTTTTGAGAGAGAAATATCTGAACAATTGGCCTATGCAAGATGTTAGACTGTTAGTAGAATACAGGATTGCATGATGTCGGGTATATACACAATGTAAGCACAATGGACGTGAAATTGACTCGAGAGATTCAAGACTATTTAATATTATTCCAATTTTATAATATTGGTCAAGAAATTAATATTTTTCCAATTCTAATGCATATTTCAGGAACTTTCACCTAATTTAGTCTAATGAAAGTGAAATACAAGTAGAACCGACAAATCAAGTTATGACAAATAGTATGATTCAAATTGGTCATTCTTAAGTAGAGCCAATTTGAGGATAGTCTTAGAAATCGGTCACTCTAATTTCTTTTATGGTTATATAGTCTATGGTCTACGACATCCAATATGCATTTCAAAGACAAGAAAGATAGCTCCAGGTCTACGACATGTGGATAAGTGGGCGTTTTTTTATCACTTCTCATGCTTTTTATTACCATTCTGTTTTTCCTCTGTGCTTGTGCTTGTGCTGTTCAATATTGCCACAATCTGTTGTAACAGGTTCTGATTAGTGGTGAAAAGTATCGTAGAATGAGTTTATTTAATATGTTGATAATAAAAGACTATCTTATCTCAATTGCTGGAGGTATTACAAAAGCCATCAAATTAGCTGATTGATTTCCGGAGGAAATGGCCTCCATATGGGTGTCGAGGTATAGTTTCATAAGTACCAGTACCTCAAAAAGATTTGCGACACCGGAATAACCTGCATATCTAGGTAACGATAAAATTTTATATGTA
Source organism: Agapanthus africanus (assembly GCA_030015575.1). Lineage (NCBI taxonomy): Eukaryota > Viridiplantae > Streptophyta > Magnoliopsida > Asparagales > Amaryllidaceae > Agapanthus > Agapanthus africanus. The sequence goes on along the minus strand of CM057347.1, from coordinate 527,603,701 downwards.
CCAGTACCTTTCTTACAAATATAATTGTGAAGGATACATATTGTTTTATAACCATATGAAATCGTGAAGGATGCATATTGTTTTATGACCTACATATCTAGCTATGTTCTAACAGAGATTGTGCAGTGTTAACTTTAAAATGCAGGAAAAAACTTGAAGGCTGGCAGGCTAAACTTCCCTCTCTATCAGGCAATATAGAGCGGTTATCTGGCAGATTCATGGGGAAGCAAAGAGTGAATACCATCTCTTGGAATAATTTATGCAGCCAAAAATGAGGGCGGTGCAGACCTCGGAAAGTTAGAAGACCTTATTAATATTATTAGAGTTAAGCTTCCATGGAGATTTCAACAAGGCAATTCATCGTGGGTTCAATGGATGGATCAAAAGTATCTCAAGGGTGGAAGTTTCTGGGATATTTCAATAGACAACAATGCATCTGGCACTTGGAAATCCATCTTGGGAATCAGGGAAAATAGGATTGCAATGTATAGGAAGAATTAGCAATGGACAAAGTACCAATCTATGGTTTGATCCTTGGCAACTTGGAGAGAAGCTCACTGATAAACTCGGCCGGGATTTTTTTATCTATACTGGGATAAAGCGGTGAAGTAGAGCCTTGGTTAGCTCTATTATTGAACAAAATGCTTGGAAGCTACAAAATGGCTATCCTACTAATCTATTTTGTACTGATACTGCCGCTATATCTATTTATAATAATTGCGATGAGAATTTCTTGTGGTGGAGTCATGATAAATCAGGCACTAAGTTGGAGATTCCTGATGGTGTCGTACTGGAGAATAAGGTAATCCCTGAAATCATTTGTTTTTTTACCATCTTTATCCTACATCAAAAATGTTTTTGACACAGTCTGTATCTTTTTGTTGCTTTTCAGGCGATAAATGGCGCTGGCGACCTCTGAGCAATCAACCGCTTGTCAAATTTTGTTGTTTTAACATTTAGACGTTGCAGGGAGCCTGAGCGATTCAATTGTTTCGATTTTTATCGGGTTAGAAGAATAAGATGCAGTAGTCACGTTCACTTTCGATTTGTTTCGGTCATAATTTTTCTTTCTTTCTTTTTTGAATTATACTCCACCGGCCACTTTGTTATTTAATTACCAGACAAATGCATTGCCAATACCAAGAGCTTTAAAATTAGATCTAAGCAATTAACAAAATTTTTGTGCTTCTGTTTTAATTATGGTTCTTGGTTATGTTATTGCATTGTGGGAATGTGTTCTTGCATCTCATATTTGATCCTTTTACCTCTATTCTAAAATTGACATTATAAGAATTATCTGTCCATTATGATGTTTCGTTTTTTTAATTAGGAAAATTTTCATTTTCCAAGCATCCATAACCGTCTTCGATATTATTGTTTAGATATTTCTTTTATGGGAAGCAACCCTTTCGTAATATCAAACATGCGACCTCTTGCTTCGGGAAGAAAAATAATTTGCTTCAAAAACTATGCCTTTTCTGTTTCTTTTCAATGAGCTCATGCTATTTTTTTATAGTCCCAGTCTTTGAAAACCCCCAACAGTTTAGAAAGCAATATAGAATAGACATCTGTACCGCCATAACTAGAAAATTATGAGCCATATGGCTATCTCAGTTTAATCTAAAATATAGATTAATAAAACATGAGGGTTTTTTTTTACTCCAAGAGTATTCTCCCCATCAATTCATAATTTTGCTAAAAAAATGTTTAAACAGCCATAACCAAGTTTTAGAACTTCAACAAACTAATAATCCTTAGACATCTTTATTGTTTAACTAAAATTCTTCCAAAATCCTTCCAAATCAATTGTCTATAACTCTAACATATACACACGTGCATTATAAATGCAGACAACTCTTCAGTAACAAAAACTTTCATCTTCATTTCTTTCTTATCCGTAGGCATTACATTGATATACCGAATAATTTCTCTAAAATAAATTGTGTTAAAGTTGTACATTTTAGTCCATCAAACAGAAACCCTGCCAATCGGGCATAGTTGCATAGCTCCTCCAAAATGAGAGGTCACATGTTCCATTCCCAAAGGGGATCACACTCCAAAAATGGGGGAAAAGGATATGGAAGAGGCTCTATAAATGCTTTGTTATAGGGAAAAAGGAAATATCTCTTCAAAATCATTAAAATACCGCAAGGCATTTTTCTGTAATATTTTGAGGTATTTTGGTGAAAAATATTTATTCAAAACCATAGCTAAATGCATTTTTCTGTAATACAATACCTTAAGGTATTTTAGTAAAAAACCTTGATAGTAGGGTATTTTAATGTAATTTAAATTACAAAACCAAAACCCTATTCAACGAAAGCCCTAAGCAGCCTGCTCCCCCTTTGCTCGTGCCCTAATCGCTGCCGGTCTCTCCTGCGCCCAACTCTCTCTCTCTCTCTCTCTCTCTTCCCTCCACCCCCGCCGCCGCCGGCGCAACTTCTTCACCGGAATCGTCGACAAATCAGAGGCGGAGATGATGAACCGGCTGAAATCAGTGTATCAAGAAATTGTCGTTCCAGTTCTCATCAAGGAGTTCTCTTACAAGAACATTCAGCAGGTATGAAAAAGAATCAAACTTTCATCAATTATTAGGGTTAGGGTTTATTGAAATAGGGGATTGATTTGGTTTGGTTTCCCTGCTGCGATCAGGTGCCGAAGATAGAAAAGGCCGTGGTGAACAGTGTGTCTGGGGACCGAATGGCGATGATGGATCTGGAGATGATGACGGGGCAGAGACCGGTGAAGGTGACCACAGGGCAGGTACAGATGAAGTCGAAGGGGATGAATGCGATTGCAGCCGCCAAGTTTAGAGAGGAGAAGGCTGGTGCTGGGCTTTCCGTCACTCTTCGTCGTGATGTAAGCGATTCTTTGATGCACTATTTTTTAATTGAGCCAGGAACATGTTATTTTAAGAATTCAATCAAGAATTACAAGAAACTGGGGAATGTGTGAGCGATTTCATTGAGTTGGGGTAGAATAGGAGCTTGGGGGTGCTCTCTAGACCCTTAAACAAAACTAACTGAAATTAAACCTATACATCTATCATCATGGCGATTTCTTTCTTTTTCCCTCCCCTCTATTTACAGTTCTTCACCAACAACCTATTGACTCTACTAGCAACTCAATTGACTACCAAATAGTTGATATGTAACATTGAGTTACAAACTTACAACAGATTTAGGGTCTAGTTTAAGTGGCATTGCCCCGATTGATAAATGGCGATATTGCACACTGGGTAATGTTAACTGAATCTTTAATCAATAAGATTTTCATTTATTAATACATATCTTGAGCAACTGATAAGCACAAGGTGTTGGAGGAGAATATGTATAAAGATCAGGCCGGAGAAAAGACACAAATGCTATAAACAAATTCTGTTCTACAAACATTAGAGAAAACTTCTTGCTTATCATATATCGGAGCCATGTGGTTGGTTATTACCGGTAGCAACCACTTCTATTAAGTATTGTTTTGGGCACATTACAAATAATAATAATTCTATAGTATAGAGGTTTTGAAGATAACATTCCTTAGAAAATTTCCCAGGCAAACCCTATGCCACTGCAAATGACTTCCCTTAACTATAAAAATTTCCTCAGTTTCCTCCATTGACGAATACTATGATGGGAAACCATCCTATGATAGTTTGTTAGGGTTAAGTGTGCATTCTTTTAGTGGAGGCCGGAGGGGTTTTGAGGGTTGCAAAAACATATATAATGGGGGTGTAATATGTAATTTCCCGTATAATGGGTGTTTGCTTATTTTGTTTAGAAAGTATATTAGCTCATCTCAACAATCTTGTAAAGGCTCCTCAATTTGTAAAGAATTGAAGAAATTATGCCTATGTTATAGTAACGAGAACAATGGGAGTTAACCTATTTAATATGTCTACAACTAAGTTTTGAAATGCTTAGAAGGTCTAGATATGCACATAGAAGCATGCTGTCACGACCCGGAATTTGGCATGTGACCGGCACTTAAATCACGCAACGTCTAAAGACGCAACGTAATTCAAGTAAACCGAAGCGCAGAAATGTAAACCTTTTGCCGGAAAATAGTGGAGGTACAGTTTTGAAATATCGGCATAAGAAATTTAAGCCTTCTCTTAAGTATAAATAGCATTATATGAAAATGCAACAGTTTGCAATCTATCTTTGAAAACATTTTCATCCTTGAAACTTGGGCAGCACCTCCATTGTATTTTTTTGATCCAAAACCACATACATGTAATAAAAAGGCATCCCAAGCGGGAGCTAGCTCTTCGACAATTGGCGGAATCACAACCACGCAATAAACATATATACGACGTCCTACGACGAAGATCAAACACAGAAAAAGAATAAATAAAGCAAGACATCATCAGCACAAATAGCCAACATACACACATCTCGCTCTAAGTCTCGCAAATATACAAGTCTGAATGAGTCTACTAATATACAAAGTCTAGTTTCTGATTGATGGAGCTTATCTAGATACAATGGAAGTAATAGGGATAAGAGTGGCTATGATCCAAATGTGTAACTCACCTACCAAAGCAAAATACCCTAAAGGAAGCTGTGTGCCAGCGATACCGCTACTGATCCAAGCGGTCGAACCTGCAAGAAAACTGTGGCACAACGGAGGTGAGTTGCTAACTTGTGAGTGGAAAATATCAGCAGGTAGAAATCGAATAAACAGCGATCCATGGGTCCTACTTTATCATGAAGGTAATACTATGTGGTATCTAGGGTGATCATGTATGCATATGTATCAACAATAGAGTCGTGCCAATAACATGTAAAGATAGTCATATGAAATGTATACATGTATGCATGTAAATCAAGCAACGTGTGTCCATCAACGAGATATCAACGTCATGAAACCTGAGTGTCCAACATCGACAATCAAAACATCATGCAATCTGTGCCCAGCATCGATACATCAACATCATAGAACCTGAGTGTCCAACATCGACACTTGAAACATCATGAAACCCGTGTCCAGTATCGACACGTAAATCTTCATATCTCAGACGCCGCATCATCGGATCGGTCCTCATATCCATCTGATCTCACGACTCCAGTAGGTATCCTCTGGATAACTACCGGTTCCAAACTATCACTGGTAGGTATCTTCCGGATAATCACCGGTTCCAAACTATCATCGGTAGGTAGTTCATCCCCTGCCAGGTTCATCGTCTACAACACGATCTTCTTGCCCCGGGTTACTTTACCGGGTCCACCATATACCCCCAGACGGTTCTTCCTCACTCCTTGAATAGGGTATCACATAGCTCAGAACCGAGAAAACTCATTGTGGATACGAAATATCATATCCTGAGAAACCGCATTTTTAAAACAATACATAATTTCCTTTGAAATATAACCGCGGTTCTCAAATCCAAAGATCTCATGACAACATCTCAATATATGTAACCATAAAGTACAATATATGCAAACATAGAACAGTAATGTAAGCATATCAAGCATATCATGTAAGCATATGTCATGTGATAATTACTGAACAATGAATGTATTTTACAGTTAAGAATAATACCGTGATATAGCAGTTCTACTGTGTAAGTGGTATGGCAATTACCGATGATAAATGTGTGAGTCGGCGAATCTGTGCAAGTGTAACATGCGTATCATCGGTAATAGTGTAGGTGTACTAGTAGACAAAGCCATATGCAGGTAAGTACTGGGAGTATAGGGAAAAGATGCAGTCTAAGTACGAACTGTATAAGATTCATAGCTACACCTAAATTCATCAATATACACCATATCTATCAAGTAGTTTAGAAATCAAAGCTTCTCCGAATCAAGACAATCCAAAAGTCGGCGATCCAGCTTCATAGTATCATATGCGCGCTATCAGCGGACATCATCATCAAGTCACGAGCGCGGATCAATCATCCGGTATATCTTATCGCGTATGATCCATCGAACGGTGTCATCAAATTAGATTAAGAATATCATCTTATATTCTCATGCATATATACATATATCACTCCCATGTCATATCTATGTCGATCTCATATCATATCTATATCAATCTTATATCATCTCGATATCGATCTCAGATCATCTCGATCTCGATCTCATATCATCACTTAACATATGTATCTATGTTTTCATATCGTCTCACATCCTCATATCAAGTATATCCGCTCATGTTATCTTATTTTATCATATCCTCATATCAATATATATCATCTCGTACTTGTCTTCTTTTCAATCATATATCTATATATCGCTTCACATCCTCATTTCATCATATCAATATATCAATCCGAGCCATCTTATATTTATCATATCATCTCATAGTAAATCTTTTGATCTTATCCGTAAGTTCATAGCATAGGTCTCTTCAAATTTGTATTCTATATATCAGTTTTCCATTATATGATTGCGGGGGTGCTATACGCCATTCACCCGACTTTCCCCTTAGATATAAATCTACTCACTGGCAATATCCTTGCTTATCCGAAGTCGATGAACATCTTGATCTCCTTCGTCGTCTCGGAAGTCCATGCGAAGGTACCTACAGTTCAAGCACATCGTATCGTAAACAAGAATCGAATACGAAAATCGATACGGTACGTGAATTGCACATAGGTTAGAATCAACGGCCTACGCATACAAGAATATTCAAATAACTCTCGACGTTAACGTACAAACGTTAAACGACCGAGTCAAAACTCAAATACCAAAATTCAAGTCGATAAAAGTCGCAAAACGAAAACATCAACTTAGGAAAATCCTTCCAGATTTTACCCTAGGTTGAATTAGGACATTTTGCATATAGGGTAGGCCTAATTACTAGATAAAGGAGCCATGGACCAAGCACGAAGCTTAAACTTCATGCCCAGGCCGCAAATTGCGGCCAGAATACATTTATTTGCGGCCAAGTGGAGGGAGTGAGGGTCTCGGATTTCAGGGGTAGCTTCCTAGTCATCTGCACATCTCTCTGTGCGCTAAATATTTTTAGAGCTCACGAGTTATAGCATATCCTAATATATCATCACAATTTCCACAAAACCCGGTATCGGAGATTTCCAAGATCATGATTTGGGATTTCTAAACTCAGTTTACTCCAGAATTCTAGCACTAGAAGGGTTGTGGTCATTAACTAATCCTCAATTACACCTCCATAGTTCAAAACATCCACGGAATCTCAACTTAGAATTTTCCAAGATCATTTAACGACACTTGTTTAACTTTAAACTACTATAGGAGGTTAGGAAAACTAAATACTTAACTACAAGCGAGGGAATTACCTTCCTAGAGCAACTCAAGAAAATTCTATGATGGCCCAAAGTGCTCAAAGCCCCAATTTGATTCAACCATGATGTTTGTAGTGATGTGAGGAATGATTTTTGTGAAAGTAGCATGGTTTTTTGTGGTGGTTTTGAGGCGGTTTTATGATGGTAGAGGAGGATGAGGGAGGATGAGAAGGAAGAAGAATAAGAAGGAATGAAGGAAGAAGAAATGAAGGATGAGGGAATGGTCAAAGTGCCATACAACACTTTCTCATTCTCACACTCTCTTGCTTCCTCATGCTCATGCCTTATGGTTCCTCCCATGCTCTCTTGTCCCCTCTTTTCTTTTCTTTTTCTCATATCCTTGTCTTTAAAAAAAACAAATATCAACAAATACAAATGAGACAACATGTAACAAACTATAACATGTCATGGTGCACTAGCCATGGTTATTTAAAAGATGGATTTGGCTTAATCATGATTAGCAGTGCACTAATCAAGTTTAATATAAATTGCATATAATTAATTGCATAATTATTTATAAAATGTCCAAATCCACTAAATGCCTTTATAATTAGTAATTTGTATTAATATCCAATTATTTTCCAAATATTGGTATATAATTATACCATTTTACGAAAACCCCAATTCGTAATCGAATAGTTTTTCGTGAAATATATTATTCTATTATTTAAATTCCAAAAATAATATTTTATATTTTTGAAATATTACACAGGCACTCCAATTCATTGTTAAAATCGTACGATTCAGGATTCAAATTTTACAATTCAATATGATTCAGACAAATTCTGAAACATATCGCAATGTTGTATCGAGTAATCAAATTGTACGATTCACGATTCAATTCGATTTTTACGAGTCATGATTTGAATCTATTCAGTAAATGGGTCAAGTTTTCAGTTTTCAGTTTAAGACTGGATATTTTGCATCGTATAACAATTTAAGATCTAGTTTCATTTATCCCCAAATTAGCAAAATCCTTAAATTTACAATATCCTCTTTCGGTCACTCCTATTCTCCGTCTCTTCCTTGCGAGTGAGTCCTTCGAACCTACTCGCCTTCAAGTTTTCGACTCGACGCCCTCGACTTCCTTGCTGCCTTCGAGCCATCGACTTCCTCGCTGTCTCTCCTTTGCCGTAACACCTCAACGCCTGGCCTTCAACTTCTTTACACCCTCTTCCTCTCCCTGGACTTCCCCGCTGTTGCATTTTTGCACATATTTCATGACTTGTTTATTTTATTTATTGTGATTGATTATATATTCACATTACTTTTGTTGATTTATTCATTCTTTGTTGTATTTTGCAAATAAGTGTTCATCATGTCAGTTTTGAGACTGATAAATGACTAAACACTATTTTTAGAATGTATTGTCCTATATTGCTAATCTAGTCATATAATCATTAAATATAAAGTTATATGTCTAGATACCGGGCTTGTATACAAACGGATATCTTATGTTACGATTTACGATTCAATACGATATACGATATAATTCATAAGAATAACGATATACAATTTATATCATGATTTGACAACTTTGCTCCAAATAGCATGAATACTTTTGCAATAAGAGTTTTTTCGTAATTGTTTTCATGTAAAGCTATTGTTCACAATCGATTTATATACTTTTGCAATTAGTAAGGTACTGTACGCAATCAATTTTCATGGTTTTAATTTTACAGCTGGCTTCGTTTATAATGGCTTTACCTTTTTTCTGGCTCTTCTACTTTTTGTGTTTTCACTTTTCATTCTTCGTTTTCGGATTTTTGGGGTAAGATCAAGTGCGTGTTTAGTCATATAAGATTTTCAATTAGAGCTTTTCCTTTGAGTTATTAATTACTTATAAATCATGTGAGTTCCAAATTTAGTATTCGTACAAACGATCACATGATAGCAAATGAAATATCTAGAAATATCCCGACACCTCCATGTGCATGCTAAGCCATATAAGATTTTCAATTAGAGCATTTCCTTTGAATTATTAATCACTTATCACTAAATGAATTTATATTTGATAAATGGTATTCAAAAATATGGTTATGACAATATCCGAATTGTGTCTGATGCACACTGAAATTAAATTGGGAATCATGTAGGTATCTTCATTAAATGGAGTCATGTATGATATCCTAAGAGCTATGTTTTAATAATGTTATAGTTTTTAATAATGAGAGATTGCTAAATTTAATTGAGAAACAAATTGATAAACAAAGTTTGTTTGTAGCATTGTTTTAAAAGGTAGACGTCTAGGCGGAAAAAGAGCCGCACCGGATTGCATTACCTCGCTTAGTCGGGAATTATGCTTATCCTTCTGTTCTTCCACGTACGCTTTTTATTTGTTAATTGGGGTGTAATAAATAATAAATTGGAGTTGTTTTAGCATTATTAAACATCGAGGGTCGCCATGAGGGTCTTCCACTGCCGACTTCGAGAGCCACCGCCGATTGGAGGGCCATGAAGGCTATCGACCACGGTCTGTAGGGTGTTTTTCGTCACCCCATTGAGATGGGAATACGCACGCGCTTGTCAGGCGTACTACAGATTCCCCATGCCTAGAATATGCTGGGGTTTATTAATTGTGGGGATCCAAATCTCCGGCAGTCGTGGACTAAGCTGCTGTTAATTACCTCTTACCTGGAGCCAGGGAAGCTTCGATTGATGGGTCAAACAAGTCGTGCGAACTCAATGTACAGTGTGCGTATGTGTGTCTTGAGGGGTTTTGGATATATCAGGGTCCCCGCAGAGTTTACGGGGGTCCCGGATAGCGGGCTGGGGGTAGCAGCCCCTGTGAAGGGTGCGGGGCAGCGTCTCGTTAGAAATTTTTTCTAACGGGTACAGTGTTGTGGAGTGTGTATATAAAAAAAGAGAAAAATAGCGTCCCAAGGGAGCGCCGGGCGCCCCATGTGCCTGGCACGCGGGCGCCGGGCGTCAGCTGGAAAAAGGGACTTGGTCTCTGCACCGGGAGTTATGCTCCCGATTGACCTTTGGAGAACTCTTGACAAAGAGGACAAAGGGGCTTAGCCCCTGTACTGGGAGTTGTACTCCCAAAAAGAAAGATTTATTATTTTATATATATATATATATATTATTTTTGAGGAGTTAAACTCCTTGATATTTTCGGAGCTGATAAAATGGGACCCTTTTCTTCTCTCTTGGGCCCTGGATCTTCCCCAAAGTGGGGTTTTTGGAGGCGGGTCTCCTTTCTCCTCTCTATTGGCTGGATCTTGGAGAAAAGAGGGTATGATTTTAAAAATCTCCCCTTTTGGAGATTTGATGGAAGATCCGCGTTCCCTTTTAAGGGTTTTGTAGTGAAAAACTATTTCTTTTTGGAAAAGGAAGAGTAAAACTCTTGGTTTAATTCAGAAAAGGGGAAGAAGGTTTAGAATCTTGAGGAAGGAGGCATAAAATCCCTAGAATTTGAGAGAATGAAAAGTTATCATTGATTTTTCATCATGTTGCCTTTATAGGCTACACACTTTACATATAGCCCCTTGAGCTTTACCAAATGTCACTTATGCCACCCCATGTCTTATGTGCTTATCTCTTTTTGCACATAAGCCATGGGGTTTACAAAATTTTGGCTTTTTGCTTATTTTACATATATTTATTTCTAAAAATTACATCTAGACCAATTTATTGCCTCCTTTTTGGCATGGAGCCGGCCCCTTTCATGCTTGGTCTTGACTTGGGCTTGGGCTCGGGCCTACTTGACCTGGGGTTGACCTTGGTTTTGACTTGGTCAACTGGGGTGTAATTTTTGACCCTAACAAAGTGCCTTCATCAATAAATGCACACCATATATGTGGGTTGTGTGCATGAAATTGATAGATCTTCTTTCGCGTGGAGGTTGACTTGATTTAGTTCCCGTTTTGATGACGTGGAGGTCGAGCTGCTATTTTTGCGACGTGGACGGTCGGTGCTGCCATTTTTATGACGTGGACGGTCGGTGCTGGCTTTTTTGCAACTTGGACAGTCGGTTCTGACATTATAGCGACTTGGACGGTCGATACTGCCCTTTTAGCTACGTGGACGGTTGGTTCTGCCCTTTTTGCGACTTGGACGGTCGGTGCTGCCATTTTTGCAACGTGGACGGTCGGTTCTTTCCTTTTAGAGACAGACGGTCCGTTCTGTCCTTTTTGCGACGTGGACGGTCGGTTCTGCCATTTTAGCGACTTGGACGGTCGTTTCTGCCCTTTTTGCGACTTGGACGGTCGGTGCTGCCCTTTTTGCGGTTTGGACGGTCGATGCTGCCCTTTTTGCGACGTGGACTGTCGGTTCTGCCATTTTAGCGACGTGGACGGTCGGTGCTGCCCTTTTATCGATGTGGACGGCCGGTGCTTTGATTTGACTTGCTCCGCTTTCTGCGGTGTCGGGATTTGATTTGACTTGCTTCCGAGGTGGAGCTTGATTCCGCCAGGAGGTTGTTGGTTGTCTTGCCGACTTGATATGATTTGGGTTGACATCAGTATCGCTATACTGGAATATGGTACGAGGAGCGAATCATCATCTGCCATGAGAGGATTTGGGGATTTTGGTTTGGCATGAGCACCGCTACCCTGGATTATAGTACCAGGAGCGAATCATCATTTGCCACGAGGGGATTTCCTCGTTCCCAGTTTAACGACTTAGGTGTTATCTATTCCCAGTTTAAAGACTTAGGGGTCTTCTGTTCTCAGTCTAACGATTTAGAGGTCATCTGTTCCCAGTTTAAAGATTTAGGGGTCTATTGTTCCCAGTTTAACGACTTAGAGGTCATCTGTGCCCAGTTTAACGACTTAGGGGTCTACTGGATCGGAAGTTTGGAAGTTCGGGGTAAGGGTCGGCATCAACATTGCTAAAGGCTTTTCAATTTTATGAGCCGTAAAGGTCTCATTAATGCATTTTCTCCCTACGGATCGAAAGGATCCCATAGGTGTATTTTCTCCTTAGGAGCCGTGGAAACTCTCAAGTGTGTTTTTCCTTTGTGAGTCGTAAGGATCCCACGAAGGTGTTTTCTTACGAGTCGTGAGGATCCCGTAAGTTTTGTTCTCCTCATGCACCGTGAGGACACATGAGTGGGTCTTCCCAGATGGAGCATAATTCCGAGGGCGGAGACTGGCCGCTGGACGGGTGATTGCAGCAGGGCATGGGGGTGATGAGAATTATTTGAGTCCGTGGATTGTATACGGTAGTCAACCTCGGGACCAACCGTCGGGCTGGGAGAATTTTGGGACTTTGTTAGCGTCTGCCTCGCTGTAGTGGAATATGGTAACTCATCATTCGCCATTTGGGAATTTGGATTTTGGTTGGCGTCTGCATCACTGCACTTGAATATGGTACCAGGAGCGACTCATCATTCGCCATTTTTTTTCCGGCGATTGCTCTGTCATTTCAGCTTTTCTTGTCGCGAAAGTCGCGATTACCCTATCATTTTGGCTATTTATTCGCGGCTGCCCTATCATTTCGGCTGTTTATTTCATTTTTATTTTACTCGCTGATTTTTATTGGGAGCTGCCCCATCATTTCGGCTTTTATTTTATTTTATTTATTTACACGTTTTCTTACATCCCCAGTTTAACGACTTAGAAGTCGATTGTTCCCAGTTTAACGACGTGGTGGTCCATCGCTCCCAGTTTAACGACGTGGCGGTCATATGTTTTCAGAGAAAGGCAGATGTCTGAGAGAATCAGTTTCACGAAGGAGTTCGGTCTCCGTTTGTATGAAGTTGGGGGTCGTAGCTTGACTGTTTGTTAACACGCCTTTAGACAGTTCTATCTCTCCTGTTTTGTATTGCTTTTCGACCCAATCTTTGAAGACGAAGCAGTTCTCAATGGCATGACCCATCAGTCTGTGATAGGGCAATATTTGGGGTCGTCGGTCATATTCGCTTCTTGCGGTCTCTTTGATTCTGGCAATTGTAGACCGTTTCTCAGGGCGTCCTTGAATATCTTATGGACTTTGTCTCTTCTGAAGGAATAGACCTTATCCAGCTTCTCTTTTAGTAGAGATTCTCCTCCCTCTTCGAACACTGGCTTCCGAGGCCGGTTAGCATTAGGCCCGCACATCCCTTGCTTATTCCGGTTAGTCGAGATGTTGAAAGATTCAGAATCGTCGGAATTTCTACCTTTGCGATTATCGTTCTTTCGGTTTCTCCAGGACCTATTGTTATTTTGGGAATCAAAGGAGAATTCCTGTTTTGAGCGCTCCAACATCTGAACTTTTCTGGTCAGCTCTTAGAATGTTTCGAGACCCGCGGTGCATAGAAACGGGGCCATCCAATTATTGAGATTTCCGACGAGCAGACTGACAGATTAGTCCTGCTCTATCGGCGGTTTGCATTTGACGGAGAGATTGCGCCAGCGGGTTATAAAATCCGTGCTGCTTTCGTTGTTCTTTGGCTTGGTCCTTACGAGGTCGGCAATGATGATCTTATCGCTGGTACTCATGAACTTTTGTCGAAACAGAGATTTCATTTGGACGAAAGTAACAGAGCCATCCGGTATGCTCGCGTACCAGTCGAAAGCGACATCGGTTAAGCTATTAACGAACTGGCAGAGGAGAAGCACATCATTGCCCCCAGTATTCCCACATGAGGCTTTAAAATGGGCGATGTGCTGATTCGCATTTCCTGTCCATCGAATCTTCCGAATTTAGGGATGACATAACCGTTAGGAAATTCTACCAGATCATACTGAGCAGGATATGGTATCCCACTACTGCTGATATCTTTTTGCGCTTCGGCTTCGGTTACCAATGTTTTGACTTTGTTGGCAAGCAAATCCATGATTTGATCTTGAGTTAGCGAGCTACTGTCATCGGTAGCCAAGACATTTCCCGAGATAGGATGCGACTAACTTTCATGCGGTCCGCCCACCTTTGGATTTGAGGGAATAGGCATCGGCTGTCTTGGAACACCGTTTTCCGGTTCATGAGCAGAACCCTGCGCCTGATTGGTCAGCTGAGAGACAACTTGGGCCGTGAGCTGCATCACGACATTCGTCAAGTCGTCAATTTTGGAGTAAAGTTTGGTCATCTCCTTGTCTTTACTTTTGAGCTGTTTTCGGAGCTTTTGTAGAAGTTGTTCTGCGTGCTTGGGACGGAAGATTGGCTCATCTTCGCTTTCCGAGCCCGACTCCTCATGAACCGAGAGATCTCTCTGCCTATCAGCCTCACCAGGAGGATTTTCATCACCCTCCGGAGGATGGTGGTCTTGTCACACCGGATTGGATTTAAGATGTGGTGGTCCCGTCCTTGCTTTTGCTGCGCGTGCCCACCATGTAGACAGTGTGGACCACATATCCAGCCATTTCCTCATGTTTGGCGTGGTAACCCTATTCTTCGAACCTCCTGAAGTTCAGCCTAGAAAGACCCTTAGCCTTTTTGTCGGCTCTGTATCTGAGCCTTTTCTGTCTTATCTTCTCGATTTTGAGGGCTTGGCGGGCATCCGTTATCCAGGAAGCCATTGTGAGTCGATTGGCGGGGAGCTTAGAGAAGACACCCGATCAAGCAGTTGTTAGGGGCACCGCCGGAGCTTGCTCGAGACGCCTTGTTGTTTTATTGGTGTTGATGGCCTTGCCCTCAGCTGGGATCAAGGAAAGTCATTCAAATATCGACTTGCGTTTGGGTAGTGGTGCCCTCGAGATCACCACATTTGGCCTCTTGCCTTTCGAGGCCGTTTTTTCTGTCACCGAAGCTTGAGAAGCTGGGATGGCGCTAGCTGGCACGAACAGAATAGAGCCAAATGGTAGCAGTGGCTCCTCCTATTATCTCCCGAGACTGGCCGAGAGGACCGTCCTGGCGTCCATCTTCATCGTGTAGGAGATGGGAGCTGTGTCGAGAGCTGAGCTGATCCTTAGAGACATTTTGTTGCGTCCGGAGATTGCAATTTGAAATTTGTTAATCTGCACAAAGAAGTATGATTTCAGTACAGGCAATCGATATGTATATTGATTGAGTTCGCATGAACGTTTAACCCGAAATATGGGAGGAGAGATTGCGTCCCACCGGGCATACCAGAATCTGTAGGGTGTTTTTCGTCACCCCATTGAGATTGGAATACGCGCGCGCTTGTCAGGCGTACTACAGATTCTTCCTGCCTAGGGTAGGCTGGGGTTTATTGATTGTGGGGATCCGAATTTTCGGCAGCCGCGGACTAAGCTGCCGTTAATTACCCCTCGCCTTTCGAGCGAGAGAACCTCCGATTGACGGGTCAAACAGGTCGTGCGAACTCAATGTGCAGTGCGTATGTGTCTTGAGGGGTTTTGAATATATCGGGGTCCTCGCAGAGTTTTACGGGGTCCCGGATAGCGGGCTGGGGGTTAAGAGGCTAGCAGCCTTCTTGCGGGATGCGGGGCAGCGCCCCGTTAGAAATTTTTTCTAACGGGGACAATGTTGGTGGAGTGTGTATAAAAAAAGAGAAGAATAGCGTCCAAAGGACACGTGGGCGCCAGCGCCTCACGTGCCTAGCACACGGGCACCGGCGCCCCACGTGCTTGGCACGCGGGCGCTGGGCGTCAGCAGGAAAAAGGGACTTAGTCCCTGCACCGATTGACTTTTGGAGTTGAACTCCTGACAAAGAGGACAAAGGGGTTTAGCCCCTGCACTGAGAGTTGAACTCCCAAAAAGAAAGATTTATTATTATATATATATATATATATATATATTATTTTTGAGGAGTTAAACTCCTAGGATATTTTTGGAGCTGATGAAAGGGGACCCCTTTTTTCTCCCTTGGGCCCCGGATCTTTCCCAAAGTAGGGTTTATGGAGGTGGGTCTCCTTCCTCTTTTCTATTGGGTGGATCTTGGAGAAAAGATGGTGAGATTTTAAAAATCTCCCCTTTTGGAGATTTGATGGAAGATCCGTGTTTCTCTTCAAGGGTTTTGCGGTGAAAAACTATTTTTTTTGGAAAAGAAGAGTAAAACTCTTGATTTAATTCAGAAAAGGAGAAGAATGTTTAGAACCTTGAGGAAGGAGAAGTTGGTACAAAAACCCAAGAGTTTGAGAGAATGAAAAGCTATCATTGATTTTTCATCATGTTTCCTTTATAAGCTACACACTTTACATATAGCCCCTTGGGCTTTACCAAATGACACTTATGCTACCCCATGCCTTATGTGCATATCTCTTTTTGCACATAAGCCATGGGGTTTACAAAATTTTGGGTTTTTGCTTATTTTACATATATTTATTTCTAAAAATTACATTTAGACCAATTTATTGCCTCCTTTTTGGTATGGAGCCGGCCCCTTCCATGTTTGGTCTTGACTTGGGCTTGGGCTCGTGCCTACTTGACTTGGGGTTGACCTTGGTTTTGACCTGGTCAACTGGGATGTAATTTTTGACCCCAACACGGTCCACTTTGAAGTTCTCCAAGTCGATCTCGATCCAAGATCTCCATTTTGATCTCAACTTCAAACTTCGATCTTGTCTTCGTCTTCGATTTTCAACTTTGAACTTATCTTCGAGCTTCGACCACGACCAATGTAGTTACGAGTCAAATTACAGTCAATTTTTAACAAAGAAGCTTAAGAAAATAGCAAAGTTAACTCGAAATGCAGCTAACTTGATGTCAATGTCCTAGGCAGCCAAGGACGGATCCTTTAAGGGGCGAGGTTAGGCGGCTACCTCACCTGGATTTCGGTAATCAACATCCTCACACACACACACACACACACACTAAAACAAATGTAAACTTAACCCAAGCATACTCCAGCTTTGTCAAGTTGGTTTGCTCTCCAGAGTAAGGAGATTGATGAGGTTTTCATTTTAGAGTTTGAATCCTGAGCGCATTTTGTTTTTTTTAGAGTTTTTTCTTTTATGGGATTCTAACAAGTATAGATCTTTGCATATGGCCCCATATACCATCCCTATATTGATTACACAAATCTATATTTACATATAGCCCCTAAACTATTCCCATATAATATATTGATTACTTTACTCCACTTTTTTCTTTCTTTTTTTTCTTTTTTTGTTTTCGGTTCTCTATAGTATTATATGTCAATATTTGTATTTAGTTTTTTAAACTATTGTTTGAGATAACTGTTCACATTAATGTTTTGTTTAGAGCTTCATGTTTAATAATTGCAATTTCAAATTATTAGATTGATTTTTGTTTCTATTTTTTGTGTTATAGACTCTTTAGACTATAAATCTTATTTGAACATAGTCAAATTAATTATCCCGCTTTAATTATTTTTTGGGGTTTGTCGGGTTATGTGCACTCTAAGCTATTTCATGGCTATATTTGCATTTAGCTCCTCAATTTATTACTTTAGATAACTTCTTCACACTAATATTTTATATAGAACTTCATGTTTTAGCAATTTCAAATTATTTGAATATTCTAAGACAGTGCGCACATGGACACCATGTTTTAGTTTATGATATCTATATTTTAGCGATGTTAAATTTTTAGTATGAAAATTTTGTTGTAGTCAATAAGTATTACTTTTTTTTTAATGATTCATGTATGTTAATCCAGAAATTTTATAGTATGAATTTCGCCCCACTGGGCAACAGGTTGAGGATCCGCCACTGTAGGTGGCCAAGCTCTTTGGTGGCACTGTTTTTTTGTTGCTTTTTAATCATTGGTTTGTTATGAAGATCGAGAAATGGTAAATGAAAATAACGAAGCATGTGTGTGTTCGAAGATCATGGTCATCTTGTTATTAGCATTTGTACTTCTTGTATTTTTCTTTATCCATATAAATTAGGACTTCTGCCAATGGTCCTGTTTAAAATAAAATATTTACAGTTAAAGAGCCCTAAATCTATGTATATGTAGACTTGCAAGTTGCAATCCACATCTTAGATTCTCCTACATTTTGTTTTTTGTTTTGGCACTACTCTCTCTCCTCTCATTTGATCTTTCTATTGATGGATTTCAACTAATGTTTTCCAATTTGGAGTAGTGCAATAATGGAAAACAACTATGCTGGAGATTGGGTAAAAGCGAGGACTTGTTCTAGTTTTACCATTTTTGTAACCGAACAAGGTTGTAAAATGCGCTAGATGGAGCTGAGCGATTGGGGTACTGCTTAGCGCCTAATCGCTTAGTCTTTTTTTATTTTAGTTAAAATTATATTTAATATATATACATATTGAAATTTCAGCAGTATATTGGCATTTCAGCATAGAAAACAACACATTGAAATTTCAGCTGTATATTGACATTTCAGCATAGAAAACAACATATTGAAATTTCAGCAGCAGAAAGATATTGATAATTCAACATAATAACCAGCAACATATTGATGTTTTGACAGTAAAAGTAAAAAATAGATTTTGAGCTATATAATCCAAAAAAATTCAAAAAAGGATAAAATTGACTAACTTTTGTTTCATTAAGTATCGGTTTGGGTCACATACTGAAAAAAGAACAAACTCGACCCATGATACTTCAAAAATGACTAAATTTTATTCCATTAAGTGGGCTGGGTCCGCTTAGACACCCGCTTAAGCTGGTTAGGCGGCTTATGCGCTTATTAAGTGCTTAAACCGCTTAAGTAAGCCGTCTGAGCTGAAGCGGAGCCGCTTAGCACCGCTTTCGTCTAGTTGGCCGTCTAGACCGCTTTTTAGAACACTCTGAATTAATATATTGGTGCGATGCCTAGTTAAAAATATCATATTTTATTTAACAAACTCATGACGGTTTACCAAAATAATAGAGAACCCTAATATAACTTGTATCCCAAAAACTTTCATTTCAAGAATTTGATGGAATGTTTAACATTAAGATGAATGAAATTGCTTAAAACTTTTTCACTAAAATGCGGCATGGTCTCGTGGAATTAGGAATTTAGAATTTTGCATTCATGTCACACCATATAATATCTTATATATACTCCTTATGTATAGTTTCCACATATGTAAAACATGTGATTTATTTTTGACAAGGAATTTGAGGGAAAAATAGAGTTCTTTTTTATTAGCTAATTCATGGAGGAAATACATATAAATTTATACCAAAGTTTACGGATACACGTTTGGATCTAATATCAAAAAACCCAACAATTTTATCACACATTATCTCTAACACCTCTTCAAACTGGTGCATACATATCATATAGATCCAGCTTGTTACATAAAAATTCAATTCTTGTTTTTCCCGATACCTTTATGAAAATATCTGCTGGTTGATCCTTGCTTGTAATCTATTGAGGGTTAACAAATCCATTCTTATTTTCCCGAACAAAATAGCAATCAACTTTAATGTGTTTGATTCTCTTGTGAAAAACAGGATTAGACGAAATATGGATTGCTGTTTGATTGACACAAAAGAGAGGAATAGGGCGATGCATTTGAAATCCAATCTCACTTAATAGGTTAGTTATCCAAATCAACTCGCACGTAGTATGAGCCATAGCACGGTATTCAGCCTCCGCACTTGATCTGGCCACAACTGATTGTTTCTTTCTTCTCCACGATACAAGATTACCCCGAGAAAAGTATAATAGCCAGTAGTAAATCTCCTATCAGTAGGAAATCCCGTCTAATCAGCATCATAAAATCTCATCAATTGTTGAACATCTCCATGATTGCGGTAAATTAACCTTTGACCAGGTGAATTCTTCAAATAGCGAACAATACGAATGATTGCCCCCAATGATAGAATCCATAAACTGGCTTACCATACTAATGGAAAAAGAGACGTTTGGTCTTGTTATCGTTAGATAATTAAGCTTTCCAACCAATCGATGGTACCTTTCTGGATCTTTTTAATAATTCTTCTCAATCATCATAGAGTTTCATATTAGAATCCATTGGTGTATCTATGGGCTTGGTACCCAAAAGTCCGTCTCTTTTAGAATGTCTAGGACATGCTTCTTTTGAGACAAGCAAATATCTTCTGCGAAGCGTGTAATCTCAATCCCCAAGAAATATTGCAATAACCTCAAGTCCTTTATATGGAAGTGATGTTGGAGAATTTTTTAAGAACAACAATCCCGTCAGCATCATCTTCACTGATAACAATATCAACATACACCGTTAATATAATTCTCTTTCCTTCAAGGACTCGTGTAAAAACAGTATAATCACTTTTGTATTGATATAAACCAAACTCCTGCACAACGGCACTGAATCTACCAAACTCAACCCGAGGAGACTACTTGAGTCCATATATAGTTTTTCGCAGTTTACATATTTTGCCGGTCTCCCTCCCAACCACGAAACCAGGTGGTTAGTCCATATATACTTCTTCAAGGTCACCGTGGAGAAATGCATTCTTGATATCCAACTGATATAGAGGACAATTCAAATTTGCTGCTAAAGAAATCAGAATGTACACGGATGAAAGCTTCGATACTGGAGAGAACGTCTTTGCATAATCAATTCCATATGCCTGTATATAGTTTTTAGCAACAAGACGAGTCTTCAGCCGCTCAATAGTCCCGTCAGAATGAAATTTAATAGTGTACACCTAACGACATCTAACTGATGATTTACTAGACGATAAAGAAACTAAATCCTACGTACCATTCCGATACATAGCATCCATCTCTTCTCCATAGTCTTCTTCCAGCCAGAATGACCGAAAACTTCATGTAAAGAACTAGGTAAGGAAGTCGATGACAAGGAGGATACAAAGGACTGATACCTGGATGACAATTGTGAGTAACAAACAAAATTAGATATGGAATGAGTACAAGAGCGTGTACCTTTTCGTAACGCGATAAGAAGATCGAGGTTAGATTATGGAGCTTGTACGGAATCTACAGACTGTAGAGCTGATTGAGTAACTGGCTATAGTCGTGGCCTTCGTGAATAAAAACGATGGACTGTTGGTTTGGTAGGAATAACCTACGGTTTTTCAAGACTCACATCTATTAGGAGACAATATGGATGGTTCAGTAGAGGGTTCACTTGACGGAGGAAAATATGGTACATTGTCAAAAAAGTGACATGCTAAAACATAATGTTTATTCAATAGAGTCAGCATTTGTAGCCTTTCTGAAGTCGGGAGTGTCTTAAGAAAACACACTTAATGGCACGGTGATCCAATTTATCTTCTCTAGAAGCAAGTCTATGAACAAAACGTACACCGCCGAATATTTTAGCAGGTAGTGGAAAAGGTGAATTCGTTGGGAACAAAACATGATGAGAAGACTTTCCTCCTTAAGCAGGAGTGGATAGATGATTAATAAGATAACATGCTGTTAAAACATCACTCCAGTACTTTTTAGGAACATGCATATAAAACAACAAAGAATGAGCAACTTTCAATAAATGACGCATTTTCCTTTCAGCAACCCCATTTTATGAGAGGCATATGAGCAAAAGACGTCTGATATATAATCCCATTATTAGCAGGATATTCATTGAAATAATCAGAAACATATTCTTTTGCATTATCTATACATAGAATTTTCAACGACACACCAAATTGATATTGAACGACACGAAATATATTACTTAGTTCAGAACGATTTTTTTATCATGTAAAAATAAGTGATACGAGAAAAATCATCCAAAAATATGATAATATTTAAAACCTAAATATGATGGCCCATTGAAGGGACTCCAAATGCCTGAATGCACTAAATAAAAAGGGTTCAACATATGACTTTCAAAAATATGAAAAGATGCACGATAATGTTTACCAAACTGACATGACTCACAATTAAGTGATTTTATTGACCTAAGATGTAGGAATAAACCTCGAAAAACCTTCAAATTGGGATGGCCTATCTTACAGGGAAGCTAAAGACGAGAAACCGATGAGGACAAAACTGCGGAATTAGAAGAAAAAACATCATCTGTGTTCAGATAATAAAGGCCTTGAGATTCATGTCCGCCACCAATCAGCTTTCTGATCCGCAGATCTTGAAAGACAAAATGTGAAGAATAATATGTCACAGAACAGTTCAACGATCTCGTAAGTTTGCCAATGGACAATAAGCTAATAGGGAATCGTGGAACATGATAAACAGATGAAAACGAAAGATCCTTGGATAGATGTACCGACCCACCTCCAATGATAGAGGAAGACCCATCGTCTAAGATGACATGAGATTTTTGTGTAGACGGTGTGAAGGAAATAAAGGAATCGTGATTATCTGTCATATGATCTGTAGCATCTGAATCAATGATCCAGGGCTTGCTAGTGGCACTACAAACTATAGGAGTACCTGAAGCATGGGTTACCATGGCAACAGAAGCAGACCACTGAGTAGGGAGGAGCTTGTGATACTTATCCTTAGAAATTGATATCTTTGAGGTCCAAAATGTTGCATCGGATGGAGCAGTGGGATGCAAGTACTCTAATATATCACCATAAGAGGATGCATGATTAGCAGAAGGTCTGCCATGTAGATCCCAACAAAAGTCAACAAAATAGCTTGATTTCACACGCGTGTACAACTTTCCATCTCGACCACCATCACGACCACATCCTCCATCATGACTACCACCACAAAAATAGTTGCGACCATGACCACGTGTACGGCCAGATATGGTCACCAATGCAGACTTATCCACACTACTATTACCATGCACATTAGACCAGTGGTCTGTCTGACACAACCGGGAGAATACTTACTAAAGGGTCGGAATCTCTAAACTCCTTAAAATAGCAGATTGAACGGACTCGTATTCCAGGGGAAGATTCGATAAAAAACGCACAACATTCAGTATCTCACGGTGCTTCTTCATCTCCGCAACATTGGAAGAAATATGCTGATACAAATCCAATTCCTGGAATAATCTATTAAAAGACGGGTAATAATCTTCAAGGGAGTTCGCTCCTTTCTCCTTCTTGAAATAATCCTGATACAGTTGATAAATGCGTGCAATATTGCTGGAAACCGAGTATGTATTTTTGAGTTGCTTCCATATCTCTTTCAACGTAGGCAAAAACACAACGTTGCTGTTTACCTTAGGTTCCATGCTATTTCTCAACCAAGTCAAATCTGCGCATCTTCAGCAAGCCAAGCATCATATTTCTTTTCATCCTTATCCTTAGCAGGACTTTCCAGCAAGTAATGCAACTTCCGTTTACCCATCAAGGTCTCAACTGCAACATACTATTGGGCATAACTATCACCATTAAGCTTTGTCGACACCATCGGAATAAAATCAGCTGAGATAAATAAACTTCCTCCATTGCCCGATGTCGTTGATATGGTTCCAGCAGTCAGGATCAACAACCACAACCAACAATGATCGACAAACAACGATCAACAACCAACAACCAACGATAATCAAATCAATATCCGCATCAACATACGACATCCAACAACCAACGAAAAAGTCTGGATAATATTGTGTGAATCCAGATCATATTTGAATCAGATCATAAATATAATGAGGTGATGCAGGATGCAGTGGTGACTGATGATGCGATGGTGATACAGTGGTGGCGCGAGATCCGGCGCAATCTGGTGCGGTGGTGCGCGATTTGGTGCGGTGGTGCGATCTGATGCGGTAGTGCGGCAATCTGGTGCGGTGGTGCGTGATGACGAGGATCTGGAGGCAAGGTCTGGTGTGGTGGTGCGGCTAGGGTTTGATGATGGAGGTTGGCGGCGGCTAGGGTTTGGTGAAACATGGATATGATACCATGACAAGGAATTTGAGGGGAAAATAGAATTCTTTTTTATTAGCTAATTCATGGAGGAATACATATAAATTTATACTAGAGTTTACGGATACGGGTTTGGATCTAATATCAAAAGGCCTAACTACTTTATCACACATTATCTCTAACACCACACAGAAAGTGTTGGGATGCTTGGCTTTAAATTATATCAAGGCCTATTTCATTGTAGCTTAACCATTTGGGCAAAGAGGTTGCTAATAGAATATAAATGATGTCAAGATAAAAGAAAAAGGCACAAAGATGTATTAGTTGTTTATGAGGTTTTCAAAACCAATATAGCAGGTTACCCTTCCCTCTTCAAACGTAAATAGAACATCTTAAGAAATCTAGAATGTGAATAAATTTATCATCCAACTTTCCACGTGCTTTTTTTATGTTAGTATTGTAGGATAATCCTTTTTTTTTAAACTAAAAACAAGTAACGTGCAAACTTTAGTTTGAGTGTGGTTGTATCGTAAATCATAATTCAAAGATCATAACCTACAAGATAATCGTTAAAGTCATATATCCAAATTCATGCTTATTTGTTTTGTATTTAAGTAGAAGCATCTTAGGTATTTTTGCATCTTGACTATTTCGATATTCGGCACTCTCAAATTTAAGAAATCAAGAATTTAACTCTGAGAATGAGGTCTGGCTAGATTTGAGTGTTTGGACCTATATGTTTAGTACCAGGAGTCAGAAGGGTAAATAATATATATCCTTTTTAGAGTAGGTGTTTGGGACTTAAATGTGAAGATGAAGGGACTATTTAGCAATTGCACGTGTGTTGCTCGTATGTGGACCTGCATTGCGCCTTTATTTGTTTATTGGAGGAACTGGACTAACTACTTTAGCTTATCAGTAGTGATCAAGGGTCCATGGGATCATAGGCCAGCTCCCACTAAGCAAGAGAGTGCTGTGGTGTGGGCTTATTGTGAAGATGAAGGGACTATTTAGCAATTGCACATGTGTTGCTCATATGTGGACATGCAATGCACCTTCTTTGTTATTAGGACTGAACTAACTACTTTAGCTTATTGGAAGTGGATCAAGGGTTCATGATATCATATGCTAGCTCCCACTAACCTAGAGTTTGCTTATACTGTGAGCTTAGTGTGCTCTAAAATGAGTTGCTTGGTAGCCCTAATAACCTGGAATCACGAAATTATAGAGAATGGCTTTATTGAAATGAAAGAATACGGCAGTACTGTCCTTGTTAGAAGACACTTGTTAAAAAGGTTTAGCTTCTGATTAACCACAGAAGGTGCGGCTTCGTTTTGCTAGTGTTCAGGAGCTAATCTATCCGTTGGGAAATTCTTTGATTTTATGGACTCCTAGAGCAGCGCCCCTATTTCCTTTAAATTTGTACCAATGTTTTAAGAGGCCCTCTATGAAGCTTATATTGTTCTCTGAAGCATATATAGTGGTGGCTGGTGATGGTAATAATGTCGGATTAACCCTTTTATCTCCATGTTGATGGAGGAGCTTATGCATTGTTTGGTGAGTGAGATTAATCACTTACTTGCAATTTAATTTTATACTTTTTTGTTATCAGCTATTACGATTGTTAGTTTCATCGAATTTGTTGAGGTTTCAAGCTTGCATATATGTAGAAATAGTTGAGAAAGATGTTGATAATGATAAAAAAAAAGAAAGTTAATTTTTCTCCAGGAGGCTTCACTGTCCCTTTGTGGAAGATTTAGAGAAAAAAGGTGAAGGTTTTTTGGATACTAGATCTAAATCAGAACTCGTCATGAACTGTGAAGTATTTCAATATCCATCATAGTGTTCTCCCTTTGAAGAGTTGAAGGCTGCTAGTGTTTAAAGAATTTGAAATCGTTAATTTCATGCAAGTTCATTTTAAACATGATAAACTATAATATGATTTCTAGTAGATTTCAAGGATTTATATGCAAAATAGTTATTGGTAAGGAATAATTAAGGTGTCAGATGGCAATTGAAAGGGTGACCAAATGTCGTTGCCTTCTACAAATCCCAAATAGCAAAAGTTGGAAAGTAATTTACAATATCATAGTAGAGATAATGTTTGGCAGCGACATTGTAAAGTAAATTTCTTTATCCATATTTGCCTTGAAGTGAAGTCAGATCTGGATCAATTGTGCAGACTATTCTTATTTTATATACTGATGCATTTGTTACTTTCTATAATTTCATTCATCAATGAAAATACTTGAATCCTCTTTATAAGCAACTCCCTGTTTCTGTTTATTTTTATCACTTCTCGTCATTTGGGTTGGACATAAAAACACGTCCCTTATCTTTTATATATATACAGTCACACTTTTGTTTAATAAAAATTCAGATATATGATTACTACTATTTTCTTACAGTTTCGATATCCCAAACTTGATCTACACTGCCTATGCACTACCAAATTATTTTGATCTCTGTTTCGAATGTTTGAGAGCTTTATTTCTTGTTCATGCGCTCTTGATTATATAGCTGTATATATGCATTCACCTGCGATTTAGCCCACGTCCTATATTTGACTTTTTTTTTTTACCCTTTTGCAGGTAATGTATTCATTTCTCGATCGACTTGTAAACGCTGAAAACTATGGTGTAGGCATGAGGGATGAAAGCGTGTTTCCTGAGCTCGGATCCGAAGCCCTTGGCAAGCAAAACAAACTCACGGTGTGCATCACTACCACTGCAAGGAACGACATCGAGGCCCAACGGCTCCTCGCTCTCTTAGGCGTGCCTTTAAGCAAGGGTCGTGGCCGCGATGAGGAGGGCGGTGGCTCTGGCCTCACTGTTTTGTTGCGGAAGAAGTGAAAGGCTGTCCGTTTCAAAACCAAGTCTTGAGGAAGAAAACAGAGAAGGCAGAAACTCCCAAAATGATAGTTTTCTTGTATTGGCCGAACATTCCCTTCAATCTTGATATTTGTTATGCAGATCAAACAACCCGCTTTTGTTTTATCTCTTGATGGATATAATCCAAAAGGTAGGAATACAATTAATTTTGCTTTTCAAGTGTTACGCACCAAGTGTTGGGAGTTTTGACGGAGTGTTGGCGGTAGTGTTTTATAAATCCTTGTAAATGATACTGAATTTTCATTGGTGTTTATTAAATGATATAAACATATGTAAGGTTGCCATCAACTGGCAGTGGTATACATCAATTATCCTTTTATTCATTATAATATGAATCAAAGTCGGTGATTCATAAAGGCAAGATCTTTTTCTTTTGTTCCAGGATGCTAATGTTTTACAGCAGCAAGAGAAATGTTGAAAACTGAAAGAAATGGGAAAATTTAGAGATTTTTGAAAATATTGTAATTTATATATAGCAAGGAAAATAATAAAAAATTCCAAAGAAAATAAGAAATTTTGAGATTATTGAAAATTTCATGATTTTCATATGTATGTATACAAAAATTTCTAAAACCAAAAAATTTTAGATTTTAGATTTTTTTGAAAAGTTTTGCAATACTTGTGTGTTATATCAATCAAAATCTTGAAACGTCGAGTAAAACAAAAAATATTGAGATTTTTATAAATTTCGTGATTTCTATGT
Organism: Agapanthus africanus; assembly: GCA_030015575.1. Lineage (NCBI taxonomy): Eukaryota > Viridiplantae > Streptophyta > Magnoliopsida > Asparagales > Amaryllidaceae > Agapanthus > Agapanthus africanus. The sequence continues at coordinate 527,576,337 of CM057347.1, read as the reverse complement.
GCAAGTAATGAAAATTTAAATTTTAAAAAAATCTAAAATTTTCATATGCAATACATAACATGCAAAATATTGAAAACCAGAATGAAAAAGAAATTTTGGAAAATTTTGAAGATATCATGATTTTTGCGTGTTATATAACAAATAAAATATAGAAAAACCAAAGAACAATTTGTTTTGAGGTTTTTAAAAAATTTCTCTCGAGCATGCAAAATATGGAAAAGTTAAAAGAAAACTAAAACAATCTAAAAGTGATTTTCATGTGTAAATAATGAAAATTTGATTTATTTTTAAAAATTAACGATTTTCGGGTAATATGCAAAATATTGAAAATTTGAAGGAAATTTTTTTTTTTGGGAATTTTTGAAGATTTCGTGATTTTTCGTGTGTTATAACAAGTAAAATATTGAAAACACGAAAAACACAGAAAATTTTGAGATTTTTAAAAATTTCGCGGTTTTCGTGTGTAGCACGCAAAATATGGAAAAGTCAATTGGAAAACTAAATTATTTGAGAATATAAAACATTTCGCGATTTTCGTGTGCTATATGAAAATTTTATTTTATAAAAATTCACAAATTTCGTGTAAAATAAAATATATTGAAAATTTAAAGGAAAAAGAGATTTTGGAAATTTTCGAAGATATTATGATTTTCATGTGTTGTAAAAGCAAAATATTAAAAAACCTGAAGAACGCAAATAATTTTGAATTCTTTAGCGATTTTCGCGTACTATAGCATGCAAAAATGGAGAACAAAACTAAAAAAGTTATAGAATTTTGAAAATTTCTTGATTTTCTTGTGCAAATAAAGAAAATTTGATTTGTTTTTAAAAATACACGAGATTTTGCGTGTGCTATATACATTCAAAATATTGAAAATTTGAAAGAAAAGGAGATTTTGGGAATTTTCGAAGATATCATGATAATGTGTGTTATATAACAAACAAAATATTGAAAAACTGAAGAACATAGAAATACTAAGTTTTTTAAAAATTTCACGATTTTCGTGTGCTTATTGAAAAAGTCGGAAGAGAACTAATTTTTTTGAGATTTTTGCGATTTTTTGCGTGCAAATAATAAAAATTTGATTTGTTTTTAAAAATTCACGATTTTCATGAGCAATAACATGCAAAATATTGAAAATTTGAAGGAGAAGGAAATTTTGGGAATTTTCGAAGATGTTGGGATTTTTGTGTGCAAGCAAAATGGTAAAAAGCCAAAAATCACAGAAAATTTACAGATTATTAAAAATTTCATGATTTTCATGTGCTATATAGCATGTAAAATATGGAAAAGTCAAAAGAAAACTAAAAACAATTGATAATTTATAAAATTTCGCCACTTTTGTGTGCAAATAATGAAAATTTGATTTGAGTTTAAAAATTCATGATTTTCATGTGCACATGCAGAATATTGACAGGTTGAAGGAAAAATAAATTGTAACACCCAGTTTATTTGTACTTCACTATCCGTATTCTAATAATAATTTTTCCTGTATTATTCTATTTAATTTATTCCATCCAAATATTTTTCCCAATATTCCTCTCTAGGAAAATTTTAATATCCTAACAATTGCCCAAAGCCCATGCCCACTCATTTTTCCTTCCCTTCTATATTTTTCCCAAGTCCAAGGCCCGGCCTACATCTTTTCCCAAGCCCAAACAATTATACCTTCTCATTACTTTTTGAATTCCCACAAATCCAAACCCAAATCTCCACCATAAATTCCCATTAATCACAGTGAATCCCATCTTAATATCCTATAAATTCTAATTAATATTTTTCCCGTTACCTCTCTCTCTCTTCTTTGAAAATTTCATTAAACCAAAATCACATGTTTTCTCTCTCTCTTCTCCCACGTCTCTCTCTCTCTCACGTCTCTCTCTCTCACACACACACGTTCACTCTCTCTCTCCCCCCTGTTCACTCCCTCTCTCTTTCCTCTCGATCCCACGTTCTCTCTCTCTCTCGCTCCCTCACGTTTTCTTTCCTTCACTTTCTTCTTCTCCCGCCTCGCCCATCCCTCTCCTTCCTTTCCTGAGCTTGAGCCTTCCTCCCCCGAGCGCACCTCCACCTTCACCTCGCCGACCCCCGACCTCACCGTATCCCCGTCGCCACCTCCATCTTCCTCACCATCCCTCCTCACAACACCACAACCACCACCGCGACTCCAACCCGCACGCCCGCAACCATTGCCCCCTCCTCGCCGTCGTCGATCATCCCTCGATCACCTCTTCTCTTCTCCCCTTCTTTCCACGACTGCACAACCCACGCTCCCGAGCACCCCTTGCGTGAACCCATCGCCAGAACTCCATCGCCTCCGTTCCCCGACCTCACGCCGTCAACCTTGAACGCCCCCCGTCGCCACCTCCTTATTCCTCACCACCCCTCCTCACAACACCACAACCACCTCCTCCTCAACCTCACATCCTCCATCTCTACAATCCATCTTCCCCGCAACCAACCCAAGAAAACACATCACCATCGCCTTCCCCGAGCTCCTGCTCCATTGCCGGCCATCACCACTGCCACCCATAGCCGAGAGTTTATCACCTTCGCCTGCTCCGGCCAACCCACTCACCGTCGGCCTTCAACACTACAACCACCAGCATCTTGAGCGCCTCACCCCTGCCTCCTCTCTCTCCTGCTTTCAAGCCGTGCCCAAGTCCCCATGTCGACGATCACCTCAGCCACCACCGGCTGCCTCCATCCAATGCCCTCACCACCGACCTCAGCCGCCTCGCCCAGCATACCCGCAGCTATCGCATCCTCCAAGTCACAAGCTGCACAACCCTCCTCCGACGAGCACCCATCACTGCCTCCGGCCAACCCCATGCCGACAACCCTGCCAACAGCACACCATGCTATACGTCATCGTCACCGTAGCATCACCGAGCCATCACTGCCGAGTCGTCGAACCTAAGCTCGAGCTAGGGTTGAGTTGCCGTGTCGTGCCTAGCCGCGCTTGCGCCGTGATCGTGCCGTGCCGTTGCCGTAGCTGTTAGTCACCGTCGTGCCGCGTTGCTGCCGTATCATCATCGATGCGTCGTCAGACAAGTTTTACATACTTGCTTCATGCTATTATACAATCATTTCGATTGCGATTCAATATTATTACAAGTATTCGATGCTAAATTTTAAAAACCCATCTTTTAACGGTAGAAACTGTGATTGTTAAACCCGTTTACTATTCACAGTGGTGCTGCGGAAATTTGGTTACAAATAAATATCGTTTCACCTATAAAATATTACCCCCGATAATCATTGCGAAATCAGAATTTTCCTGAACATGCTAGACCGTTAAATTCATATTAAATTTTTTACAAATCGGATTTTAGCTTTTCATGGCTTGTATCGAAGCTAACAGATTAACCTACAGTACTCTATAGTTGATCTCTGAATTTTAACAAGTTATGATAGAGAAAATTGAGGAGAATTACGATTCTGGACTGCCGTCCAGAGCAGTAATCCCAGTTAACACTTGTTTTTAAATCACTGTATATCCTTACTCAAATGCGAGAATGTGTGGAACCCTTTATCGTTATGTATACAATTTAGTTAGCTTTCTTACCCCACTGTTTCACTGGATTCCTGTTCTGTATGATATTTTTAACACATTTTATAATCTCGACGTGTCCAGCTGAATTCTGCAGTGACAGATTTTACACATCAATCTTAAGCTGAACATAACTCCCTGTTGATATAGGATATTACTGATCCGCCAATTGTGTTGGAAACCTAACTGATAACCCTAAATATTGTTCAACTATAGTGTTGCCTAATTTTGATCCCAACAGGGTGAAAAATGTGTTGCAAAATGGACTTTCTGTTCAGGAACTGAATTTCCAGCAGCGAACACTTAAAATGAAATGACTGTAATTTACAAGCTCGAAACCCGTTTGACTTGAAACTAATTTCGTTGAACTGCCGACTGATTTTACTTATTACCGCTTTTGTATCATTTTACTTAATTCTGAACGTATGATTTAATGCGATTTTTATAATTTCATAAGACGCATAATAACTTGCATTGCATATGATTTGTTTAGCGGCATAAATGCACAGATTATACCCGACCGTAATACCTTTAGTGATAGTGCGCGTCATTATTAAGTTTCAGTGTACTATGCATTGTCGAGCGTGAATGGTATCGGTTAGGAGTGTCAAGTACGCCAGTGAAAAGTGAATGGTTCGTGATAGTGACAATACAGTGAGCAGTGAATAAAACCGTGTTATTGGTGCGTACTTGTACACAACTAGCCCGTACTCATAAATAGTGAAACCTGGGGAAAGGGGGGAAATCGAAGTGGAAAGGAAATTTTATTTAGCGAGGTCAGTGATTTTAGAGGATGATCATTCGAACAGCGACTTTTATATATTAGGTTGGACCTAGCGGTCCGGCTGACAGGGTTATGTCCGGGCATCATGGGCCGTAGTCTCGGGTACGTATGAGACCCTCGTTAAACATGATCACTCCTTTCCGCATCTCGATTTCAAAAGTGACTAGAGACCGATAGGGACACAGATCATACATTGCATCAGTTATTGACATGTTGATTGCCTGCATTTATCATCTACACCGTCATTATTTTATTTTCTTGTCTCTTGTTATTATTATAATATTGCTATTGTGTCGTCCTGACGACCTGAGTATGCATGCTTAGTGATAGAGGTGGATTCGTCTGATCTCGAGAAGACCGTGAAGATCCAGACCAGTGAACCAGTTACATTTCTCTATTGATATTCCTGGTTAGTTGCCCTTTTACTAACTTCCATTGAGCTCAGATTTCTTTATATCCGATAGTTTTAGTGACTGCATTTTCTTTACCCGTTCTGTATTTTACTGATTACCATATAATACTAGAAGTCAAAATGTGGCTACGACTGGATTTTTCTTGATCGTAGGAGCATGGCTGGCCTTGTCATCCTTGTATTCCGTATTTTGGGAACCGGGGCGTGACATGGTTTTGTTGGTATCAGAGCGCCGGGTTTAGAATAAGATTGCAACTCAATTTAGGGGTCCCTTGAATCATACCTTGTTTCCTTGCTTTCACTTTCATATACTACTTGTGCATCACCACTGAAGTTCATGTTTTGAATCTTATCTACTTTATCTTTTTCTCGTGTTCCGCATCATCAATCGTTATTTTCCTTCGTGTTCCACTATCTGATCATGACCCTTACTTTTCAGGCCATGGCCAACCCTGGGACAGCACCGCTTCTCGATGAGGACACTCGGTCCTGCGTTTCTTTCGACTGTATATTAGTGAGTTCAGATGACGAAATCGATGGCCCACAGGTCATTTTCGACGACTGCGAATCTGAGGACGAGAGAGTTGGTGTCGCAGATCCAGAAACCAATATGATTAATGATTCTGATGATGAAGAGGAGGACCCTAAAGAAGAGGATCCATAGGAAAATGCAGTGGAAGAGGATCCCGAAGAAGACCCAATAGAAGAGGATCCACAGGAAAATGCGGTAGAAGAGGAACCAGATGAGGATCCTGAAGAGGAGAATCCTGAGGAAGACCCTAGGGAAGAGGATCCTAAAAGGGACCCGGAAGAGGCGAAATATATGGTAGAGGATTCTGACGAGGAAGCTCCCGTCGAAGTGGAAGAGCCAGGAGAAGAAAACCCTATAGGGGAGGAATCTGAAGACGAAGCTCCAGTCCAGGAGGAGTGGGAAAATGAAATCTCGAGTGAAGAGGAACACGGGGCTGAAGAATCTCAAGCAGATATTCAGGCAAGACACCATGGGAATGGACGCCTCCATTTTAGCGCGAGAACTTATCGCAACTTGTTGAACTTCCACAATCGCGACTGACGCGGCTTATTTTTTTTCTTGGAGCCAAATAAAAACGATGTATAGTTTAGGGCCACGTTTATCTCTCAATTGTACTCTGTCAAGGCTTTCTGAATAATAAAGTTCTGGTTCAAATGAATTTTTCCTGAAGTATTGTACCTTTAAGCCCGCTTGATTCATAAATTGATCCTTCTTAGAACATTTCTTTCCCTTATTACAAGTAATTATTTTATCTCATCCTTGAACTTTGTAATCACCTGACCCCCAATTTAGCTGACTTGGAAGGAAGTGCCTTACGTATGGATATAGGAATGTACTCAGGGTTTTGAGATACTGAAACAGAAATTGACCACAGCATTTATTCTTACAGTGCCAGACGATTCAGATGGTTTGGTAATACACAGCGATGATTCAGGAAAAAGTTTAAGCTGCGTTCTGATGCAACACGGTCGGGTAAATGCTTATGCCTCACGACAGCTGAAGAATCACGAGGGGAACTACCCAACACGCGACTTGGAGTTAGCCGCAGTGGTTTCTGCATCGAAAATTTGGAGACATTGCTTGTTGGGCAAGAAGGTGGAAGTGTATACGGATCACAAGAGTCTGAAATATATGTTCACTCATAGAGAATTGAATATGAGACAACGCCAATGGCTATAACAAAGGGCGGATTACAACTTGGAATTTATAGTACCATCCGGGGAAAAGTAAATGTCGTACCCGACGCTCTCAGTCGAAAGCCAGCGGCCATGATGTTCACCGGGCAGAAGAGCATCATTGAGGATTTTCAGAGGCTCGAACTAGAGGTTGTTACACCGAGTGCAATCAGGCGGTTTTAACAATTGCAGGTGCAGTTTTCACTTGTAGATCGCATAAAGGCCGCACAAGCTGACGATCCTCGATTGCAGAAGTTCAGAGAGCAGGTGGAAGCCGGACTGAGGACAGACTTACTCATATATCGAGACGGTTCTTTGAGATTCGGTAGCAGACTCAGCGTTCCTAAGGGGGATGCTCGAGAAGAAGTACTAGCTGAGGCTCATGGTTCAGCTTATTCTGTGCATCCGGGAGGCATGAAAATGTATCGAGATCTGAGACAACACTATTGGTGGAACGGAATGAAGAGAGAGATTGCACGGTTGGTATCCATGGGCTTAGTATGTCAGCAAGTAAAGGCTGAACACCGGAGAACAGCTGGACGGTTGCAACAGCTTTCGATACCGATTGGAAATGGGGGCACATCACTACGGGCCTTGAAACTGCCTTACCACGGAGCCCAAGAGGCAACAACGCTATTTGGGTTATCATCGACCGTCTTACGACAGCAGCACATTTTTTACTTTTCCGGGTGGGACAGTCAACGGAGTCGCTTGCGGAGAAATACATGCAAGAGGTAGTGCGACTTCACGGAGTTCCGGTAAGTATAGTATCAGATTGGGACACTAGACTCATTTCACACTTTTGGGAAGAGCTTACAGGAGAGTCTGGGTACACGCCTCAAGTTGACGGTAGACAAGTTCCAGATGATCAGACAGTACATTAAGACGATCCAGGACAGATAGAAGAGTTGGGTGGCCATTCACCTGGGGAATCTACCTGGGAACGTGAGGAGGATATACGTTCACGGTTCCCACATCCTTTCGAGTAGCCATTTATATCGCCGTTTTTTCTCTCTCTTTTCGTTCTTTTAATTTCGAGGACGAAATTTTTGTAAGAGAGATATGATGTAACACCCAGTTTATTTGTACTCCACTATCCGTATTCTAATAATAAATTTTCCTATATTATTCTATTTAATTTATTCCATCCAAATATTTTTCCCAATATTCCTCTCTAGGAAAATTTTAATACCTTAACAACTACCCAAAGCTCATGCCCCTATATTTTTCCTTCCCCTCTATATTTTTCCCAAGTCCAAGGCTCGGCCTACATCTTTTCCCAAGTCCAAACAATTATCCCTTCTAATTTCTTTTTGAATTCCCACAAATCCAAACCCAAATCGCCACCATAAATTCCCATTAATCATAGTGAATCCCATTTTAATATCCTATAAAATTCTAATTAATATTTTTCCCGTTACCTCTCTCTCTTCTTTAAAAATTTCATTAAACCAAAATCGCACGTTTTCTCTCTCTCTCTCTCTCTCTCTCTCTCTTCTCTCTCTCTCTCTCTCTCACGTCCCTCTCTCTTTCACACACACGTTCACTCTCTCTCTTTCTCCCCCATGTTCACTCCCTCTCTCTCTCCTCTCGATCCCACGTTCTCTCTCTCTCGCTCCCTCACGTTTTTTATCCTTCTCTTTCTTCTTCTTCTCCCGCCTCGCCCATCCCTTTCCTTCCTTCCCTGAGCTCGAGCCTTCCTCCCCCGAGCGCACCTCTACCTTCACCTCGCCGACCCCCAACCTCACCGCATCCTCGTCGCCACCTCCTTCTTCCTCACCACCCTCCTCACAACACCACAACCACCACCGCGACTCTAACCCGCACGCCCGCAACCATCGCCCCCTCCTCGCCATCGTCGATCATCCTTCGATCACCTCTTTTCTTCTCCCCTTCTTTCCACGACTGCACAACCCACGCTCCCGAGCACCCCCTGCGCGAACCCATCGCCAGAACTCCATCACCTCCGTTCTTCGACCTCATGCCGTCAACCTCGACCGCCCCCCGTCGCCACCTCCTTCTTCCTCACCACCCCTCCACACAACATCGCAACCACCTCCTCCTCAACCTCACCTCCTCCATCTCTACAACCCATCTTCCCCGCAACCAACCCAAGAAAACACATCACCATCACCTCCCCCGAGCTCCCGCTCCATCGCCGGCCATCACCACTGCTACCCATAGCCGAGAGCTTCATCACCTTCGCCTGCTCCGGCCAACCCACTCACCGCCGTCCTTCAACACTACAACCACCAGCATCTTGAGCGCCTCACCCCCGCCTCCTCTCTCTCCTGCTCTCAAGCCGTGCCTAAGTCCCCATGTCGACGATCACCTCAGCCACCACCGGCTGCTTCCATCCAGTGCCCTCACCATCGACCGCAGCCGCCTTGCCCAGCATACCCGCAACCATCGCTTCCTCCAAGTCACAGGCTGCACAACCCTCCTTCGACGAACACCCATCACTGCCTCCGGCCAACCCCACGGCGACGACCCTGCCAATAGCATACCGTGCTATACGTCATCGTCACCGTAGCATCACCGAGCCATCCCTGCCGAGCCGTCGAACCCAAGCTCGAGCCGGGGTTGAGTTGCCGTGTCGTGCCTAGCCACGCTTGCGCTGTGATCGTGCCATGCCGTTGCCGTAGCTGTTGGTCACCACCGTGCCGCGTCGCTGCCGTATCATCATCGATACGTCGTCAGGCAAGTTTTACATACTTGCTTCATGCTATTATACAATCATTTCGATTGCGATTCAATATTATTACAAGTATTTGATACTAAATTTTAATTGAAAACCCATCTTTTAATGGTAGAACTTGTGATTGTTAAACTCGTTTACTATTTACAATGGTGCTGCGGAAATTTGGTTACAAATAAATATCGTTTCACCTATAAAATATTACCCCCGATAAGCATTGCGAAATCAGAATTTTCCTGAACATGCTAGACCGTTAAATTCATATTAAATCTTTTACAAATTGGATTTTAGCTTTCCATGGCTTGTATCGAAGCTAACAGATTAAAATACAGTAATCTATAGTTTATCTCTGAATTTTAATAAGTTATGATAGAGAAAACTGAGGAGAATTACGATTCTGGACTGCCGTCCAGAGCAGTAATCCCATTTAACCCTTCTTTTTAAATCACTGTATATCCTTACTCAAATGCGATAATGTGCGGAACCCTATGTAGTTACGTAGAAAATTTAGTTATCTTTCTTACCCCACTAATTTCACTGGATTCCTGTTCTGTATGATATTTTTAACACATTTTATAATCTCGACGTGTCCAGCGTGACAGATTTTACACATCAATCTTAAGTTGAACATAACTACCTGTTGATATAGGATATTACTGATCCGCCAATTGAGTTGGAAACCTAACTGATAACCCTAAATATTATTCAACTATAGTGTCGCCTAATTTTGATCCAAACAGGGTGAAAAATGTGTTGCAAAATGGACTTTCAGTTCAGGAACTGAATTTCCAGCAGCAAACACTTAAAATGAAATGACTGTAATTTGCGAACCCGAAACCCGTTTGACTTGAAACTAATTTCGTTGAACTGCAGACTGAGTTTACTTGTTACCGCTTTTATATCATTTTACTTAATTCTGAACATATGATTTAATGCGATTTTTATAAGTTCATAAGACGCATAATAACTTGCATTGCACATAATTTGTTTAGCGGTATAAATGCACATATTATACCCGACTATAATACCTCTAGTGATGGTGCGCGTCATTATTAAGTTTCAGTGTACAATGTATTTTCGAGCGTGAATGGTATCGGTTACGAGTGTCAAGTACGCCAGTGAAAAGTGAATGGTTCGTGATAGTGACAATACAGTGAGCAGTGAATAAAACCGTGTTATTGGTGCGTACTTATACACAACTAGCCCACACTCATAAATAGTGAAACCTGGGGAAAAAGAGAAAATCGAAGTGGAAAGGAAATTTTATTTAACGAGGTCAGTGATTTTAGAGGATGATCATTCGAACAACGACTTTTATATATTAGGTTAGACCTAACGGTCCGGCTGACAGGGTTATGTCCCGGGTATCATGGGCCGTAGTCACGGGTACGTACGACACCCTCATTAAACATGATCACTCCTTTCCGCATCTCAATTTCAAAAGTGACTAGAGACCGATAGGGACACCGATAGGGCCGTAGGGGGTTGCTTCTGTTAGAGATAGTGCCCTCAGAGTCAATTATTGGATCACAGGCACGTGATTGCAATGATTGAGGGAGGACCGATAGAGCCGTAGGGGGTTGCTTCTGTTGGAGATAGTGCCCTCAGAGTCAATTATTGGATCATAGGCACGTGATTGCAATGATTGAGGGAGGACCTGTCCCAGTAGGACAGTCTTACTCGAGATGATAATATGCTATCTGGTTTATCTTTATCATCGTGTACTGCTTTAGGTGACCTGACATGTCGCTATTACACGTTGATAGAGCCCCTAGGATTCTTGCTTGACCACCAGCAGTATGAGGGCGATCATATAAGTGGGAGCTGGGGTCTATAAGCACATCCTTAAAAGGTCCCTAGTCGTGGGAGTTTCGAGACAGGGCATCGATACTCCAGAGTAGACTAGTGTATACAGTCGAGACCCCGACGAGGGGCGGTGGCCGGTCTCACAAGCCACTGGTGTCAGTTGGTTCACCTAAGATGTATACAGGTGCTCATTGGGTTATGAGTACACCGGACAGGACTCGCCGGGAACATGCTAGTTGGTCTTATACCTGACGTCAGATAGCAGTTTCCTGGTGACATGTGTACAGGTTAGTTCATCGACCTGGGGATCGTCATTTGTCTCGTGTGAGTTCCCACTGTATTTTGATTACTACCCTACCACGCTCAAAGGAGACGTGCAAACAGGTTTTAGTTGGGTACAGTCCCGAGCCACATGGAGGCAGTGAGCGGATCTTCAGGGGTTCGTCTCTCCCGGTATTGGGGGTGAGGTCGCGTTGTGTCTAGGAGAGCCATTACACAAAGCTCTCGGCCGAGGCAGGAGATTTACTGGTAGGTATTCCAGTAGTATCTCAGGGTGTTCTGGGCTACACTCCAACACAACTTGTACCGCTTTTGGGGGTCTGACTTTTACCAACCCCCTAGGCCCGCCATGCGATGCTCATAGACGAACGGACCGGACTGTACGGATATTGTCACTGACAGGCTCAGTAGGGTGTCAGGATGAGTTCGCTCATCGACGTCCCTTTTAGTCAATAGCTGGTAGCCCGTTACGTATGGTTAATACCTCTGACGTGCTAGTGGTTAAATCCACAGCCATAGTATTGACGAGTCTTTAGAGTTCACCACACATACAGTTGCTCAAGTTTTCGGGCGAAACGCTGTAGAGGTCGTATGGAGATATGGCAGGGTCCGATCAGATACGTGCGGTATTGCACGGATCAGGATCGGACGGTTAGTACTAGAGGCCGTATGGATATATGGCAGGGTTCGATCAGATACGTGCGGTATTGCACGGATCAGGATCAAACGGATATTACTAGCCGGCTTTGGTTTAAGCCGGATCCTAGTATAGTACTGTGTAGATTTGTCTCATTGCATTTGTATTCGGTCGGAATACAGATGCAGGTGTGTATGCACAGTATCGGGGTTTTCCTATAATTTATTACGGGACCAGTTTTCTGGAGTTGCCAGTTTGCTTTTCGTTTCGGCCATATTTCTTTGTATCCTTCATTGGCCGAAGATTGGTGGAGGAGGGCTTATTTGCATTTGTGGAGGGGGTCTTTGCATATTGTTGTATCATGATGGTGCACCATCCATTGACCTCACTTGACTTTCTTTTTTCCATGATTGCTTGACTTTGGATGTCATGATGGTTGTGGTGGAGTGTTGGATTTAGCTTGTTATCATTCTTGATCATGATCACCTTTCTCTCTCTCTTTCTTGTGATTGATCCACTCTCCCCTCTCATTCTCTCCATGAAAATTTGGCCGGCCATTCCATGAAGGGGGTGGGCTGTCCAAATTTGGAGAGGGCATTTTTCCTCTCTTTTGGCTTGAAAAAGATATAGCTTCATCCAAAAAGATTCATACCTCATTTCCTCCACCAAAATGGCAACCTCCTACAACCCCAATTGAGACATAGCACTACACCATTCTACAGCAAATCTTGGGCACGTCGACTCGCCAGTTTCGTGCCCGAGTTGCCTCGGTATAGAGGTGGGAGCCCGTAAAAGATGCAGGCGTCGTGGTGCCCTTCCGGCGAAGAGGTGGAGACTGGACATTTCGCGGGAGATCGGGACGACGGCGAGAAGACCGGAGGACACGGATCGCTCGGTATATCTCTCTTCCCCATCTAGTAGTTAGCTAGGACTAGTTAATGGTATGATCCGGGTTTATAGTGCGCGGTGGTGCCGGTTTGAAAGACAAAAGTTAACCATCACTTCCGCATTTGGCCTCGGGATGGAGGCCGGGGCGCCGCCGTGCACTTACAGTGGTATCAGAGCCTCGCCATTAACATAGTCTAGCTTTCTCTAATGTGTTTTACATTTCCGATCGAACAAAATTCCAAAAACCCGCGTTTTCTTCACATCAGTTTCTGTCGAAATTTTTTGGAGTCCAAAAATTTTTCAGGTTGTCTCAGAATACTGTGCAGGAAATTGTAAGACATCTGTGAAAATTTGGTAGAGTGTTACTGTAGAACCGCCGCGGAACCGCGGCCAAACCCCCCTTGGCGCCGCGGTTCCGCCGCAATTCAGTGAGTTCACTGGACCAATTTTTCACAGTGATCTTTTTACAGGGAAATGTGGTTTCTGGAATGTTATTTTTGGGCCCAGAATTTCTTGATGTGCTACAGTAGTACTTGGGGCCCACTTGTTAAAAATTTGATCGATCGGATATTTTAAACACATTAGTTCACAGTGTTTACATTATATCTGCGAACGTGAATGTCACTTGATCGGTAAATCCTTTCTAACTGCTATAGCCCGGTTAGACGGATTTGCGAACGTGATTTTCACGTTGATGTTCTGTGTATTGCTGTGATGTTGCGGATCGGTCGTGGGGGATAGCCTGGTTGCAGTGGTAGTACAGTTTTTGTTGTATTATGTACATTTGATATTGCGGGGCGAGCGTCCGACATGTGGACTGCCGTCACTGCCTGTTTGTATTATTATTTTGGGGCACGACCAGGTTGCGGTCGATGTACCCGTTGTATGTATATTTTACTTTCTGTACTAGGATTACCCTAAGGAGGGGTGCACGGATAGCCGGGTTCTAGAGGGCAACGAGCCCGCATCTCATGGCATTGAGACGGAGGGGGCTTCACTCTAGAATTAGCGGGCTATTCGCCGCACTCGTAGGGGGTATAGGTTGACCCAGGAGGGGTGCCCAAGTTACCGGATTCCGTGAAGTGCTGGGTGGTCCATTTACGTTGCTGAAGGGGGCTGTCTCGCTTCAGGTTTTGGCGGGTGACTTGCCGCGCCCGTAGGGGTCAAGGATTTTCATTGCACAGGCTATCCACACGACCAGGGGAACGTCGGATTTCAGCGGCTCTGTGAAACCCGGGGATCCCAGATATCTGTATTGTTCTGTGATGCTGTACATTTCTGTGATGTTGCATTTTATCACGCCTTGAGCGAAATATTATATATTGATATATATACTAGTAGATGTTGTATATGTTTTGCATCCGCGCTAGTCCAGTCCCCGCTCTGTCGTTATTTAGCTAGCCTAACGGGTAATGACGGGACCCAGTGGCGAATGCGGATGGCATATACGTACATCAGTATATTTTCGTTCTTTGTGGTGTGATCAATTGATGGGACTGCGTTGATTCGGATCAATGCAAGTTAAAAACAAACCTTTTCTGATGTTGTTGGAATACTTTTCAAAAAGCTGTTATTGCAAGGACGTTCACTTTTGTTTTGCACCGTGATATTCAGTTGGAATATCCTGCTCCTCAGTCGACGAGACAAGGGCCGAGATCCCTTCACCGAGAGTGACCCCTTGGACAAAAGTTTGCGTCAGGGAAATAACTTCACTATAGCCGATTACTTTTGCTTTGCACCGTGATATTCAGTTGGAATATCCTGCACCTCATTCTACGGGGAAAGAGCCGAGATCCCTTCACCGGGAGTGACCTCTTTAGCAAAGGTTTTCGTTACTATATTTTCTAAAAGCTATCCGTTCCTTCAACGATATCAAGTTCATTACGTTAAAGGTTTTCGCCAGAAACCATTCGTAGCCCTCCGTCATTTCATATGGGTGGTCAATAGTATTCAAGCTGTGTATGTTGGCCAAAGTCAAGGCACAGTGATTGGTAGCTATTGGGTATTCATATGCAGCATAGATAGATGCGTTGGTTTGGGGCAGTCATACTACTATTTTGGCCAAAGTCAAGGGTATGTACGGGTGTGCTCAAATTAACCTGGAGAATGACGGGTAGAACTTGACATGTGACTTATGATATGTTGGCCAAAGTCAAGGTCATAAGAGCATGAGGTAAAAATCACATCGGGAGTTTCTAAAGAAACTGAAACTTGCCAGATATGCGCATACCTTCTGGAGTGTGATGGCGTGAGCGGATTCCGTCATGTTATCATGCGATGATAGTTGGATCCCGATTCCCACTGATGAGTTGGTTTACTCCTCGGGTGATCCCGATTAATTCTTCTTACGGGTTTGGAGAAGAATTTGAGGTTACAGTGGGAGGTTCCAGATTAGATAAATTGGTAACCATTCTGATCTAGGATAGAGTGCACGCTGAGTGCTTCTTTTCTCTCTCTCTTTGGCAGCGACCCATTGACCCGACCCTAAGACTATGACTCAGAGACCAAGTTGACCGAACATTCTTAAACACTGGCTTTTGGATTGTCAGAGTTGCAAACCTCATTGCCACTCCTACTTTTACCCTTTTCTCCAGGACACCCCGTGTTATTACGAATGTCCACTTCCATTGGACAAAACCATCGTATGGTTATATACGAACTCGAAGGGATTTATTCGAGGATGGTTTCCGGTTCTGGAGAAAACGAATAGGACTATTCAGTTGTCTTTTCCTTTTACCTTCTCTCTCAGATTGCGAGTACTCCTTGGTTTAGGAGATAGTACATCTATTATGCAAATTGGATAGTCTTCTTCCAAACCTTAGGCTGGTGCCGACCGGTAGGGAATGAAGAAAACCAATTAGCATAACGATGGTGTGCAGAAGGTATTAAGTAAAGACAAAGAAAGGGATTAGTAAGAGGGCAAAGTAAATTGCGACTGATATTCACGACCAAACCAAGTATTTCATTACCACTCCCACTTCACCTTTGTATTTCTCCAGGACACTCCGTATCACTACGAAGATCCACAGTTTATTGGATATTCCATCGTATGATTATATACGAACTCGAAAGGAACTTGTTCCAGTTCGGGGATGGATTCTGGTTCAGGAGAAATAGGAATAAGGTTTATTCGGTTGTCTTTTATTCTCACATTCTCTCGCATTGCGAGTGCTCCTAGGATTAGGACAGTACACCCATTATGCTTATTGGATAGTCTTCTTCTAAACCATAGGCTGGTGCCTAACGGTAGAGAAGGAAGAAAACCACTTGGCCTAAGGGGTGTGCAGAAGGAAATGACTAAAGACATATAAAGGGATTTGGAGAGGTGGCAAAGAATTATACGGTTACAGTCGTGAATCTGGAAGAGGCATTACTAGGAATACCGGGATACCCCATCGAAACATTTCAATGTTTCAGTTTCACTGTGTACTGTTAAAAGAAAACTGATTTCCCAATTAGTCCTTACTCCAGGGTATGTATTTACCAGGTACGATTCTCACATCTGTATGGTTTTACAGATGATGAGTGGGAGTAGTGGGAATTAGGTGATCATCCTCATTATATCAGGATTCGTTGTAATCGGTGATATTTGAGGAAGTCACCTGGGTTGTTTGCCGGACGGCAAATATTTGGTTTTGAATATCCGCTGTTGTGCACCAATTTCAAATTGATATATCTGTACGTCTATTTTTATAGAGTGAGATATACCTTTTTGAAATTATGTCCATGACATTTATCTATATCAGTGGATGGTTAGGCAAGGAGCATTAAACAGCGGTGTAATTCTTCTTAAACCATAAGTACAGTTTTCAACCTACGACACACAGTGAATGAGTTATCAGACTCAAGTGACTTATACAGAGTATTGTATGTTGTCCAGGGTCCATCAGGACAGAGGGGTTGGTCCTCGTACTATATTCGGTTTACTTATAACTTCTCTAGTTTTTAGACAGGTGTTTCGTGCAAACACAGGGTCTAAGTTTTGAGGAGTTATAGGTATAAGAGTAAAGTAGAGAACCAAGTATTGCAAGTATCGGGATTCTTCAAGGTGATCGAAGATGTAGATACTTGTCAATGGTATTCAGTTGATAGTAGTGATTAAGAGAACTTGTTTCTCTTTCAGGTTACTCATAAGTGGAAGCATTCCTAAGTTGAGTAACGCTGATCGGCCTTCTTCCATTTAGTTGACATGCACTGGAGACAGTTGCATGATTTGAATCTGGTTCAATTAAATCAGTGCCTCTGGTTCTATATTGAATATAGAACAGTTCATATCTTAACGATGTTAAGGTACGGGGAGTTGTTCGGTTTATGATGAAAACCAGACACTGGACAACTCAAGGCACGTTTCTGTAATGGCTGTTTGTGGGTTGACCCAGGCTATGACGAGGGTTGACTTTCTACCATCTGGAAGATCAATAGTGATATTGTTCTAGACTCGCCACAGTTTTAAATAAAATGCATTTTTCAGAAAACAGTAGTGGGAGTATGGTAGAACTGGAAGTGATTCCAGAACCACAAACGATTACTGAAGATTTGATAGGAACCTAAAGATTCAATCTGGTTTGACATTCCATTGGCCACTCCACAGATTTGGTGGGTAACTTCAGGCACCCGAGAGGTACTCCGGTAGCCTCAAGGACAGTGACAGGAAAGTTCTTGTTTACCCACACTTGCTATTGCTGTTGTTCCAAACTGTGAGACCCGGCAGGAGGATGAGTATAGCGTCGTTCTAAACTTGCTTTAGAAGTGTACGTGTATATGACTCTGCCAGAGGGTTGTCGTAGTCAGTGGGAGCAGCAGAAGCATTGGTGGACAGGTAGCTTATGTCTATTTATAGACTAAAGCAGATGTAGCGAAGATAGATCATCTATTTCTGATGTGACAGTCATAGGTTTGACTTCATCAGAATAGGGGATGGATCTGTTGAGAAGATACTAGGGTGTGTTGTCATGGTATTTGGATGACATACACAGAGTAGGAAGTGATATTCCCATACTACGATCGGTTATACTTTGGTCGTCACACAGTGGTTTCTCCACACATGACTTGGATATTATATCAGACATACTGGTTACTAGATCTATGGTTTTAGATCTAGATTTGGGTAGTTTCCCAATCAGGGTACTTAGACAGCATTCTAAGAGTATTTAGAATGGACGACTCCTGGCACGGTAGTGTACCTGCAGGTAATGGAGTCACCCTTTCTAAAGGTGTCTTACAGACTAAAGGGGAGAGGGATGTGCATGATTGGCAGATCACTTGCTCAGGCAATTGAGTCAATCATGAGATATCAAGTACCACACCAGATGTTGTTCTTGCACTAGATGCAATAAGTTGACATTGATCCAATCCTGGAGAAACAGTCGGAAGCAGTTTTAGAACATAAGTGGATGTTCTAGGGATATGATAACGACAGCCTCTTTCGGGAGACAGTTATCATTCCAGGCTTCCAAGGTGACCTGGACGACAAGGAGGTTGTCAGAGCTATAGTTTTTCCTTCTGACGAGGGGTAGTATTTTGGACAGGTGGTCCAAGGCAATACTGAGGGAGGCATGGCGCAGGATACTGATTAAGTTCAGTTGACGATACAGTCTAAGAAGTTTGGATTTGGAGTTCATTTATGAGCTAGGTCCCATCAGACATCCAGATACATTCTAAGACAGGTATTGCTCGTTTCGGGAGATGGCTTTCTCCGCGAACTTGAGATTTAGAGAGACATAGAAAGAAACATCACAGCGGATCCACTCACTAAGGCTATTTCCCGAACGCAATAGTTTCGCAAACAGGTTTTATGAGACTGACTAGTAGAGGAGTTGGGTGTTCGGTATCACACGGGCTGTGAGTATGCGACATCGCAATAATTAGCCTTGAGTGCAAGTGGGAGATTGTTGGAGATAGTGCCCTCAGAGTCAATTATTGGATCACAGGCACGTGATTGCAATGATTGAGGGAGGACCTGTCCCAGTAGGACAGTCTTACTCGAGATGATAATATGCTATCTGGTTTATCTTTATCATCGTGTACTGCTTTAGGTGACCTGACATGTCGCTATTACATGTTGATAGATCCCCTAGGATTCTTGCTTGACCACCAGCAGTATGAGGGCGATCATATAAGTGGGAGCTGGGGTCTATAAGCACATCCTTAAAAGGTCCCTAGTCGTGGGAGTTTCGAGACAGGGCATCGATACTCTAGAGTAGACTAGTGTATACAGTCGAGACCCCGACGAGGGACGGTGGCCGGTCTCACAAGCCACTGGTGTCAGTTAGTTCACCTAAGATGTATACAGGTGCTCATTGGGTTATGAGTACACTGGACAGGACTCGCCGGGAACATGCTAGTTGGTCTTATACCTGACGTCAGATAGCAGTTCCCTGGTGACATGTGTACAGGTTAGTTCATCGACCTGGGGATCGTCATTTGTCTCGTGTGAGTTCCCACTGTACTTTGATTACTACCCTACCACGCTCAAAGAAGACGTGCAAACAGGTTTTAGTTGGGTACAGTCCCGAGCCACATGGAGGCAGTGAGCGGATCTTCAGGGGTTCGTCTCTCCCGGTATTGGGGGTGAGGTCGCGCTGTGTCTTGGAGAGCCATTACACAAAGCCCTCGGCCGAGGCAGGAGATTTACTGGTAGGTATTCCAGTAGTATCTCAGGGTGTTCTGGGCTACACTCCGACACGACTTGTACCGCTTTTGGGGGTCTGACTTTTACCAACCCCCTAGGCCCGCCATGCGATGCTCATAGACGAACGGACCGGACTGTACGGATATTGTCACTGACAGGCTCAGTAGGGTGTCAGGATGAGTTCGCTCATCGACGTCCCTTTTAGTCAATAGCTGGTAGCCCGTTACGTATGGCTAATACCTCTGACGTGCTAGTGGTTAAATCCACAGCCATAGTATTGACGAGTCTTTAGAGTTCACCACACATACAGTTGCTCAAGTTTTCGGGCGAAACGCTGTAGAGGCCGTATGGAGATATGGCAGGGTCCGATCAGATACGTGCGGTATTGCACGGATCAGGATCGGACGGTTAGTACTAGAGGCCGTATGGATATATGGCAGGGTTCGATCAGATACGTGCGGTATTGCACGGATCAGGATCAAACGGATATTACTAGCCGGCTTTGGTTTAAGCCGGATCCTAGTATAGTACTGTGTAGATTTGTCTCATTGCATTTGTATTCGGTCGGAATACAGATGCAGGTGTGTATGCACAGTATCGGGGTTTTCCTATAATTTATTACGGGACCAGTTTTCTGGAGTTGCCAGTTTGCTTTTCGTTTCGGCCATATTTCTTTGTATCCTTCATTGGCCGAAGATTGGTGGAGGAGGGCTTATTTGCATTTGTGGAGGGGGTCTTTGCATATTGTTGTATCATGATGGTGCACCATCCATTGACCTCACTTGACTTTTTTTTTCCATGATTGCTTGACTTTGGATGTCATGATGGTTGTGGTGGAGTGTTGGATTTAGCTTGTTATCATTCTTGATCATGATCACCTTTCTCTCTCTCTTTCTTGTGATTGATCCACTCTCCCCTCTCATTCTCTCCATGAAAATTTGGCCGGCCATTCCATGAAGGGGGTGGGCTGTCCAAATTTGGAGAGGGCATTTTTCCTCTCTTTTGGCTTGAAAAAGATATAGCTTCATCCAAAAAGATTCATACCTCATTTTCTCCACCAAAATGGCAACCTCCTACAACCCCAATTGAGACATAGCACTACACCATTCTACAGCAAATTTTGGGCACGTCGACTCGCCAGCTTCGTGCCCGAGTTGCCTCGGTATAGAGGTGGGAGCCCGTAAAAGATGCAGGCGATGTGGTGCCCTTCCGGCGAGGAGGTGGAGACTGGACATTCCGCGGGAGATCGGGACGACGGCGAGAAGACCGGAGGACACGGATCACTCGGTATATCTCTCTTCCCCATCTAGTAGTTAGCTAGGACTAGTTAATAGTACGATCCGGGTTTATAGTGCGCGGTGGTGCCGGTTTGAAAGACAAAAGTTAACCATCGCTTCCGCATTTGGCCTCGGGATGGAGGCCGGGGCGCCGCCGTGCACTTACAGCTTCTTTGTCCGAGCACGGTCGGATCGGGTATGTCTTTCACGGACAAGGTCCTGACAATCGGCTCGGAAACCTCCAAGGCGGTGCTGGCGTTGCGCGACAATTTGTAACACCGAGTTCATTTACACCAATTCCAGTTTCCGTATTTACCTATCCATGGTCTTTTCTTAATTTAGTGTGTTTGGGTGCGAATGGTATTTTTACATATTACTGTGCATGCGACCTGATCCGCTTGCTTGAACCTGTTTAATTCTTATTTATACATACCCTGGCTTGTTGCATTGACTCGTGCATCTAGTATAACCTGCATATTGGCATTTCATCTGACATCGCATGTTTTATCATATAACTTTAAGTCACAGAAAATATTTTTAAAATTGCATTTCATAGCCTGCTTGATACCCCAAATCCAGTGGTAGCATCCGCGCATCTTGTTCTCGTCCCGTTCAGTGAAACAGACGTGTTTGGATGGCTACGCACACGTACGTGCATCCGTTCTTGGGGGTATGCATTTTCGTTAACTGAGCATCCATTTTGAAATTTGGAAGTTGCATATATTTTTAATATTTTAAATCTGAATTTTTAGACCCGACCCGGGTGTATTTTAGAGTAAGTTTGTATTTGCCAAAATCTCAAAACGGACTAATATTATATTCTTTATATATTATAAACTATTATTATAATGCTTAACTAAAATGTATTTTATCCTATGCTAACAGTTGGATGTTATGTATATATTTAAATATTAATTATTTTTTTTAACTAAACTATCAAATCTACGTATCTCTTCTCTCTCCGTTCCTCTCTCAGTCTCTCTCTCTCTCTAAAAAAATATATTTTAGGTTAAACAGATCTCTCTCTATCTCTGTCTCTCTCTCTCCGCTCTCCCTTTCTCTCTCCCCTTCGTGAATAATCCCTCAAAACTCACACTGTTTCTCTCTCTCTCTCTCTCTCACTATATATTGTTTCTTTTATTTCTTTAAAACGTTACTCAAAACCCACGTCCCCTCATCTCCTTCTTCCCCGCCTCCAACCTCGACCTCGACCCCGACCACCGGAGACCACCTTCACCGGCGTCATATTCTTCTTTCTCGGAGCCCATCACTCTAACCCTAGCCTTCCTGTGCCTTCACCACACCAGCGATCCCTCTCCTTCCCTCGAGCGCCCATGAGCCCAACCGCAGCCGCATCTTTTGCCTTTAAAGCTGAGCACCAGCAGCTGCGACCGAAGCCGAGACCCCATCGCCATCATCAACTACCGAGCACCCTTACAATCGTCTTGGAGTAGACTTTAGACCACCCTCGGTCGAACCCTGTTCCGACATCCTCCTCCTCTCCTCGCCATCGCCGGAACTCGTCGCCGTCGCTGCTCCACCGTCGACCATCCCTCACCTTCACTTCTCCCTCTCACCTTCTTTCCTTGAAGAACCCAACAACCTACAGCCCCGACTTCTTTCCTGCACCCGAACCCTAGTTGCTACTGCCGTTGTCGTGGGCCTCGCCATCAACGGTCTACCGCCGACGTCATCCTATCACACCTTGCTCTGACCCCTGAACCAAACACCAGAGCATCAAACCCCAGCTCTTCTTCCTTCTTCTTCGCTTCTTCATTTCCTTTTCTTTAAATCTCTTGACCCGTTCTTCCGGTGATCGCTGAAGACCCGTTGCCGTCGTCACCCCTTCTGTCCTCGCCTGTGATCCAAACCCCAAGGCACCCTTCTCCTCCCTTCTCCTTCTTCTTCTTCTTCCTTTTCTTCTTTTTACTTCTTGAATTCTTGTTTTTCCGGTGATCGACGGAGCCGTGCCCGTCGCTGTTGATCCGGGTGACCTTGAGGACGTTTCCAGATAGCGTGATCATGTTCTTGCCATACCTGGTTCTGTTCTGTACTCGCGTGGGCATATCGCGACGTTTTCCCCGATATCCGACGTGGCATGTACCGCTTTGTTATCCGTTCAGGCAAGTTAATCTTGCTACATGCTATTTAAATCATTATATACCTATTCTAATATATATCATACTTGTAGTTTAAATATAGTACCCCATGCATCATTTTATAACATTTCGATATTCCGTTTGCATCTGTTTATATCATTTTAGATTTAGAACATGGAAACTTATCTTGTTGCATATTAGATTACGTTATACTGCATCCATACCGATATTTACATCATGTATTGCTTAGTGGTACATCCCATGTTCCCATTTTATAGTTTTATAACTTCGGATACCCGTTTGCATTCTTTCCGTTTAGAATATATATCATTGTATCCATAGATCACCTAAATATATAACACTGTAATATTGACACCCCATGTTTAATAGATTACACCCTATTTAGTTGGGAATTGTAAACGTAACCACACTTATATTTTAAATCACATAATAACTTTGCATGGTCTATGGTACCCTTGTACAGTTTTACCCTATCGGACACTCGTGTGCATCTAACTTGTTTACATATATGATTGCATCCCTAGGCTACCTGTTAATGAGATTGTTGTATTCCATCTTCATTTAATTGTACAATACCAATGTTGAAGCTATAACTCTAACCCTAATCGATAACCATACATCCTTATAGTTAGCCGATACTTGTGTGCATATCATCTTACATGTTCCAGTTTATTGTGCTATTAGTACCCATGCTTGTTTAGTTATAATCATGTGTATGTTAGTTTGATTATGAGTACCCACATGACATTTTGTGCTTCCTGACATGACCCGTTGCACTTCCTACTTGATAAGATATGTAACCGTACACTCTTGACATGACATGACATCTAAATACACTACTCAACTTGACCTGATGTACCATGGCTTTACCTGTTACCTGATCTTGTGTCTAATGCCAACAAACCTGATATGTAGTCCTTACGGACCGTTCCTGTTGTCTATCCAGACAAACCTGCACCTACCTGATCCTAAGTTGGCATTAGTTCCTGATTGCTTAAATACCTGACTTGAACACATATAACTTGGGGGTATGGGGAAATCAATGATGAAATCCTGACTTGTAACTCGACAGTTGCTTGCTTAAACTGATCAGTTTTAGAGGCTAGGCCCGCCTCGGGACGATGCTGCTGACATCGTTCGTCTTTACCCTTTCCTTTAAGTGCCTAGCGGCACGTTTCGGTTTCAGCCCGAGAGTCTTAGACCGTGGTCCCGGACATGCACGGAATACTATTGAGTTATATCGATGATTCATCAAATTGATTTCAAAAGACTTGAGAGTAGTTAACCCACTAGACCAGTTTAGATAACTCACCACACAGTACCCCACTGTCCTTACTTGTATCACTGTTATGCTTGTTTACCATTCATACTCATACTTGCATGTATTGCTACCCAGTTTATATTATTACTTGATGTTATGACGCGCTGACGTCTGGGTTTTGCATGGCCCAAATTCTTCCACCTTTGTTGCAGACTGATCAGGAGTATTGCCGTTGTTAGACCGAGCGGTGAAGTTCCTGTCGGTATGTAGTTTTACTTTCCAGGTGTTTCATTTATTGTATATTTTGCTTTCGCATATCATTATTTCTTGACTCATTCATTCTGGCTCATGGACATGTACTAGATAGTTTAGTTTACTTTCCTGTTCTTGATATCTCTACTGCCGTAATGTGACTGTGGAGGGATTTTTCCTATCCACAGGTAGCATGGTTGGCTATGTCACGAGCCTATTTGAGCGTACTCTGGGAAGCGGGGCCTGACATGGTTCTTTTGGTATCAGAGCCATAGGATATAGGTTAATCGAGTTTGATTCTTTTGTAGTTGGGTATTGGACCCAATACATGAATCAGAATACTAGTGATTAGGAACATGTCCTGCCACCTTGTTATCGTAATTCTTGAATCATATCTTCCTCTTATCCTTTGTTTTAACGATATGCAAACCACTTTGCATCTCGACTTGAAACCTTTTGGTTCTCTATTGTTTCTTCCTGTTCTTGGATTCTGATACTAGGATTTGGGCGACTTGAGTGGAGTTATGTAATTGTACCCATGAACTGCAGCATGGTTACAATGCGGTACTCTATTTAAGTAATTTGGAGTCCTAGTCTTGATTCACTTCCTTATTCCATGATCGTTATAATACCTTGCTTCTCTCGGTTTCTTTGCTTGTCAGTTCTTGTTTTATCGCCAGCTTGAATTATGTTTACCGTGCTTAATCCTCTTCAGTATCTTGACTTCGGATGAAGTCATCTCGGTATCTTACTTGTTCTTCTTTCCCGCATTAGAATTATTCAATTCTGGTGCACCCCTTGGTTGTCGTCGTCTTGGGAATGGATTTTCGCGGCAGTTTCCATGCTTATATTGATTGTAAGGAAAGGAAAGTGATTCTCTAGATTCCCGGACATCCTGAGTTTGTTTTGTTGGAGGAAGCAGTTCTGTCGGGCCAGTCGAGTTTAGAGCTAGGCCGACAAACAATGTTCTTTCGTCGATGGAAGTGGATAAGGAGGAAGCGCCGGCTGTAGTTCGAGAGTTCATGGACGTGTTATTAGACGTCTCGGGATTATCGTCGAAACGAGGCATGGAGTTTGTGATTGATCTTGTTTCTGGTGCACCGCCAATCTCAAAGACGTACTATCCAATGGCACCAGTGGAGTGGGAAGAAGTCAAGAAGCAGGTTGCTGAATTACTTGAAAAGGGTCGGATTCGCAGCAGTAACTCACCTTGGGGAGCCCCAATTCTTCTAGCAAAGAAGATGATGTCACAAGGAGGATGTGCATCGATTATCGAGAATTAAACCGGGTGACTATTAAGAACAAGTACCCGATCCCTTGCATTGGCGAATTATTTGAGCAGCTTAGTGGCGTGAGGGTATTCTCGAAGCTGGGTTTACGATCCGGATATCATCAGGTCCGAGTTAAGTCAGAGGATATTTGCAAGACCGCGTTCAGAACTCGGTATGGACATTACGAGTATTTAGTGATACCCTTCGGAGTAACGAATGCACCGGCGATATTTATGGACTTGATGAACCGAATCTTTCACCGTTCTTGGACCAGTTTATAGTGGTGTTCATCGATGATATTCTGGTCTACTCCGGGAGCAAGGAAGAGCATGTAGAACACTTGATGATCGCACTGCAGACATTGAGGCAAGAGAGATTGTATGCAAAGATGAGCAGGTGCGAGTTTTGGCTTAAAGAAGTGAAGTTTTTGCGGCATATCGTAGCTGGAGGTGGAATCGCCGTTGATCCTAAAAGATTACAGCAGTTCGAGAATGGACGATTCCGAAGAATGTTGCGGAGATAAGAAGTTTCTTGGACTTGGGAGGTATTATAGAAGGATCGTGGAGAATTTTTCTCGTTTGGCTAAGCCTTGACCAAGCTTACGTGTAAGGAAGTACCGTTTGTATGGACGGATAAGTGTGCATCAGCTGTTGAGGCGTTGAAGCAGAGGTTGATAAAACGCACTTGTTCTAACCATACCAGACAGTTCCAGAGGATTGGTGATTCACAGCGACGCACCGGAGAAAGAATTGGGATATGTTTTGGTGCAGCATGGGAAGGTTACAACTCACGCATCGAGACAGTTGAAAACCCATGAAAAGAATTACCCAACTCATGACTTGGAGTTAGCAGCTGAGATTTTTCGTTTTGAAGATTTGGAGACACTACTTATTGGGCCAAAGGGGTCGAATTATTCACCGATCACAAAAGCCTGGAGTATGTGTTCACACAGAAGGAGCTTAATATGAAACAGCGTAGATGGTTGGAGCTGATGGCCGATTACGATTTTAATATTATGCACCATCCGGGGAAAGTTAATGTTGTGCTGGATGCGCTTAGTCGGTTGCCAGCAATTCAGACGTTGACTACACAGAAAGAACTTATTGAAGATTTTCGAAGATTTGATTTGGATATTGTGCTACCGCATTCTTCGGGACAGTTAATACAGCTGCAAGTACATTCGTCGTTAATCGAGAATATTAAAGCAGCGCAATCACAGGACCCTAGATTGCAAAAGCTTCAAGAACAGGTTGAAGCTGGACTTCGAACGGACTCATTGGTTCTTGATGAGGGTTCGTTACGTTGTGGTAGTCATTGTGTGTGCCAAAGGGAGACATCCGCAAAGAAGTTATGAAGGAGGCACACAATTCCGCATATTCCGTACATCCAGGAGGCATGAAAATGTACCGAGATCTACGACAACAATTCTGGTGGAAAGGCATGAAACGGGAGATTGCTCGCTTTGTGGAAAAAGTGCTTGGTGTGTCAGCAAGTTAAGGCTGAACATCAAAGGGTTGCTGGTTTATTGCAACCACTTCCGATTCTTCAGTAGAAGTGGGAACATATAACCATGGATTTCGTGACTGCTCTACCGCGGAGTCCAAAAGGCAACAATACAGTTTGGATGATTGTTGACGGATTGACCAAGGCAGCTCATTTCATCTCTTTTCGAGATGATCGATCAACAAATGTTTTGGCAGAACGGTGCATACAGGAGATAGTAAGATTGCACGGAGTACTGGTGAGCATCGTGACCGACCGTGACAACCGCTTATATCACACTTTCGGAGGAACTTACAGGAAAGTTTGGAAACTAGTTTGAGGTTTAGTACAACTTACCATTCTCAGACAGATCGCCAGTCGGAGAAAACAATCCAAACCCTTGAGGACATGTTGAGAGCTTGCGTGTTAGACTTCAAGGATTCATGGGAAGATCATCTACATTTAGTGGAGTTTCTTACAGCAACAGTTTCCAGACGACTATTCAGATAGCTCCATTTGAAGCTTTTATGGTCGCAAGTGTCGTTCACTTGTTTATTGGGACGATATTGGTGAACGAAAATTATTGGGACCGGATTTGGTTGTGCAGACAGTTGAGAAGGTTAATACTATTTGGAATCATATGAAAGCAGCACAAGACCGACAGAAGGAGTTGGGCAGATACGTCGAGAAGACCTCTAGAGTTCGCCGTGGGTGTTTTGGTATTCTTGAAGATATCATTGACTAGAGGGGTGATTCGTTTCGGAAGTCGAGAAAAGCTTAGTCCTCGATTTGTTGGACCTTTTGAGATTTTGAGCGTGTTGGAGAAGTGGCATATCGTTGGTGTTACTACAATCTTTGGAGAATGTTCATGACGTAGGTTACGTACCTCAACTCCGTAAGTATGCTCGAGATGAAATACAGGCGTTGGATCATTCGAAACTGACTGTACGAGAAGATTTGACGTTTGAGGAGCGACCGATATCGAATTTTGGATCGAAGAGAAAGGTTTTTAAGAACAAAATTATCTCTCTTATACTGGTTTCTTGGAGTAATCGCTCACATGGAAAACCAACTTGGGAACGAGAAGATGAACTTCGACAGAAGTTTCCACATCTATTCTTGAAAAAAAATTTGTTTGTTTTATCCTATCTTGTTCTTGGAATTTCGAGAACGAAATTCTTTTGTAGTTGGGTATAATGTAACACTCGAGTTCATTTATACCAATTCCAATTTCCGTATTTACCTATCCATGGTCTTTTCTTGATTTAGCGTGTTTGGGTGCGAATGGTATTTTTACATATTACTTTGCATACGACCCGACCCGCTTGCTTGAACTTGTTTGATTCTTATTTATAGATTACCCTGGCTTGTTGCATTGATTCGTGCATCTAGTATAACCTGCATATTGTCATTTCATCTGACATCGCATGTTTTATCATATAACTTTAAGTCACAGAAAATATTTTTAAAATTGCATTTCATAGTCTGCTTGATACCCCAAATCCTGTGGTAGAATCCGCGCATCTTGTTCTCGTCCCGTTCAGTGAAACGGACGTGTTTGAATGGCTACGCGTACGTACGTGCATCCGTTCTTGGGGGTATGCATTTTCGTTAACTGAGCATCCATTTTGAAATTTGGAAGTTGCATATATTTTTAATATTTTAAATCTGAATTTTTAGACCCGACCCGAACGTATTTTGGAGTAAGTTTGTATTTGCCAAAATCTCAAAACGGACTAATATTATATACTTTATATATTATAAACTATTATTATAATGCTTAACTAAAATGTATTTTATCCTATGCTAACAGTTAGATGTTATGTATATATTTATATATTAATTATTTTTTTAACTAAACTATCAAATCTACGTATCTCTCTCTCCGTTCCTCTCTCAGTCTCTCTCTAAAAAAATATATTTTAGGTTAAACAGATCTCTCTCTCTCTCTCTGTCTCTCTCTCTCCGCTCTCCCTTTCTCTCTACCCTTCGTGAATAATCCCTCAAAACTCACACTGTTTCTCTCTCTATCTTACTATATATTGTTTCTTTTATTTCTTTAAAACGTTACTCAAAACCCACGTCCCCTCATCTCCTTCTTCCCCGCCTCCAACCTCGACCTCGACCCAGACCACCGGAGACCACCTTCACCGGCGTCATATTCTTCTTTCTCGAAGCCCATCACCCTAACCCTAGCCTTCCCGTGCCCTCACCACACCAGCGATCCCTCTCCTTCCCTCGAGCGCCCATGAGCCCAACCGCAGCCGCATCTTTTGCCTTCGAAGCTGAGCACCAGCAGCTGCGACCAAAGCCGAGACCCCATCGCCATCATCAACTACCGAGCACCCTTACAATCGTTTTGGAGTAGCCTTTAGACCACCCTCGGTCGAACCCTGTTCCGACATCTACCTCCTCTCCTCGCCATCGCCGGAACTCGTCGCCGTCGCTGCTCCACTGTCGACCATCCCTCACCTTCACTTCTCCCTCTCACCTTCTTTCCTTGAAGAACCCAACAACCTACAGCCCCCGACTTCTTTCCTGCACCCGAACCCTAGTTGCTACTGCCGTTGTCGTGGGCCTCGCCGTCAACGGCCCACCGCCGACGTCATCCCATCACACCTTGCTCTGACCCCTGAACCAAACACCAGAGCATCAAACCCCAGCTCTTCTTCCTTCTTCTTCGCTTCTTCTTTTCCTTTTCTTTAAATCTCTTGACCCGTTCTTCCGGTGATCGCCGGAGACCCGTTGCCGTCGTCACCCCCTATGTCCTCGCCTGTGATCCAAACCCCAAGGCACCCTTCTCGTCCCTTCTCCTTCTTCTTCTCCTTTCTTCTTCTTCCTTTCTTTTCTTCTCTTTACTTCTTGGATTCTTGTTTTTCCGGTGATCGACGGAGCCGTGCCCATCGTTGTTGATCCGGGTGACCCTGAGGACGTTTCCAGATAGCGTGATCATGTTCTTGCCATACCTGGTTCTGTTCTGTACTCACGTGGGCATATCGCGACGTTTTCCCCGATATCCGATGTGGCACGTACCGCTTTGTTATCCGTTCATACCTGTAGTTTAAATATAGTACCCCATGCATCATTTTATAACATTTCGATGTTCCGTTTGCATCTGTTTATATCATTTTAGATCTAGAACATGGAAACTTATCTTGTTGCATATTAGAATACGTTATATTGCATCCATACCAATATTTACATCACGTATTGCTTAGTGGTACATCCCATGTTCCCATTTTATAGTTTTATAACTTCGGATACCCGTTTGCATCCTTTCCGTTTAGAATATATATCATTGTATCCATAGATCACCTAAATATATAACAGTGTAATATTGACACCCCATGTTTAATAGATTACACCCTATTTAGTTGGGAACTGTAAACGTAACCACACTTATATTTTAAATCACATAATAACTTTGTATGGTCTATGGTACCCTTGTACAGTTTTACCCTATTGGACACCCGTGTGCATCTAACCTGTTTACATATATGATTGCATCCCTAGGCCATTTAATACCTGTTAATGAGATTGTTGTATTCCATCTTCATTTAATTGTACAATACCAATGTTGAAGCTATAACTCTAACCCTAATCGATAACCATACATCCTTATAGTTAGCCGATACCTGTATGCATATCATCTTACATGTTCCAGTTTATTGTGCTATTAGTACCCATTCTTGTTTAGTTATAATCATGTGTATATTAGTTTGATTATGAGTACCCACATGACATTTTGTGCTTCCTGACATGACCCGTTGCACTTCCTACTTGATAAGACATGGTACCGTACACTCTTGACATGACATGACATCTAAATACACTACTCGACTTGATCTGATATACCATGGCTTTACCTGTTACCTGATCTTGTGTCTAATGCCAACAAACCTGACATGTAGTCCTTACGGACCGTTCCTGTTGTCTATCCAGACAAACCTGCACCTACCTGATCCTGAGTTGGCATTAGTTCCTGATTGCTTAAATACCCGACTTGAACACATATAACTTGGGGGTATGGGGAAATCAATGATGAAATCTTGACTTGTAACTCGACACTTGCTTGCTTATACTGATCAGTTTTAGAGGCTCGGTCCGCCTCGGAACGATGCTGCTGACATCGTTCGTCTTTACCCTTTCCTTTTAGTGCCTAGCGGCACGTCTCAGTTTCAGCCCGAGAGTCTTAGACCGTGGTCCCGAGCATGCACGGGATACTATTGAGTTACATCGATAATTCATCAAATTGATTTCAAAAGACTTGAGAGTAGTTAACCCACTAGACCAGTTTAGATAACTCACCACACAGTACCCCACTGTCCTTACTTGTATCATTGTTATGCTTGTTTACCATTCATACTCATACTTGCATGTATTGCTACCCTGTTTATATTATTACTCGATGTTATGACGCGCTGACGTCTGGGTTTTGCATGGCCCAGATTCTTCCACCTTTGTTGCAGACTGATCAGGAGTATTGCCGCTGTTAGACCGAGCGGTGAAGTTCCTGTCGGTATGTAGTTTTACTTTCCAGGTGTTTCATTTATTGTATCTTTTGCTTCCACATATCATTATTTCTTGACTCATTCATTCTGTCTCATGGACATGTACTAGATAGTTTAGTTTACTTTCCTGTTCTTGATATCTCTACAGCCATAATGTGCTTGTGGAGGGATTTTTCCTATCCACAGGTAGCATGGTTGGCTATGTCACGAGCCTATTTGAGCGTACTCTGGGAAGCGGGGCATGATACAATTTCAAGGACGGGGCCTCCGTGTTTAAAGCTCGGGAGATTCTACATCTATACTCCATCAGGCCGGGCTTCCTCGTATTCAGGCAAAATGGGGCGGCGCTTTTTATGAGATACAACCCCCAACGTTTCGCTCAGCAGCTAAGTTATAACCAGGGGGTCCCACTGGTGGCGTTTTTGGAAGAGCCTGCGGCTACCAGAGAGGGATTACGGAGTGCACTGCATCACTTTATGCGGTTAAATATGGGCTCCCACTTCTTCATTAGTGAGCCGAATTGCATTCCAAGGGTTCTCAACGTATACGGGTCTTGGTATCAACGCGCGATGGGCGCTGTCATCAGGGAAGAGAAACCGTTGCTGCTTGATTGTAAGAGTGCGCCCTCCGCCAGCGATGGCAACGTCCCCTTAAAGCGAAGGACCCCTGTCCCTCCTCTACTAAGAGGAGATGCTGGAGTCGAGCCTCCATGTGTGCTAAGCTCCACGCGTGGATTGCCCCGCGATCCTGTGGACGTGCCATCAGCGCCCCATGCTCCCATGGAGACGGTAAACGTGGTTTCACCCAAATCCGGCGTGGGCTCGGATATCGGGACTCACCGTCCCAAGGTGCCCACGAAGCGTAAGCTGATTTTGGGTGCGACCGGAGTTCGCGTGCTGAAGAGGAAGAAGAAGTTGATCCTCTCTTCTGACGTTGTATTTGGTCAGGAATCTCATGCTCCTTATAGCAAGGGCTTGAGTGAGTACGAGACCAATGACGGCCTATTCACACCGCCATATGACACTGATCTGGCGGCTGCCATCGCAGCTTCCGAGCGATTGGAAAGGCGTGATGAGTAGTTGGCTAAACTCGCGCAATCAGGTAATCATTAGTTGTATTTTTCGTCATTGCATCATACCTCTATCGTTGTTTTTGACTAATGCTTTTCCTTCTTTAATAGGCATTTCTACCGAAAAAGCCCTCGCTGCTTATCTCAAGACTTTCGAGGAGGAGGAATGACTTAGAGCATCCTTAGGCCTTGGTACATTTCGGTTCGCTATGTTTTTGCTTCCATTTCTTATGAGTAATCTGACGCTCTCTTTGTCTTATCGCAGGGACCACAAGACCTACCTCGCAAGCCGATGCGGAAATTCTCCCCAGGCCAGCTACCGAAGTCCTGGCCTCTTCGGGATTGCCGGAAGAGACCCTACTTAAAAAACCGATGATGGAAGCCTTGATGGCTCTGGAGGTAACCCTGAATGTGGACGACGATGCCTTGCTGAAGGAGGCTTCCAAAAGGTCTGTCGTGACGGTCCGGGAGGAAAGGAAGCGCCTGAGGCGCGCATCAAGGGAGCGTAGCGCTGCTTTGGCTGCGGGAGCAGGTTCAAGCGCCGTTACTCCCGCCGCTACTCCTTTAGAGGAGCTCCCGATTGTCTTGTCTACTGCCCATAGACGGGCGGCACGTGCAGCTCGGGAAGCCAACGGTAAATCCACCTCAGGTAATGTGTTTTTGAGGTCTCGTTGTCAAAACTTTAAACTATCAGTTCTTATATATCTTGTCCTGTAGGGCCGAGTCTTACTGAAGGAGTGGCGGTGACTGTTGAGTCTGAGCGGGCGGTGGAGGAGGTAGCTGCTGAACCCGAGGTGACGGTAGGCGATGTAACCATAATTGCCGGGCCCGAGATAGTGGTTGACGAGACAGTCACGACTGTTAAACCCGAGATGGCTACCATTGTCGAGCCCGAGGTGGCGGCGGGTGAGACGGCTGCTGCGGCCGAGCCTGAGGCAGCAGTGGATGAAACGGC
Source organism: Agapanthus africanus (assembly GCA_030015575.1). Lineage (NCBI taxonomy): Eukaryota > Viridiplantae > Streptophyta > Magnoliopsida > Asparagales > Amaryllidaceae > Agapanthus > Agapanthus africanus. The sequence continues at coordinate 527,542,743 of CM057347.1, read as the reverse complement.
TGCTACGGATGAGCCTACGGCAGTGATGGACGAGACGGCTGCGACCACTGAGCCCGAGATGGTAACGGGCGAAACGGGCATGATCGCTGAGCACGAGATGGCCGCTCTTTCTCAAGAGTCGGGCACCGCTCCGATTATCGCTCTCCCTGCCTATGGTTCCTTATCGTCTCCCGGCGTCGCGAGCGTGACGACGGCTCCTGTGGAGTCAGGGGATGAGGCGACGGGAGGTGAGACTACCCCAACGGAGGAGAGAGACGCCACCATTGTATCAAGTGACGCCCTCGTCACGGCTCCGGCTGGCGACTTATCAGGTAAATTTTGGGTCACCGCCCTTCTTTTGTTTATTCTGCAATATCTCCTGATAAGGTTTATCTTGTTTCTAATGCAGGTGCGGCTAGTGCTGATGTCGAGCTACTCGAGACAGCGCCGTCGGTTACCGCCCTGACGGTGACCACCCCTCTTCCTTCTTTCGTACCGTCGCAGATGCTGGAAGGTACGGATTCGTGACTCATCAATGTTATTTTTAAGCTGTACAACCTACGTACCGACGTTGCACTATTGCGTCTTTGCAGGAGTCCTTTTTGACCATCTGTATCAGGTGCTGCACCCACACTTCTTCTTCTTGTCAAAGATTAGTACACCTGCTGGTATAGGTGAGTATTTTTTTTCTAAACGACGTCCTTTTCTTCAATGGGCAGCCGTATTACTGCTAACTCTTCTTCATATTGCTTGTAGCCCTACGAATTGAAGAGGGAAACGATGTTGTCGTTGCGCCACCAGTACTCCCAGCTCCGCCCCCTGCTGTAGCCGGTATAGTAGACTCTACTTTTTGCGTGTTTTCTTTATTTCCCGAACCGACCTCTGATTATGATCTATTTTGCAGCAATCACATCGACTCCAGCCCCGTTCGAGTCTCGTATTATAATGCCGGCCGGGCCCTTTTCCAGGCGTCCATCATCCAAAGGTGCCGTGACCAGCCTATGCATGCTGAGCGAGTATATCGAGAAGTTTGACGCAGAGACTCCTACATCTGCTGCGGATTTTGCCACAGAGGTTAACCCTATGCTGGAGACGCTCATGAACTTTCATGGTGAGGGTGTCGTTGAGTCTTGGGTTAATCGCTGTCGGGAGATCGAAGCTTGCTTGCATGAGTTCGAGCTTAAGCATCCCGCACCTGAGATTCTGGCTATGAGCACTCAACGGGTGGCATGGATCGAGCAGAGTGCTTCTTACTTCCTCCATCTTGAACAAAAGTGGATTTAAAGCGAAGGGAATGTAAGGAAACTTCAAGCGAGTCTGCTCGACTGCATGCTGAGGCCGACGCGAACGCTGCTCAGTTGAAAGTTATCTTTGAAGGCCTTCTGCGATGTATCTCTGATGGGTTAACATTATGGCAGAAGCTTGATGTCGTTGAGCGGGATGCACAAGATCATGAAGCAGCTCAGCGGGACGTCGAGGAACAACTCTCGTGTTACTTGCAGCAGCGAGCCCAGGTCGAAGCAGAGTTGGCCGCGGCAGCTGATCAGGAAGAGGGGCTGAGGGAAGTGCGCGAGCAGCTGACTGGATTATTGAAAGCGCTTTCCTCTCAATAAAATTTTTGTACTATTTGTAATTTTGAATAAAATGTATTTGTTCTTTTATTCTTTAATACGATGTATTTTGTACCCAATCGAATTCATGAATAAAAGATACACGTTCTTTGTAATGTCTTGTGTCATTTCTCTGCTTTCTTTTTTCTTGCTGTGTTGTTTTCCATGTGACTTTAGCAAGTGTGGTCTGTAGATAGCGTATAGCTGTCAGTCTTAGGCTCTTTGTAGAGTGGCGATAGCTTAGAAAACAGGGTTAGGATCCGTCACCTAAGACTTTCAACTTTATGAGTCGTGAGGATCTCATAAAGAATTTTCTCCCTACCGGTCGAGAGGATCCCATAGGTGTAATTTCTCCTTAAGAATCATGAGGATCCCTAAGTGTGTTTTCTCTTGAAAGTCGTAAGGATCTCACAAGAGAATTTTCTTCCTTACAAGTCATGAGGACCCGCAAGTGATGGGTGAAGTTGTCCTTATCCGCATTTCACGGAGTCAGGGGTTGCTCTTGGTGCTTCCCACGGGTTCACTGCCGTGTTTGGCAGGACCAGGCTCCGCTCTGGACATTTTCCAGGATACCGTAGTTTAAAAACATCACGGTCGAGGTTAAGGACATCATAGTCCGTGAGTTTAAGGATCTCACAGTCCAATGTTAGTTTTAAGACATAACGGTCGAGGTTAAGGACATCATAGTCCATGAGTTTAAGGACCTCACAGTCCAATGTTAGTTTTAAGACATCACGGTCGAGGTTAAGGACATCATAATCCGTGGATTTAAGGACTCCATAGTCCAATGTTAGTTTAAGACATCGCGGTCGAGGTTAAGGACATCATAGTCCAATGTTAGTTTTAAGACATCACGGTCGAGATTAAGGACATCATAGTCCGTGGATTTAAGGACTCCACAGTCCAATATTAGTTTTAAGACATCGCGGTCGAGGTTAAGAACATCATTGTCCGTGGATTTAAGGACTCCACAGTCCAATGTTAGTTTTAAGACATCACGGTCGAGGTTAAGGACATCATAATCCGTGGATTTAAGGACTCCACAGTCCAATGTTATGCGTGGTAGCCGGTACCCGTTGCCTCTTTGAAGACGTTGAGGAATTACAACGAAAAATATCAAAGGAGTGACGAGATGTACCTTTGAACCAAGGTGAAATTAGCTTAAAATCATTATGGTTGATTGTTAGTTTTAAGACATCACGGTCGAGGTTAAGGACATTATACTCCGTGAGTTTAAGGACCTCACAGTCAGATATTTGCTCTGGATACTTCCCACGGGTTCACTGCCGTGTTTGGCGAGGACCAGGCTCCGCTCTGGATGCTTCACACGAGTTCACTGTCGTGCTCTGCGAGGACCAGGATCCGCTCTGGACGTTTTCCACGGAGTCAGCAGTGACGTTATCCGCGTTCCACGTGACCAGGAATTTTGCTCTAGATGCTTCTCACGGGTTCACTGCCGTGTTCGGCGAGGACTAGGCTCCGCTCTGGATACTTCCCACGGGTTCACTGCCGTGCTCTGCGAGGACCAGGATCCGCTCTGGACGTTTTCCACGGGGTCAGAAGTGACATTATCCGCGTTCCACGTGACCAGGAATTTTGCTCTAGATGCTTCCCACGGGTTCACTGCCATGTTCGGCGAGGACTAGGCTCCGCTCTGGATGCTTCACACGGGTTCACTGCCGTGCTCTGCGAGGACCAGGATCCGCTCTGGACGTTTTCCACGGGGTCAGAAGTGACATAATCCGCGTTCCACGTAGCCAGGAAGGGTTGACTTTATCCGCATTTCACGGAGTCGGAATTTGACTTTCGGTCATCTGTAAACCGCCGAGTCATGGAACTGGGAGTTGCCGCTGTTCCGCTTTACTTGATGTTGTGTCTGCTGCAATGAGACGAACGTCGAGATGATCTCTAGGCTATCTGTGAACCGTTGAGATTTGGCTTCTTCTTATGATGAAACCTGGGGAGGAGGAGTGTGACACCCTCTTCGTTTGCGCCCCTGGATTGTATACAGGGATTGATGTAATATCACCTGTAAGGCATAAATTTCATTTTTATTTTTATTTTATTTCTTTCCGCGATGCTCTATCATTTCAGCTTTTATATCGCGAAGGTCATTATTGTCCAATCATTTCGGCTATTTTTCGCGGTGCCCAATCATTTCGGCTATTTATCTTATTTCCACTCGCTGTTTTTCTATTGCGAGTCGCCCAATCATTTCGGCTATTTTGCATGCATACATTTTCACTTGCTGATTTTGTTGCAAGTTGCCCCATCATTTCGGCTATTTCATATGCATGTGTGGCTTGCTGGCTTTCACTGCAAGCTTGGGATTAGACTTTCACTGCAAGCTTGGGATTAGACACCGATTTCGGCATCAGCATCGCTACAACTGGGATACGGCCAGGAGCGGATCATCATTTGCCTCTGTCGACATCGAACAAAGGTGGCTTAGCGAACAGGGTTAGGATCCTGTCGACTAAGGCTTTTGACTTCATGAGCCGTAAGCGTCTCACAAAGGTGTTTCTCCCTGCGAGTCGTGAGGATCTCGTAGGTGTGTTTTCTCCTTAGGAATCGTGAGGACTCCTAAGTGTATGGCTTCTTGTAAGTCGTAAGGATCTTACAAGAAAGTTTTCTCCTTATAAGTCGAGTGGACTCACAATGGTTGTTCACCGTATGAACATATCCCTAGTCATGGATGGGACTTCGTTAAGGAAATGTTTATTCGCGCCCATGGATTGTATACAAGGGTCCGTGTTGCACCGCTTGTAGGGCAGTATCGGGGGTTGTGGGGGTTGCTTAAGAACAAGTTCAGATCTCTGTAGCTTAAGACTTTCAAATCTTATGAGCCGTGAGGGTCTCATAAGAGGATTCTCCTTACGAGTCGTGAGGATCTCGCAAGTGTAATTTCTCCTTAAGAATCGTGGAGATCCCTAAGTATGTTGCTCCCTTGTGAGTCGTAAGGATCTCACGCGGGTGATTTCTCCTTACAAGGTCGAGAGGACCTTGCAAGTGTTTTTTAACGAGGTTGCACCCTTTCGGGTTTTCACAAACACCCGCCGGTAGCCCTGCTGTTTTTACTCACGGAGCCCTTCCGGGTTTTCATCCGTGCCCATTTTGCTTATGGAAATACCGTTTTCTTTCTTTTTTTTTATCTGCAATCCACCGTAGTTTATCGACATCTCGGTCAACAATTAGTTTTAGGACATAGTGGTCCGTTGTTAGTTTTAAGGATGTTTCGGTCCGCTGTTAGTTTAAGGACGTTTCCCGCTGTTAAGTAAGCCGATTACTACATATAGAGTTTGGGTTTAGGAAGATAGCCAGCGGACATAGTCATCGTCATCTATCATTGACCTAGGCCGTGACTCGTCAAGCGTAATATTTCTTCAGGAAGCGATCGTTTATTGGCCTGAAAGGTCTTTCACCATGCATGTCCATGAGTAGATAAGCTCCACCCTGGTAGACCTTGTCTATGATGTACGGACCTTCATAGTTCGGTTCGAATTTTCCCCGCTTGGCGCGATTGGGGATCATAGGTCTTTTGACCACTAGTACGAGTTCGTCTTGGCGGAATGTCCTTGGCCTGGTCAATCTTTCATATGAGCGCGTCATCTTTGCTTTATAAGCTTCCAGATTTTGTTGCGGTATGAGCCGGGTTTCGTCAAGGGTATCGAGCTCCTCAAGCCGAAGGTGAGCGTTCTCTTCGTCCGTTAGCTCATAATGGACCGCCACTCATAGAGAGGGTAACTCTATCTCGAGGGAGAGTACCGCTTCTGTACCGAATACCAACGCGTACGGCGTTGTGTTCATGGCCGTTTTGAACGTAGTTCGATACGCTCAGAGAACTTCTTGCAGTCTCTCGTGCCAGCCTTTCTTATTTCAAGACACCGTCTTTTCACGATCTTTGTCAAGGTTTTGTTGAAAGCCTCAGCTAGACCGTTAGCTCGGGGGTTATAAACTGAGGAGTATCTCTGTTCACACCATAATATTGCATTATTATATTCCCCATTCTTATTCTTTTTATAAATAAACAGGTACTTTTGACGCATGTCTGCTACATGTTACAGGTTACAGGTTCTTAGACAGAAAACAGTGCAAACGATATAAAGACAATAAAAATATGGACTTTAACCAACAAACAGAGGACTCTTGATCAAGCCTACATCAAAAATAAAATTCACAAAGTACAAGGCAACGCAAGGTCCAAGATTACAAGGCGAACGGTTAAAAAACCATTGCAAATTGTTCACTGGAGATCTGGAACCAACCTAGAAGCCCAAATGGAAAAAAGATATATAGAACTAAGAAGCCCAAGCTACTAGAAATCAGCCCAAGAAAATTAGAATCCCAATTCCTTCTTTTGGCCGCGGAACCGCGGCCAAACCAGGCCTCGGGCCGCGGTTCCGCGGCGGTCTTGAGCAATCAGAAGCTGAAATTTTTATAGTAATTTGTGGCGGCGTTGACTAAGTCTTTCTAGGGCTATTTTTTTAATTGTAGACATGCGGATCAAAATGTAACCTAGGGTTTCTATTTCCTATAAATAGAACTCTAATCATTGTAATTCTTATGCCTCCTTTTAATAAAAATTCCAAAATTCTTTATGGAGAGCATCGGTGTCTCTCTTCAATTCATCTATTCAGATCTGACAACCCTGCGTAAATGGTTGGAGAGATCCATCTGTAAAGTAAGTAGATTTATTTATTTTCTTACCCTAGATAATTTCAATTCATGCCCTAGATTAAATTTATTTTCCTGCCCTAGTATAGATTTTATTTATCTGCCCTAGTTATAACTTTCAATTAATTGCCCTAGGTAGAATAATTAGGTTTTTAGATTTAATAACCAATCCGAACACCCTTCGGAATTAACTCGTTAGAGCGACTAGGAGATTCACAACATCCCTGTGGACCGACCCGTACTCACCGGCTAGCTTCATCCGACGCCGTTCTTGATTGCGGTTATTAGATAGTTTTTTAGAATAAAATCAATCTCCAGTCTATCTTATGTTGTTGCGCAAAGCGGCTGATCTTGTGGCTTCTATAGGCTGGCCCGTTATCGGAGATGATCCGTTGCGGAGTTCCAAACCGATAAATAACGTGCGTCTTGAAGAAATGGAGGATATTCTCCGTCTTCACTTCCCTCAGCGGTACTGCTTCTGCCCATTTGGAGAAGTAATTAGTTGTCGCCAAAATGAATCGATGTCCTCTGGACGATGCTGGTTCGATGGGGCCGATAATGTCAGTCCCTCACATCTCGAACGGCCAGCTAGCCACTGTCGGATGTAGTGGATTTGGGTGCTGATGGATGAAGTCCCCACGGATCTGGCATGAGTGGTATTGCTTCGTATATTCGAGACAGTCCTGAATCATCATGGGCCAGTAGTAGCCCATCCGTTTAATCTTCAACTTCATCTTTGGGCCTGCTTGGTGAGAACCGCAGAGTCCGTCGTGAACTTCTTGGACGACTCTTCTTGCTTCTTCAGGTCCCAGGCATCTCAGCCACAGGGAATCAAATGACCTCTTGTACAGAGTATCGTTGACGAAGGCAAAAGATAGGGCTCACTTCATGAGCTGATGTTTTGAGGACACATCTTCAGGCGTTCGACGGGATTTGAAGTAGTCTATAAAGACTTCTCTCCAATCCTCAACCGTTTCTTGGTCTTTTATTTGCTGGGCCGTCTGCTCAGTCGCTTCCTTTTCCTCGGATGATTCCGGAGATATTTCCGCCGGTGCGAGGACCCGACGACTTTGCACAACGATCCTCACGTCATCGAGGTTCACGTCGGCCAGTTCTTTAGCGAGCTTAGCTAGTGCATCCGCTTTGCTATTTTCTGCACGCCGTATGCTTTCCAGCATGTAGGAGGGAATTTGAGTCAGCAGTTGCTGTACTCTCTCGCCATTCTTCACCAGCTCTGGATTGCACGTCTGGTAGTCGTCATTTACTTAACTGACAACCGGTTGGGAGTCTCCGTATATGAGGAGGTTTTCAATTCCCATGTCGATGGCGATCTCGAGGCCTGCTATCAAAGCTTCATATTCGGATTCATTGTTTGTCCTCGGCTCTTTCAAGGAGAAGGCGAATCGCATTATCCCTCCTTGTGGGGTCACGAAGATAAGGCCTACCCCTGATTTGATTATAGGCGCGTTCTGTTTGCGCTTCTTCATGGAAGACGCTCCATCAAAATAAAGTTCCCACCGGATACCACCACCGTCGATCGCATCAAACGCATGTTCGTCTGGCAGTTCGCAATTCAAAGGGGAATCGGCCGATATCGGATGTTCAGCGAGGAAGTCGGCGATGGCCTGGCCTTTCACTACCTTAAGAGGTCGATAAGTTATAAAGAACTCCATCAAGAGCAGGGCCCATTTACCGAGTCGCCCCGTCAATATGGCTTTTGACATCAAATATTTGAGAGAATCCACCTTCGATATGAGACGGACTTCATGCGCCAACGCATAGTGCCTGAGCTTCGTTATCGCGAAGATCAATGCCAGGCAGCGTTTTTCGATGGGAGAATAATTGCTTTTTGCCCCCAGGAGAACTCGACTCAAGTAATAGAGAGCTCTTTCTTTCCCTTGGTTGTTCTCTTGTGCCCATAATGCGCCTAAGGAACCTTCGAGGGCTGTTATATAAAGAATAAGGGCTTTCCCTTGACCGGAGTGGCTAGTACTGGCGGATTCTGCAAGTATTGCTTGATTTCGTCCAGTGTGCCTTGGCATTTATGATCCCAGACGAACGGGGTGCCCTTTTTCATCAGGTGACTGTAAGGACGACACTTGCCTGAGAGATTAGCTATAAATCGCCAGATAGATGCGAACTTTCCTTGGAGAGACTGTAGCTGCTTGAGAGTCCTTGGAGGAGGTATTTTCATAATCGCCTTGATCTTTGACGGATCTATCTCGATACCTCGATGTCGGATGATGAATCCTAGGAATTTGCCCGAAGAAACCCCGAACGCCCATTTGAGAGGGTTCATTTTCAAGTTGTATTGCCGAAGATGTTGAAATACGATTTTCAGATGCTCGAGGTGTTCCTCGTATGATTTGCTTTTAACCACGAGGTTGTCGATGTAGCATTCGACGATTTCATGTATATGGTCATCGAAGATCTTCGTCATGGCCCTCTGATAGGTGGCACCGGCGTTCTTTAGACCGAAAGGCATTACCTTATAGCAGAATATACCCAAAAGGGTCCGGAAAGCTGCATGTTTCTGGTCCTCGGGATGCATCTTTATCTGATTGTATCCTGACGATCCGTCCATGAAGGAGAAGACTTCGTGAGTGGACGTATTGTCTATCATCAGCTCAGTGACCGATACTGGGAAATTGTAACACCCTAGATCATTTTACCAGTTCCAGTTCTCGTATTTTCTTAATTGTGGTATTTTCTTGATTTAAAGGGTTTTGGGTGCGAATGGTATTTTTACATTTTACATTGCATTCGACTCGACCCGCTTTCTTGAACCTGTTTGATTCATATTTATAGATTACTCTGACTTGTTACATAGACACGTGCATCTCATGTATACTGCATACTGGCATTTTACCTGGCATTGTATCTTTTACCATATAACATTTTAGGTCATGTAAAATAATTTAAAATTGCATTTCATAGCCTGCATGATACCCCTAACCCCGTGGTAGCATGCGCACATCTTGTTCTCGTCCCGTTCAGTAAAACGGACGTGTTTGGATGGCTACGCGCATGTATGTGCATCCGTTCTTGGGGATATGCATTTTTGTTACCTGAGTATTCATTTTGAATTTTGAAAGTCGCACATATTTTTCTTATTTTAAATCTGAATTTTTAGACCCGACCCGGGCGCGTTTTGAAATATTTTTGTATCCGCCAAAATTCAATTTATTTAATTTTAAAATTTAGTTTAAATATTTTCATACGATTTCTTTAACAAACTGAAACCTCTTATCTAAAATTTTAAATCTAAAAATCTTTTAAAATTTTAAATCTAATTTCCTAACAAACTAACAACTCCTTTCTCTCTCTCTCTCTCCCTTCTGCATATATATATTTATATATATTTTATTTATTTAATTTTTCTTTTCTTATTGAATACACAACCTCTTCTTCTTCTTTCTTCTTTCTTTTTCTTGATCTTGTTTCTTGATTCCGGTGATCACCGCCGGAGCCGTGCTCGTCGCTGATGATCCGAGTGATCCAGTGAACGTACCTGACTTGCGTGATCACCCTCGTGCGTTGTTTGGAATCGTTCCGTGTACCGTGCGCGCGTCGCGACATTTCGCCGATGAAGGACGTTCCGTACACATCCGTTCTTGTTCCGTCTAGGCAAGTTAATCTTGCTACATGCTATATAATTCATTTTATACCTTTTTAAATAAATACCATACCTATAGTTTAAATCTAGTACCTCATGTTTAATTTTATAATGTTTCGATGTTCCGTTTGCATCCGTTTATATCATGTTAAATCTAGATCATGAAAACTTATCTTGTGACATACTAGATTACATTATACTGCATCCATATCATTTAAAATATATATTGTCGTAATATTTCTTATTATTATTTTTAATTAGTTTATAATCTGCATTTTATAATGTTATACATTTGAAAATATTATAGTTTACACATGAAACGTCGTTGAAAAAGCGGATACGACAAATCTGAAATTTACTGTACACCTACCTTATAAAATTCATTATAAATCATAAAAAAGTCATTAGTATACGTTTTTTAGTTCGTTTCGAATCTAACTCAGGATACTATAACTCTATGAAATATTTACTTGCAAAATAAATTGTTTAAATAACGTAAAATGCAAATTAAAATATCTCTAAACTGCTGTCTACGGAAATTCCAGCAGTAAACTTTCAATTTCGAATATTCATACCTTTTTTTAGGGACAGCCTGAGAGGCTTATACTTATAAAAATGAAAACCTTATTGAATTATCTTTGTTTTGGTATAAGACACGTCCCTTTTGGAGAACGTTTGTTATTTTTAAGCTATTTTACAAATCAGGGTGACGCTGAATTTCTGAACGGAACTTTCTTGTGCATGGTTAATCAATACCACTTGTATAGTTATTAATCGCTTTGAATATGCTATCCATATTAATATTATTATATCAATATTTATATCACATATTGCTTAGTTGTACATCCCACTTTACCATTTTATAGTTTCATAACTTTTCGGATACCCGTTTGCATCATCGCATTTAAGATACATATAATTGCATCCATAGATCACATTACTACATAATACTGTGATATTAACACTCCATATTTAATAAATAATAGTGCTTGTGTTTTAATATTCAGCAAATTTTACCGATTTACAGTTTTATAGTATCCGTATGTATCCGTACAGTTTATTACATATCTGGTTGCACGCCGAGACCATATTATCTCATTTTACTATTACATTAGTATCCCATACTTGATCTTGTGCATCCTACACAGTCATGATGTAATCCCTGATAAATATTTGTGCATCCATACTTTACCGTGCGTCCGTACTTGCTACAGTTTTAGTATGAGCATCCGCTTGACACATGTGCACTACCTGTTATGACCTGATATACCACTGCTTGACTTAATACCTGATACACCACTACTTGACATGACTTGATGTATGTACACTACCTGACTTGACCTGATGTACCATAGCTTGACCTGTTACATGATCTTATTACTAATGCCAACAACCTTGACATGTTGTCCCTACGGACATTTCCTGTTGTCTATCCAGACAAACCTGTACCTGCTTGATCCTGTATTAGCATTAACTCCAGATTTATTAATACCTGACTTGAACACGTAACCTGGGGGTATGGGAAAATCAATGATGAAACCTGACTTGTAACTCGACAGTTCGATACCTTTTCTGATCAGTCTTACGGGCTAGGCCAGCCCCGGGGTGATGCTGCTGACATCACTCGTCATTACCTACTACCCTTTTACTGCCTTGCGGCACGTCTCGGATTCAGCCCGAGAGTCATAGACCGTGATCCCGGGCATGCACGGGATACTATTGAGTTACATCGATGATTCATCAAATTGATTTCAAAGACTTGAGGGTAGTTAGCCCAGTAGACCAGTTTAGACTACTCACTGCACATCACTTGTGGCTTACCCTTCACTGTCCTTATTTATGTCACTGTTATACCGTTATTACTGTTCATACTCGTGCCTGCATGACTTGTTACCCCCTGTTTATATTATTGCTTGATGTTATGACGCACTGACGTCTGGAATTTGCATGGCCCAGATACTCTACCTTTGTCGCAGGCTGATTAGGAGTACTGCCGCTGTTAGACCGAGCAGTGAGGATCATGTTGGTATCCAGTCTTACTTTCCAGATGTTTTATTTATTGGATCTTTTGCTTTCGCATATTATATTATTTCTTGACTCATTTATTCTGGCTTATGGACATGTACTGGATAGTTTAGTTTACTTTCCTGTTCTTGATATCTCTACAGCCGTAATGTGACTGTGGAAGGATTTTTCCTATCCACATGTAGCATGGTTGGCTATGTCACGTGCCTATCTTAGCATACTCTGGGAGGCAGGGCATGACATGGTTTCTTTGGTATCAGAGCCATAGGATCTAGGTTAATCGGGTTGATTCTTTTGTAGTTGGGTATTAGACCCAATACATGAATCAGAATACTCGAGATTAGGAACATGTCCTGCCACCTTGTTCTCTTGATTCTTGAATCTTATCTTTCTCTTGATCGTCGTCTTGATGATATGTAAACTGCTTTGCATCTCAACTTGAAACCTTTTGGTTCCCTATTGTTTCTCCTTGTCCCTTGGATTCTGATACTAGGATTTGGGCGACTTGAGTGGAGTTATGTGATTGTAACTATGAACTACAGCATGGTTACAATGCGGTACTCTATTTAAGTAACTTAGAGTCCTGGTCTTGATTCACTTCCTTGTTTCATGGCCGTTATATTGCCTTACTTCTTTTACTTTCCAGTCATGTTTATCGCAAACTTGAATTCTGTTTACCGTGCTTATCTTCTTCAGTGTTTGGCTTCAGGTGAAATCGTTTCAGGTATCCTATTTGTTCATGTTTTCCCTGCATTAGAATTATTCAATTCCGGTGCATCCCTTTGTTTGTTGTGTCTTGGGAATGGATTTTTCTCGGCACTTTCCACGCTCACATTGATTGTACTGCAAAGAAAGTGATTTTCCAGATTCCCGGACATCCGGAGTTTGTTTTTGCTGAAGGAAGCAGTTCTATCGGGCCAGTCGAGTTTAGGGATAGGACGACAAATAGCGTTCTTTCGTCGATGGAAGTTGATAAGGAGGAAGCGCCAGCTGTAATTCGAGAGTTCATGGACGTGTTCGAGGACATATCGGTTTTACCGCCAAAACGAGATGTGGAGTTCACGATCGAACTTGTTCCTGGTGCAATGTCAATCTCAAAGGCGTACTATCTGATAACACCAGTGGAGTTGGAAGAAGTAAAGAAGCAGGTCACTGAATTACTTGAGAAAGGTTGGAATCGCAGCAGTAACTCACCTTGGGGAGCTCCAGTTCTTCTAGTAAAGAAGAGGATGTTACAAGGAGGATGTGCATCGATTATCGAGAATTAAACCGGGTGACTATTAAGAACAAGTACCCGATCCCTCGCATTGGCGAGTTGTTTGAGCTGCTTAGTGGCGCAAGGGTATTCTCGAACCTGAATTTGCGATCTGGATATCATCAGGTCCGAGTTAAATCAGAAGATATTTGCAAGACGGCGTTCAGAACTCGGTATGGATATTACGAGTACTTAGTGATGCCCTTCGGAGCAACGAATGCACCGGCGATATTCATGGACTTGATGAACCGAATCTGTTCATCATTCTTGGACCAGTTTATAGTGGTGTTCATTGATGATATTCTGGTTTACTCAAAGAATATTGAAGAGCATGCAGAACACTTGAAGATCGCACTGCAGACATTGAGGTAAGAAAGATTATATGCAAAGATGAGCAAGTGCAAGTTTTAGCTTGAAGAAGTGAAGTTTTTGGGGCACGTCGTATCCGGAGATGGAATCGCCGTTGACCCCGAAAAGACTGCAGCAGTTCGAGATTGGCCGATTACGAAGAACGTTGCTGAGATCAGAAACTTTCTTGGACTTGCCGGGTATTACAGAAAGTTCGTGGAGAATTTTTCTCGTTTGGCTAAGCCTTTGACCAAGATTACGTACAAGGAAGTACCATTTGTGTCGATGGATAAGTATGCGTCAGCTTTTGAGGCGTTGAGGCAGAGATTGATAACCGCTCTTATTTTGACCATACCAGACAGTTCCGGAGGATTGGCGACGCATCTGGAAAAGAATTGTGATGTGTTTTAATGCAGCATGGGAAGGTTATAGCCTACGCATCGAGACAGTTAAAGACCCATGAGAAGAATTAACCAACTCATGATTTGGAGCTAGCAGCTGTGATTTTCGCTTTAAAGATTTGGAGACACTACTTATTGGGCGAAAGAGTCGAAGTATTCACCGATCACAAAAGCCTGAAGTATGTGTTCATACAGAAGGAGCTTAATATAAGGCAGCGTAGATGGTTGGAGCTGATGGCTGACTACGATCATGATCTTAAGTACCATCCGGGGAAAGTTAATGTTGTGCCGGATGCGCTTAGTCGGTTGCCAGCAATTCAGATGTTGACTGCACAGAAGAAAATTATGGAAGACTTTCGGAGATTCCAGTTGGAGATCATTGTTCCCGCCAAAAATTTCTGCGCAAAAGAGCCCAAGGTATCAAATGGCGGCGATACGCCTAAGAAAATGAGAACCAGTATCTTCCGGGCTGTTTTTTTGACAAACTCCTGAATGAGAAACAGATAAATTCTGATGGTATCGAAAGCGTCTCGAAAAACCCTTTGATTTGATATATAATGGGCCTCATAATTCATCCGGGATCAAAAGTTATGATGCATTACGTGTCCGCACGTGATGGACCTTTAAGAACCCGCTGGAGGAGTTAAAAGATATAATAAAAACTCAAAAAAGACCCCAATGGGGCATCACGTGCTCACACGTGACCATGGGTCACGTGCAGACACGTGATGGGCTCTTAAGGCCTCTAAAATAATGAATAGAATTAAATTCTAAAATCTGTTCCCAGATTAAAAATCAGAAGTTACCTCAATGAGGTATCACGTGCTCACACGTGACCAATGGTCACGTGTTGACACGTGATGGTTAAAACTGAAGCATAAACAAGCGGCCGTTAAAGAACTCAATTGGGGGTCACGTGCTCACACGTGACCAGGGGTCACGTGTCAGCACGTGACTGGTTTCGAAAGCCTTACAGTTAATAGAATTAAAATTCTAAAATTTTCTAAATCTTTCCAAACACAAAATGTCTATGGGGACCGTTGGATTAAAAATCTGAGGGTGATTAAAAATCACCAATTTATGGAATAATCTTGGACTTGGAAAGATTTCCCCCCTAAATCTAACCGAGATAACAAAGGGATATCTTTGGATTTAAAATCCAATGGTGAATAAAATTCACTTAACAATTTAAAGGCCCAGATTAATGATAAATATAAATCAAATCTCTCAACATATAAATCAAATCTCTCAATGAGAGATTTACTAAGCAAATTGATTATTTTCCTTCTCCTATAAATAGGAGCCAAGAAGAGAAGAGGGGGATCTACTTTTTTGGAGAGAAGAAACAGAGGGAGGAGAATTTAATTCTCAAGAGAAAAAAGAAAAGGGAGGAGAATTTAATTCTCTGCAAAAGAAAAACCCTAGGTAAGAAAAGAGAGGCTTAAAAAGAGAATTTAATTCTCAAAAGAGTTTAACTCTTATATAAAGAAAAGAACTTAGTTCTTTCTCTGGTTGAGGATCTGCAAAGTGCACATCTCCCCATGAATTGAGAATTTAATTCTCATTGGATTGAGATCCTGCCATGCAGATCTAAAACACAGAGAAGGAATTGAGTTTTGAGAATTTAATTCTCCCAAACTCACAGAAATTTAATTCCTCCTAAAATGAAACTAGGGTTTAACCCTAATCAAGAATTTAATTCTTTTACATATCTGGGAATTTAATTCCTTTAAAAAGAAATCAGGGTTTTATCCTAAATAAGAATTTAATTTTTTCACAATAGGAATTTAATTCCTCCAAAATCATGATTAGGGTTTAACCCTACAGAGAATTCAATTTTTAAAAGATCTCTGTTCATGAAAAGAACTAGGGTCACGTGCCCCCACGTGACCCCTGAAAAGATCCCCTGCAAAGAACTTTGAAGCATCACCTCACGTGCTACCACGTGACTCCCAAAACGCAGAAAGAAAAAGCAAAGGGAATGAAAGCTTTGGGCGCTCTCACGTGTTATCACGTGACCCCTCAGCAAATGCTTTAACAATCGGCGCACAGATCCCCATCACGTGCCAACACGTGATGCTCTAAAATAAAAATAAAAGTGTTTAACACTTATTCACAGATTTGAGGATAAACCAAAAGGAGATCTGGCTCCACATTTAGGGCGCCCTCACGTGTCCCCACGTGGCCCCTAACGAATCCCTTTAATATCGAATGGATGGATGCCTATCACGTGCCCACACGTGATGGCCAGGAAATTAAAAGTGTTAAACACTTACCTGCAGAATAAAATAAGGGAAATCAGGGCGCTCTCACGTGTTCGCACGTGACCCCTCCCTCCTTAGTGTTTAACACTAATTGGAAAACTCTATCTGCAGTGTTTAACACTGATTTTCTTAGTGTTTAACACTAATTTTCTTAGTGTTTAACACTAATTTGGAAAACTCTATTTGCAGTGTTTAACACTGATTTTCTTAGTGATTAACACTAATGTGAAAACTCTGTTCCCGGTGTTTAACACTGATTTGCTTTAGTGTTTAACACTAATTTGAAATCTATACTACCAGTGTTTAACACTGATTTGCTTTAGTGTTTAACACTAATTTGAAAGCCCCGTTGCTAGTGTTTAACCCTGATTATCTTTTAGTGTTAAACACTAACTTGCTAATCTTAATTCCAGTGTTCAACACTGTTGGTCTTTAGTGTTTAACACTAGCTTTAGCCCAATTGGCTAAGTTTCTAGAGGTAAAGCCTCTCCTTCAATGAGCCAACAAAGGGCCAATATTTCAAACATAATTTGACTTAGCCCAAACTGGCCATAAGTCCTCAAATCATCTTGAATTGAGCATATCTGCTCTTTCAACCAACTCATTGGTTCAAGGGTACATCTCTGAACTCCTCTGATATTTGTCGTTGTAATCCTTCAACGTCTTCAGAGAGGTGACGGGTCCCGACAACCCCACATTAATACAGACTGTGGGGTCCTTAAACTCATGGACTAATGCGTCCTTAAACTAACATTTGTCCCCAAAATGGGAACAGTGGACCACCACGTCCCTAAACTGGCGGTGGACCACCACGTCCCTAAACTGGCAATGGACCATCATGTCCCTAAACTGGAACAACAGAGCCCAAACGCTCTTTTGTCGGATCTAAACGATCCCGTTAAGTCGATCTTAGTCCCAAACTGGACTAACGTATCCTTAACAACCGTTTAAGTTGATCTTAGCCTCAAATATGGCTAACACATCCTTAAACCTTCAAACAGACTTTAGTCCCAAATTGGACTCTAGATCCCCCAATCAATTTTGACTCAAGGGTACATCTCTGAACTCCTCTGACATTTGTCGTTGTAATCCTTCAGCGTCGTCAGAGAGGTGATGGGTCCCAACGGCCATACATGTAATGGACCCCTATGTCCATAAACTGGAACAATAGAGCCAATTGCTCTTTTGTCGGATCTAAACGATCCCGTTAAGTCGATCTTAGTCCCAAACTGGACTAACGTATCCTTAACAACCGTTTAAGTTGATCTTAGCCTCAAATACGGCTAACGTATCCTTAAACCTTCAAACAGACTTTAGTCCCAAATTGGACTATAGATCCCCTAAGCAACTTTGGTTCAAGGGTACTTCTCTGAACTCCTCTGACATCTGTCGTTGTAATCCTTCAACGTCGTCAGAGAGGTGATGGGTCCCAATGGCCATACATGCAATGGACTCCTATGTCCCTAAACTGGAACAATAGAGCCAATTGCTCTTTTGTCGGATCTAAATGATCCCGTTAAGTTGATCTTAGTCTCAAATTAGACTAACGTATCCTTAACAAACGTTTGAGTTGATCTTAGCCTCAAATACGGCTAACGTATCCTCAAACCAAAACCCCAAACCCAAATCTAAGTAAACACGGATTTGGACTAATCCATGTCCTACGGGCGACGACATAAATTAGTCTCCGTATACAATTCACGGGCAACCAAACACAAAACAAACACCCACGACACGAAGTGACCAGCTGGAGAAGAAGAAAGTTGTTACCAGCGATGCGGTAGCGTAATTAACTGCAGGGGCTTGCGCCTGCAGGGAAGAGCGTCCCCACAATCAAAAACCCCTCAAACAAGGGGGAATCTGACGAAGTCTGCTACATCGGACGCATCCGTTTAAACCTTCGACACACGGTGCCATAAATCAACTTGGCATCTTCGGAGAGGTAGACGGATAGCACCAATTAGCATCTGCCCCGAATCTCAGGCAAGACGTCATGTCGCGCCGTCTTTCGGAGGGGAACAGATTCTGGCATGCCCGGTGGGACCTCTTCCTCTTTCCACTCCACACTTCGTGTGTCGTGTTCGCGAACGAATCACGGTTTATTGTGGTTGCCTGTGGATTCGAGGTACTAAGATTTGGTGTCTTGCTCCGTGCAGGAAACAGAAGATCAATGGCTTCAAACTGCACTACCTGCAACTGCAACTCTAGCTCCGTCCTTGCTGGAAGAGTGACTTATGGGCCCCAAGCGGCCTCCCTTTTCAAGATGCCAGTGGAACAGGTGACTCAGGCCACCACTGGGCTATTCTTCGGGTCCATGATCCCACCAATGAGCTTCAATGCCCATTACCATCGCAAGAAGCTCCGAAGAAGTCGGTCCTCGATCGGCTTACAACTATCGCGACCCCTCTCAATGGGTCGCCCAAGCCAAATGCCTCAGCTTTCAGCAAACTGGGCCAAAACTCATGTGGGCCCATGAAGAAGCATGCAATACCAGAAAAGGTTGTTCCGAAGAGGATAGCCATCCCTGCTCCTGAAGTCATCAAGGCGGCTTCTCCTGCCAAAGGGTCGGTCTTCACAAGACTGACTATTCCAGCTTCCGTTCCTACTCGAAGGTCTGTCTTTGACAGATTGGATACCGCTACTCAAAAGACGTTAGTCTTCAAGAGACTGGTACTAGCAGCGCTTCATCCGGACAGGGGGCAAGACGAAACTATCCCTATCGCCAAGCCAACCCCAACAGCTCATCACGCTCGACGTCGCCACTGGCACCGAGTAAGGAAGGCCGGGGGCAACTCCCCCTCTGGGTTAACTCCACCGGCTCCAATGGTGGAAGTCAATGCTGCTGTTCCGACTGGGAACAGCTTTGAACCGTTAAGGAGGGCACGCAAGAACTCCCCAATTGCCATGCTGAAAAGATCTCCTCCACCTGCGGAGAGTGCTGCGGGAACAATCGTGCTACCGCATTCTTCAGGACAGTTGATGCAGCTGCAAGTACAGTCTTCATTGATCGAGAGTATTAAAACAGCGCAGTCAAAGGACCCAAGATTGCAAAAGTTTCGAGAACAGGTTGAAGCTAGACTTCAAACGGACTTATTGATTCATGAAGATGGTTCGTTACGGTATGGTAGCCGTTTGTGTGTGCCAAAAGGAGATATTCGCGAAGAAGTTATGAAGGAGGCAAACAGTTCCGCGTATTCCGTACATCTAGGAGGCACGAAGATTTACCGTGATCTACGACAGTATTTCTGGTGAGAAGGCGTGAAACGGGAGATTGCTCGCTTTTTAGCAAGGTGCTTGGTGTGTCAGCAAGTTAAGGCTGAACATCAAAGGGTTGCTGGTTTATTGCAACCACTTCCAATTCCTCAATAGAAGTGGGAACATATAACCATGCATTTAGTGATGGCCTTACCGCGGAGTCCAAAGGCAACAATGCAGTTTGGGTGACTGTTGATCGATTGATCAAGGCAGCTCATTTCATACCATTTCAAGTTAGTCAATCAATGGAAGCTTTGGCAGAACGGTATATGCAGGATATTGTGAGATTGCATGGAGTACCCATGAGAATCGTTTCCAATCGTGATACCGATTCTTATCGCACTTCTGGAGAAGCTTACAGGAAAGTTTGGGGATGCGATTGAAGTTTAGCACCGCTTATCATCCTCAGACAGATGGCCAGTCGGAGAGGACGATCCAAACTCTTGAAGATATGTTGAGAGCTTGAATGTTGGACTTCAAGGGTTCTTGGGAGGATCGTCTACATTTGGTGGAGTTTTCATACAACAACAGCTTTCGGGCGACTATTCAGATGGCTCCATTCGAAGTATTGTATGGTCGCAAGTGTCGTTCACCTGTTTGTTGGGATGATGTTGGAGAACGAAGATTTTTGGGATCGGATTTGATCGTGCGAACAGTTGAGAAGGTTAACATGACCTGGAATCATATGAAAGCAGCTCAAAACCGACAAAAGAGTTAGGCAGATACATCAAAAAGACCTCTAGAGTTCATTGTTGGTGATTTGGTATTCTTGAAGACATCACCGACTAGAGGGGTGATTCTTTTCGGAAGTCGAGAAAAGCTTAGTCCTCGATTCGTTGGACCTTTTGAAATTTTGGAGCATGTTGGAGAAGTGGCGTATCGTTTGGCTTTAACGTAATCTTTGGCGAATGTTCATGACGTGTTTCACGTATCTCAACTCCGTAAGTATGTTCGAGATGAAGCATATGTGTTAGAACATTTCGCCGACGAAGGACGTTCCGTACACATCCGTTCTTGTTCCGTCTAGGCAAGTTAATCTTGCTACATGCTATATAATTCATTTTATACCTATTTAAATAAATACCATACCTATAGTTTAAATCTAGTACCTCATGTTTAATTTTATAACGTTTCGATGTTCCGTTTGCATCCGTTTATATCATGTTAAATCTAGATCATGAAAACTTATCTTGTGACATACTAGATTATATTATACTGCATCCACATCATTTAAAATATATATTGTCGTAATATTTCTTATTATTATCTTTAATTAGTTTATAATCTGCATTTTATAATGTTATACATTTGAAAATATTATAGTTTACACATGAAACGTCGTTGAAAAAGCGGATACGACAAATCTGAAATTTACTGTACACCTTACCTTATAAAATTCATTATAAATCATAAAAAAGTCATTAGTATACGTTCTTTAGTTCGTTACGAATCTAACTCAGGATACTATAACTCTATAAAATATTTACTTGCAAAATAAATTGTTTAAATAACGTAAAATGCAAATTAAAATATCTCTAAACTGCTGTCTAGGAAAATTCCAGCAGTAAACTTTCAATTTCGGATATTCATAGCTTTTTGTAGGGACAGCCTGAGATGCTTATACTTATAAAAATGAAAACCTTATTGAATTATCTTTGTTTTGGTATAAGACACGTCCCTTTTGGAGAACGTTTGTTATTTTTAAGCTATTTTACAAATCAGGATGAGCTGAATTTCTGAACGGAACTTTCTTGTGCATGGTTAATCAATACCACTTGTATGGTTATTAATCGCTTTGAATATGCTATCCATATTAATATTATTATATCAATATTTATATCACATATTGCTTAGTTGTACATCCCACATTACCATTTTATAGTTTTATAACTTTTCGGATACCCGTTTGCATCCATCGCATTTAAGATACATATAATTGCATCCATATATCACATTTTAACACTCCATGTTTAATAAATAATGGTGCTTGTGTTTTAATATTCAGCAAATTTTACCGATTTACAGTTTTATAGTATCCGTATGTATCCGTACGGTTTATTACATATCTGGTTGTACGCCGAGACCATATTATTTCATTTTACTGTTACATTAGTATCCCATACTTGATCTTGTGCATCCTACATAGTCATGGTGTAATCCCTGATAAATATTTATGCATCCATGCTTTACTGTGCATCCGTACTTGCTACAGTTTTAGTATGAGCATCCGCTTGACACATGTGCACTACCTGTTATGACCTGATATACCACTGCTTGACTTGATACCTGATACACCACTACTTGACATGACTTGATATATGTACACTACCCGACTTGACCTGATGTACCATAGCTTGACATATTACCTGATCTTGTTACTAATGCCAACAAGCTTGACATGTTGTCTTTACGGACATTTCCTGTTGTCTATCCAGACAAACTTGTACCTGCTTGATCCTGTGTTGGTATTAACTCCAGATTTATTAATACCTGACTTGAACACATAACCTGGGGGTATGGGGAAATCAATGATGAAACCTGACTTGTAACTCAACAGTTCGATACTTTTTCTGATCGGTCTTACGGACTAGGCCAGCCCCGGGGTGATGCTGCTGACATCACTCATCATTAACTACTACCCTTTTTACTGCCTTGCGGCACGTCTCGGATTCAGCCCGAAAGTCATAGACCGTGATCCCGGGCACGCACGGGATACTATTGAGTTACATCAATGATTCATCAAATTGATTTCAAAGACTTGAGGGTAGTTAGCCCAGTAAACCAGTTTAGACTACTCACTGCACATCACTTGTGGCTTACCCTTCACTGTCCTTATTTATGTCACTGTTATACCGTTATTACTGTTCATACTCATGCCTGCATGACTTGTTACCCCCTGTTTATATTATTGCTTGATGTTATGACGCACTGACGTCTGGGTTTTGCAGGGTCCAGATCCTCTACCTTTGTCGCAGGCTGATTAGGAGTACTGTCGCTGTTAGACCGAGCAGTGAGGATCCTGTTGGTATCCAGTCTTACTTTCCAGATGTTTTATTTATTGGATCTTTTGCTTCCGTATATTATATTATTTCTTGACTCATTTATTCTGGCTTATGGACATGTACTAGATAGTTTAGTTTACTTTCCTATTCTTGATATCTCTACAGCCGTAATGTGACTGTAGAAGGATTTTTCCTATCCACAGGTAGCATGGTTGGCTATGTCACGTGCCTATCTTAGCGTACTCTAGGAGGCAGGGCGTGACAGAAATCATCCTTCGGAAAGGCTTTATTGAGATCCCGAAAGTCCACACATATGCGCATTGTCCCATTCTTCTTCATCACTGGGACGATGTTGGCGATCCAATCAGGATACTGAATCTCTTGGATGAAGCCAGAGTCGATTAGCTTCTTGACCTCGGTGTTGATACTCATCTCAAGCTCGAGCCGCATTCTTCTCCGTGCTTGTTTGATTGGCTTGACGTCCGGGGATATCGTCAATTTGTGGACCGCAATCTCTGGATCTAATCCTGGTATTTCAGAATAGTTCCATGCGAAGTAATCTCTATGCTGCATAAGCACGTCTTTTAGCGCAGCCACCCTTTCTTCAGATAGCAGATCACTGACGAATGTAGGTCGCGGGTCACTTGCCGTCCCCAAATCAATTTTCTTGATGTTATCTGCAGTGGTGTGTATTCTATCTTCCAGCTCTTTTGGCGCCGGTGGAAACTCTGAGATCACCTCGTCATCATTGTTTTCAAAGCACCAGGGAAGGTCATCCATATCCTCGGGTTCTTCTTTTGATATCGTTATCATATGACAAGTACGAGCTCGCTTCCAAGACCGATGTGGATCTGGGTCCATCCTCGTGGATTTGGGTTCATGCTTTTGCAGCGGAGTTATCCTCCAACTGTCGGATAGAGAGAACTTGCCGAGCTGATTTTGGTCTTCGACCCAGTTCTTGAAGGTGAAGCAGTTTTCGAGAGGGTGTCCCATTGCTCGGTGATAAGAGCAGTAGCCTGGATGAGAGACCTCGTTAGATTGCTCGGGGTGCTTGTACTCCGGGAGTGTACGCATTTGATGTCTTATGGAAAGATCAAGTATCTTCTTTGTCTTGTCTTGATGAAAAGAGTATGCTCGACTCATCTTCTTCATAAGGGACAAATCCGGACCGCTCGATTCCCGCTCGCGTGACTTCTTTGTCCCGCTTTGTCGTAGCTGAATGCCTTTTCCGCTTTTTGACTTGTTTATGCCTCTGCGTCGGGCCTTTTTTACAACAGGTTGACAGGGAGGGGCATTTTCATTTTTCGTAGCCTGTTGGAGAAGGCGCTGCGTCCTGGCTTTCTCGTAGATGGCCATTTCGCGATTATGGTCATCTCGAACTTTTTGACCAGCTTCCTTTATAAGCTTGTCCATTTGTTCTTCGAACGACGGACTGGGTATTTTCACGTCGGGGGCTCTTTCTGGTTTAGGGTTAGCATTCTCCCGTTGAGCATCTCCTTCTTTATCAAAGTCATGTACGACATAGCAGTCGCGGAGTAGCTCCCGTTTCTTGGACCGAATATATCTAAGCCCGATCGCTTCCATTCTCCCATTGGGCAACTTGCGCTGAGTTCCGGGAACGTTCCAGATCCTGTCATAGAACTTAGCTTTTCGAGCGATCTGTTTGAAAGGTATCCCTTGCCGCTTCAACAGCCTTTTCAAGCCTTCTGTATAATATCTAGGCAGACGGATGGGCTGGAGCCTGTCAAGTGTAGAATCTGCGCCGTGCCAGATTTCTTTCTCCACTTTGGTTTCCCCGGAGCGGTAGAATAGGATCGCCTCTTTGCCTTCTCGCCTGGAAGGGACATAGAATGTCTGCAGCTCTTCCACACTGTAGGTATCAAGCGCGTCTAGTTCTTTATGATGTTTGGGCGGAACCATGGCAACTTGCAAACTTTGCTCTTCATCAGTGAATGTTTGTATTGAAGGCCGAGCGGAGAATATAGCACGGACCTCGTCTTCCGAGTCGCTGCCAAAGATCAACATAGGAGCGAACAGTCCTGGCTTGTTGTGCTGGGGTGGACCTGAATAAACTATCGCTTCCTCTTCTTCAGTATCACACCCGAAGACTAGAATGGTGGTGATAGGTTTGTTCTCCGGTTTGTGACATCTCTCCGTGTCCTCAAAATCTGGCAAAAAGTATTTTGCATCTTCGTACTTGCGGACTTCATTCACGGAGAATGGATTCAGCTCTCCTGTTACGGTATACTCGAAACCATCCTTAAAGTATTTCATACACTGATGTTGTGTAGACGAGATGATGTTGTACTCGTGTAACAAAGGCCGGCCGAGTAAAGCGTTATAACATGTCTTGGCGTCAATGACATGGAATTTAATATCCGTGACAAGTAGCCCGAATCGTAACGTCAGTATCACAGACCCGAGAGTCCACGATGACTGGGAGTCAAAACCGGAGATAGTAATTTTATCACGAGCGAGGTGCTGGACGCTCATGCAGATTTCCTTCAACACTCGCACGTTGAGGAGATTAACGGAAGACCCATTATCGACCAGGATTTTGCCTATCTTTATATCAAGGCAGTATCCCGAGACATAGAGGGGACGGTTGTGTTCGCACGTCCCAAGATGGAGGTCTTCATCGCCGAAGGTGATATCGGCTGTGTGTACTTCCTCTAGCTTGTCCTTCATCTTTTCTTCGGCGAGGGAAGTTTGGAATTGCTCCGGCTCTTGTAGCGCCTTAATCAATGAATCTCTCGCTTCTTTGGATAGTAGAAGGGCGTCGAGAATACTGAGCTGCGAGGGTAACTTTCTCAAGTGTGCCAGAACGTTATAATCCACCTTACTCTTCTTTGGCGGGTTCTTGGCGGTCAGTTCTTTCATGACTTGGTCGTCTAGGGCGATATCCTCGGAGACCTTTTCTTTTCCCTTATCTTTTCTACTCGTGGATCCGAGATTCTTTTCTGGAAGCGTGTGAATGCGCAGCTGAATGTTTTCACAGGCCTTCGGTTCTTCCTCCTTCTCCAATGTGGATTCTTTAAAGAGAGGGCCAAGAGCCATCTCTTCGTCAGAGTCGCTTCCGAAAGTAAGAATCTGCGATCCCCCGGTGTTGACCACGCGACAGTTACCGGTATTTCTTTTATGCTCCTCAGTCGCACTTCTTTGCTCCCGACGAGTTTTGCGTTTCATCCGCTTAAAATGTTGCCGGTGAGCAACATATCCCTGCCACCATCTTTTAAAAGCGGCGCACTCTTCGGTAGGGTGCGAAATCTTTCGATGATATGAGCAGTAGCCAGGATGCATCTTTGTTTCACCGGGAGTGTTTCCTTCGGAGGGTGGTAGCTTCATTCCCATTGATATGGCTTTAGCAAACCTTTTCCTCGTCTCGAACTTGTTTTTATCCGCGACGGATGTTCCTTGATTCGGTGGGAGTGCCTCGACTCTTTCGTCCAGTCGTCGGCGTTTGGCTCTTTCAAATATGGCCATCTCACGCTCTCGATTGGCTTTACTTTTCAGATGAATCTCATTCAAGAAGGCGTCGATCATTTCGTCGGACGGCCATAGAGGTTCCGACTCGGGACCTGCCTCCAGTCTCTCTGTGCAGGGAGCTTCTTCATTGTCTAGCGACGAATAAGAGATCACATGGCAGCTTGCTACGTAACCCTCAGATCCATCCGACGAGCCTTCTCCATCATCTTCGTCCTCAAGGACGTGGCTGAGGAACTCTTGGAGCGTAATTGGAGTTCGCACCTTCTGATTATACTCTTCCAGCGTGTAAATCTGCTTCTGTAAGTCCGTGCGCTTGTCGCCAGGCCTCATGGGCATTTTGGATTTCTTCTTCTTTTTCGAAGATTTCGACGGCTGGGTGTGAGCACTTTGGCTATCACCACCAATCTTTGGAGTTGGGCGTGGCTTCAGCATCCCTTCGATGTCTGGGGTTCCAGCGGGTTCTTCCACCTGATCGCCGGGCATGTCTGGAGATCATTCAACATCCTTTTGGTTTTGGCCGAAAGAACGACCACCTATAGGGTTTCTTCAACAAAAGAGCACGTTGCCCCCGGTGTGTCCGTCTTCTTAGGAGTGTGCGGTTGTGGTGGGTTTACTTTCCACTTCTCAGACAGCGCAAACTTGCCTTGTAGGTACTGATCTTCGATCCATCCTTTAAAGATGAAGCAATTCTCGATCGGATGACTTACCGTTTGGTGGTAAGGGTAATAATTGGGATTATTCACTTCGCTGGGTTGCGGTGGTCGCCTTGGATTTGGCAAGTTGATAAGCCTGTTGCGCACCGCCAGCTCGAACAGCCTCTTCGTTTTGTCCCGTGGGAATGAATAAGGACGCTTCATTTTCTCATTGTAATAGCGCCATCTCTCCTCCAGTTGATCCGCTAGCTTTGGGGCACTGGGCTGCTGTTGGGTGTTCGCAACGAAGGTCGCCTTCCCTTTACCCTTGTCGTTCCGCGGTTCCGGCTTCGGGGGAGACGGTCTGTGACCCATTTGATCCATCTGGGCTAGCTTATCGATTAAAACCTGGAACATGGTCGGTTTAAATAACATCATGAACTGTGAAATAGTTGCATGAGGGTCTAGGGTGCCCACGAACATGCCCACTGCTGGTGCTTCTTCGATACGCTGTTCGCACTTCAACCACAGGTTCCGCCATCGGATTGCGTATTGAGCCCAAGTTTCGCCCGGCTTCACCCTTGCATTGATCAACGCCGTTATTGGGGTGCATTCACTGGCGCTCGCAAATCGCTGGGTGAATAGCAACTCCATCTCTGTGAAAGTTTTGACGGAGTTGTTTGGAAGCTCAGAGTACCACTCAAACACTGTCTCCGATAAGCCGCCGACGAATTGGCGAAGCAAGAGCTATCATCGCCGCCGGTGTTGCCACAAAGAGTCCTGAACTGGGCAACATATTGATGGGGATTGCCTGTCCCCTTGTAGACATGGAATTTCGGGATCGTGTAGCCCGGCGGGTACTTTATCTGATCATACCAACCTGGATACGGTCGCCCAGTTTTGACAACTTGACCGGCTGCCTCATTTTCCTGGTGAACTCTTATTTGTTGAGCAATATAGTCATCCAGGGCAGCTTTAGAGATTGTTTCCTCTTTGGTTGTTGACAGAGCCGGTAGAGGATTCGATGTCTCTCCTCTGTCATCTTCAATTATTACCGGAGGATCTTCAGCTGGAGGATCCGGCTGTATCATCATACCCACCATGTCTTGGAAGAGAAGTGTCATTTGCTTTATATTGGCCGCTTGTTCCGCAGCCTCCTTGCCCTTCTTTTCGAGCATTCTCCGAAGGAATTCAGCATCAGTTTCTTGTTCATAACGCTGCTCCAATGACGCCTCCGGGCTTTCTTTTGGCCCGGTGAGTGCGGCCATGGCAGTCAGCATCTCCTGAAGTTTCTGCTGTTGCTGTTCCTGAGCTCTTGTGATGGATCGGGCGAGTGGTCAGTGGCCCGTAGAAGCACGGCTATCTTCCTTTCCGGATACCATGTAAATAGTATGGAATACCATGCCCCCAGACTTAGGGCATTTCGGCTCAGTGCCTTTGACGTTTGTCGCAGGCACGGGGATCTTCTCCGGCCTTCTTTTCTTATGAGCGGTCGAAGTTGAGGGGGTCGTCGCAGTGGGCACCCAGATAGCTTTCCGTGGCTTGGCAGGATGGCTTTCTTCTTGTTGAACCTTCGCCCTTTTCTGTCGGCAAGGGTAATCTTGATCAACCACTGAGTTCCGGACATGCCGCCAGACTTTATAGATCTTGGAGGACAGCCGCTGAGGGGACTGTTCTAGCTTTGTTTCCGCAACATTCTCCACCGGAGGAGGAGATCTTTTCAGTACGGCGGTAGGAGAATTCCTACGTACCTTATTCAGCAGCTCAAAGCTGTTCCCGGTTGGAACAACAGCATTAATTTCCGCCGTCGGGGCTGGTAGAGTTAGCCCAGAAAAGGAGTTGCCTCCGGCCATCCTCACTCGGCGCCAGTAGCGACGTCGAGCGTGTCGAGCTGATGGAGTTGGCTCGGTGACGGGGATGGCCTTGTTTTGCCTCCTGTTCAGGTGAGGGGATGTTGCTGGTGTCAGCCTGTTAAAGACTGATGTCCTTTGAATAGCAGGAGCGGGAGTAGGAGTTGGGACAGTCAGTCTTGTAAAGACCGACCCCTTGGCAGAGGAAGCCGCCTTGACGACTTCAGGAGCAGGGTTGGTTACTCCCTTCGGAATAACCTTCTCTGGGATTGCAAGCTTCATTGTGGGCCCACAGGAATTTTGGCC
This sequence comes from Agapanthus africanus, assembly GCA_030015575.1. Lineage (NCBI taxonomy): Eukaryota > Viridiplantae > Streptophyta > Magnoliopsida > Asparagales > Amaryllidaceae > Agapanthus > Agapanthus africanus. Next base: position 527,514,040 of record CM057347.1, on the reverse strand, counting down.
CAATCTGGAGAAGACCGAGGCGCCGACGCTGGACGACCCGTTGAGGGGGGCCGCAGTAGCTATAAGCCGATCAAAGACCGACTTCTTGGGAGCTTCTGATGTCAGCACAAGAGTGGTGAAGCTCGTTGGCGGGAGCATGGTCCCGATAAACAACCCCGTGGTGGCTTGAGTGACCTGTTCCATGGGCATCGTGAACAGGGTAGCAGCTTGGGGCCCATAGGCTATTCCCCCAGTTGAGGCAGGACGTAGGTTGGAGCTGCATGTGGAACACTTTGAGCAGGCGAACGCCAGTGATCCTTTGCTTTCTGCACCAAGTAAAACGCCAAATCTTAGTACCTCGAAACCCAATGGCAACCATTAGCAAACCGCGATTGGTTCGTGAACACGACACACGAAGTGTGGAGTGGAAAGAGGAAAAGGTCCCACCGGGCGTGCCAGAATCTGTTCCCCTACGAATCACGGAGACGCGACCGCGCAGGTCCGTCTTGCCTGAAATTCGGGGCAGATGCTAATTGGTGCTATCCGTCCACCTCTCCGAAGATGCCAAGTTGATTTATGGCACAGTGTATCGAAGGTTTAAACGGATGCGGCTGATGTAGCAGACTTCGTCAGATTCCCCCTCGTTTGAGGGGTTTTTGATTGTGGGGACGCTCTTCCCTGCAGGCGCAAGCCCCTGCAGTTAATTACGCTACCACATCGCGGTAACAACTTTCTCCTTCTCCATATGGTCACTTCGTGTCGTGGGTGTTTGTTTTGTGTTTGGTTGCCCGTGGATTGTATACGGAGACTAAGTTATGTTGTCGCCCCTAGGGCGTGGACTAGTCCAAATCCGTATCTTTCTTAGATTTGGGTTTGTGGGGTTGTGTTTAAGGATACGTTAGCCTTATTTGAGGCTAAGATCAACTTAAACGTTTGTTAAGGACACATTAGTCTAATTCTAGACTAAGATCAACTTAACGGGATCGTTTGGATCCGACAAGAGAGCAATTAGGCTCTATTGTTTAGTTTAGTGACATTGCGGTCGATAATTAGTTTAAGGACGTTGCGGTCCATTGTTAGTTTTAAGACATTACGGTCGAGGTTAAGGACATCATAGTCCGTGCGTTTAAGGATCTCACAGTCCGGTGTTAGTTTTAGGACATCACGGTCGAGGTTAAGGACATCATAGTCCGTGAGTTTAAGGACTTCACAGTCCGATGTTAATTTTAAGACATCACGGTCAAGATTAAGGACATCATAGTCCATGGGTTTAAGGACCCCACAGTCCGTAAAATGTATGGCTGTCGGGACCCGTCACCTCTTTGAAGACGTTGAAGAATTACAATGATAAATATCAAAGGAGTGAAGAGATGTACCCTCAAACCGGGTGTAAATTGATTGGAAGAGCAGATAAGCTCAGTTCAATATAAATTAAGGACTTATGGCCAGAATTGGGCTAAGTCCAGTTAAAAATGTTTAACATTTCATTTTTATTCTGCCTGTTAGGCCTTTATTTGGGCTCTGCCCTTTTAATAATGCCAAGCATTGGGCTCTGACATTTTGTCTGGTATTAAGTGTATAGCATTTATCAGAACAAAGTATGTTCTGACAGCGCGCCACGTGGCGCATCAGGCGCTTTGCGCCAATTAAAGAGCGCATCGCGCTAGTGCACATGAGGGTGACACGTGTCGCGCTTAGCGCTAAGCGCGAGTTTGTTAGCGCACTGCGCTTTTAATTCATGAGCGCGTTGCGCTGGTTCGTGGGTGCGCCAGTGAATGACACGTGGCGCGCTTAGCGCTGAGCGCCAACCCAAGAGCGCAGTGCTCTGTTTTCAGGAGCGCAAAGCGCAGATCGTGTCTGTGGTTGACACGTGGCAGTGCGCTGTGCACCGGTCCAATAAGCGCAAGGGCGCGGTTCAAGAGTGCAAAGCACTTTCCAGTAGTGCAAAGCGCATCAGATCAAATTTAAAATCAAAGAACAAGTTTTTTGTTCTTCAAAGGAGGCCTTGCCTCAAGATCCAAGAACCAAAGTTCTTGTTCTTATCAAAAGGCTCTGCCTTTATAGATCAAAAGATCTATGAATGAAGTAAAGTACTTCTTTATTTTAAGGATTGGATCTTTTAATCCTTTATGTTTAATCAAAGATCTTGGTCTTTTTTATAGATCTAAGATCTTTTTAGAAGAGGATTCTTCTTTTTATGAGATGTTTTCATCTCTATTGTTCAAGAATTAATTGTTTTTACCTTTAATGATGAAGAAATGATCTTCTTTTTTCAAAGGCTTGCCTTTCTTTCTTTTTGAGTTCTTCTCAACGTTTGCAGAGGGTTTTTTCTATATGAGACATGAAGTCTTGGGGCCTTTATATAGGGCCAATTGATTTGTTAAATTAGTTGAAAAGATCTTTCTCTGATTGATTTGGAGATATTTCCCCACCGTTGGATCTTTGATCTTAGGGCTTCTGTTTTACAGAAGGCAATCTTCTTGTTTTCAACAAGATTGGAAAGATCTTTCCAGAACAAAATTTTAATTCTGATTAATTAATAATTTATTATTATTAGATCTTTTGATCTAACGGTGGGGAATTTTTTTAATTCCAGCGCTGGCGCACTTGGCGCAAATGCACCTGTGTTTGACATGTGGCGTGCAGCGCAGAGCGCAGCGCGACTGCGCTAGCGCACCCGTGGTTGACTCGTGGCGCGCAGTGCAGAGTGCTGGATCTGAAGCGTTGCTTCAACTTTTAAAATTTGAATTTTGAAACAGAGCTTTACTCTGATTGGGGGTGCGCTGCCTAAGGCGCAGCGCTCCTGACACTGGCGTGTCAGCTTTTGACACGTGGCGCGCAGCGCACGGGATCTAAAGCGTTGCTTCAATTTTTGAATTTTGAAATTCAAAACAGAGCTTTGCACTGATTGGGGGAAGCAAGAAGGACACTTCATTTTCTTGGTTTTTCTTTTCTAGAAATTAGAAATGAGGTGGAGGGGTGAGGTGGCAAAAGAATGGTGTTAAGCATGGTTGAATAGGGTAGATTCATTTGTCTACACTATTCAAGTATAGTTTGTTTTTATATTGCAAAAATCATTTTTGATCAAAACCATGCTTGCTTGATTATTGTTATGAGGATTTTTTCCATTTCACCATTCTCTTTCTCTCTCGCTTTCTTGAGCTCCTCCTTCATCTTTCTCCCTATCCTCTCATGAGTTGAGAATTAAGGATTGAATAGAGATAGAAAAACACTAGAACAACTCACTATATCTCTAAACATCCTAGAGTAGTAAGTTAGGATGTTTAGTTGTTCCACTTGATTCTTAGTATGGAGTTAGAGCCATGAACATGTCGGGACCCGGTTCTTGCTCACGGAGCAAAGTGCCGCACGGAACAAATTGCCACGCCAAGTGTCGTGTTAAGTGGGCGGGGGCCACCTCTTGAATCTGTGGGGGCCACCTCTTGAGTCTGTGGTGTAGGGTGTTTTTCGTCACCCCATTGAGATGGAAATACGCGCACGCTTGTCAGGCGTATACTACAGATTCCCCCTGCCTAGGGTAGGCCGGGGTTTATTGATTGTGGGGATCCGAATCTCCGGCAACCGCGGACTAAGCTGCCGTTAATTACCCCTCGCCTTTGGGACGAGGGAACCTCCGATTAATGGGTTAAACTGGTCATGCGAACTCAATGTGCAGTGTAGAGTGTTATGTTTTGAAGGGGGTTTAAATATATCGGGAGCCACGCAGAGTTTTTACGGGGGTCCCGCTACCCGGATAGCGGGTTGGGGGTCAAGAGGGCTAGCAGCCCCCTTGCGGGGTGCGGGACAGCGCCCCGTTAGAAATTTTTTCTAACAGGGACAGTGTCTTGGAGTATGTGTGTATGTACATATGTATACATATGTATGTATATACATGTATATATACATAAAAGGGGGGAAAAGACATCCAAATGATGTGTGGGGGCAGCACCTTGGGCGCTGTGCGCCTAGGTGCTGTGCGCTCGGGCGCTAGAGTGCCACGTGTCGGCACGTGGGCGTTCTGCGCTTAAGCGCTAGGCGCTCGAGCGCAAGCGCGCCACGTGTCGGCACGGGGGCGACTTGCGCTTCAGCGCTTGGCGCTCGAGCGCAAGCGCGCCACGTGTCGGCACGGGGGCGACTTGCGCTCCAGCGCTGGCGCTGGAGCGCAAGCGCGCCACGTGTCGGCACAGGGGCGACTTGCGCTCGAACGCTGGCGCTTGAGCGCAAGCGCGCCACGTGTCGGCACAGGGGTGACTTGCGCTCGAACGCAGAGGCACTGTAGTGCAAGCGCGCGCCACGTGTCGGCACGCGGGCGCTTTGCGCTTGAGCGCAAGGCGTTGTAGCGTAAGCGCGCCACGTGTCGGCACGTGGGCGCTTTGCGCTTCAGCGTAGAGCGCTTGAGTGCAAGCGTGCCACGTGTCGGCACGTGGGCTCTCTGCGCTTGAGCGCCGGAGAGAAAAATAGGCTTTTAGCCTGAAAAGATTCTCGGAAGAGAAATCAGAGTGGAGTTGGACTCCTAAGTGTGTTTTTTTAGGGTTAATGGGAAGGGTTCTTCTTCCTCCTCTGTTAGCTGGATCTTGAAGATCAAAAGATATGGGATTTTTAAAAATCTCTTCTTTTTGAGATCTAATGGAAGATCTGATTTCCCCTTTATGGGTTTTGTGGTGGAAAAACTAATTTGTTTTATAAAAAGAAGAGTAAAACTCTTGATTTAATTCAAGAGAAAGAAGAAGGTTTTGGAACCTTGAAGAAGGAGGAAAGATCTCAGATCTGAAAATTTTTAGAGAGAGAAAAAGTTGTTGAGATATTTCATTATCTTTGCCTTTATAGGCTGTACACTTTACACATAGCCCCTTGGGATTCACAAAATGGCATTTTGCCTATCCCATAGCTCATGTGCCATTTCTTTTTGCACATAAGCCATGGGCTTTACAAAAATTTGGCTTTATGCCTATTTTTCTTACATTTATCCATAAAATAAAATAAAATAAATACAACAAAATTATTTATTACAAAATTTTTATCTTGGCATGGGAGAGGCCGGCCGCTTCATGTTCGGGCTCGACCCGGGCATGGGCCCACTGGATCTGGGCTTGGGTCCACTTGGCTTGGGGTTGACTTTGATTTTGACTTGGTCAACCGGGGTGTAAATTTTTACCCCAACAAATTGCCCCCCTTCAATAAATGCACACCACATATGTGGGTCGTGTGTATGAAATTGATGGATCTTCTTTTACTTAGAGGCGACCTGGTTTGGTTCCTGCTTTTAGGGAAGCTGGCACTGCCCTTTTTACAACATGGACGGTCGTTGCTTGACATGTCTCCGAGACGGAGTGTCCGTGATAGACGTTTCCCTGGCCCGGAGTGATCTGGTTCCGGCTTTGTAGGAATCCTGCGCTGCCCTTTTTACGACATGGACGGTCAATGCTGCCCTTTTTGCGACTTGGACGGTCGATGCTGCCCTTTTTGTGACTTGGACGGTCGGTGCTGCCGTTTTTGCGACTTGGACGGTCGGTGCTGCCCTTTTTGCGACTTGGACGGTCGGTGCTGCCCTTTTTGCGACGTGGACGGTCGCTGCTGCCCTTTTTGAGACATGGATGGTCGGTTCTGCCCTTTTAGCGACGTGGACGGTCTGTTCTGCCCTTTTAGCGACGTGGATGGTCTGTTCTGCCCTTTTTGCGACTTGGACGGTCAGTTCTGCCCTTTTTGCGACTTGGACGGTCGTTGCTACCCTTTTAGCGACGTGGACGGTCGTTGCTGCCCTTTTAGCGACGTGGACGGTCGATACTGCCCTTTTTGTGACTTGGACGGTCGATGCTGCCATTTTAGCGACGTGGACGGTCGGTTCTGCCCTTTTTGCGACTTGGACGGTCGTTGCTACCCTTTTAGCGACGTGGACGGTTGTTGCTGCCCTTTTAGCGACGTGGACGGTCGAGGCTCCCCTTTTAGCGACGTGGACGGTCGGTGCTGCCCTTTTTGCGACTTAGACGGTCGATGTTGCCATTTTAGTGACGTGGACGGTCGGTTCTGCCATTTTAGCGACGTGGACGGTCGGTTCTGCCCTTTTTGCGACTTGGACGGTCGATGCTGCCATTTTAGCGACGTGGACGGTCGGTGCTGCCATTTTAGCGACGTGGACGGTCGGTTCTGGATTTGACTTGCCCCGCTTCTTGCGGCGTCAAGGATGAAGTTGACTTGTTTCCGAGGTGGAATTTGATTCTGCCAGGGAGGTCATTGGTTGTTTTGATGACTTGATGTGATTTGGGTTGACATCAGCATCGCTACGCTGGAATATGATACCAGGAGCGAATCATCATTTGTCATTACAGGATTTGGGGATTTTGGTTTTGGTTTGGCATCAGCATCGCTGCACTGGAATATGGTACCAGGAGCGAATCATCATCTGCCATGAGGAGATTTCCCTCGTTCCCAGTTTAACGACTTAGGGGTCATCTGTTCCCAGTTTAACGACCTGGGGGTCATCAGTTCCCAGTTTAAAAATTTAGGGGTCTATTGGATTGGAGTTTGGGATTCTGGGGTTAGGGTAGGCATCAGCGTTGCTAACACTGAAGCACACATGCCAGGAGCAATTCATCATTTGCCTATTCCTGTTGGGGGAGCGATAGCTTAGGAGACAGGTTTAGGTCCCTATCATCTAAGGCTTTTCAATTTTATGGGCCGTGAGGGTCCCATAAAAGCATTTTCTCCCTACGAGTCGTAAGGATCCCGCAGGTGTATTTTCTCCTTAGGAGTTGTGAGGACTCCTAAGTGTTTTTTTTGTGAGTCGTAAGGATCCCACAAAGGTTTGTTCTCCTCAAGTATCGTGAGGACACATGAGTGGGTCTTCTCAATGGAGCATAATTCCAAAGGCGGAGACCAGCCGCGTAACTGGTGATTGTGGTGGGGCATGGGTATGACGAGAATTATTTGAGCCCGTGGATTGTATACGTCAGTCAATTTGGGGATTGGCCGTAGGGCTGGAGAATTTTGAGAAATTGGATTTTGGTTGGCGTCTGCATCGCTACACTGGAATATGGTACCAGGAGCGACTCATCATTCGCCGTATGGGGACTTGGAATTTGGATCTTGTTTGGCATCAGCATTGCTGCACTGGAATAATGCCAGGAGCAATTCATCATTTGCCTTGGGGGGACTTGAGATTTGGGTTTTTGGTCGGCATCAGCACCGCTAACACTGAAGATAAAATCCCAGGAGCGACTCATCATTTGCCGTTGCCCGTTGGGGAACGATGGCTTAGGAGACAGGTTTGGGTCCCTATCACCTAAGGCTTTTCAATTTTATGGGCCGTGAGGGTCCCATAAAAGCATTTTCTCCCTACGAGTCGTAAGGATCCCGCAGGTGTATTTTCTCCTTAGGAATCGTGAGAATTCCTAAGTGTGTTGCTCCTTTGTGAGTCGTAAGGATCTCACGCAGGGGTTTTCTCCTCATAAGGTCGAGAGGACTTTACGAGTGTATTCATTTCTTTTCACGAGTTTGCGCCCTTTCGGGTTTTCACAGACTCGCCGGTAGTCCTGCTGTTTTTACTCACGGAGCCCTTTCGGGTTTTCATCCGTGCCCGTTTTGCTTGTGGACATATCGTTTATTTTTTTATTTCTCTTTTTTTTCTCTTTCCTTTCTCCCTTTTTTTTTCTTCCTTTTCTTTCTTCTTTTCTTTCTTTTTTTTTTTGCCGCTGGTGGGACTTTAAAAGTAGTCTCACCGGCAGGATTTGGGAGAGATAGGGGTCATTTACGCCCGTGGATTGTATACGGTTTTGCAGGATGTATGATCCAGACCGTAGGGATGATGTGCTTAATTCGCCTGCGACTTAGAGCATTCACGTGTAGTATTTCTTGAGATATCAGACATTGATGGGTGGCATGGGCCTTTCTCCCTCGGCACTTATTAGTTGGTAGGATCCTCCGTCGAACACTTTCTCAATGACGTATGGTCCTTCCTAGTTTGGCTCGAATTTTCCCTTGGCATGTCGATTGGGAATGATCGGTCTTTTGAGGACCAACACCAATTCACCTTTCTTGAAAGCGCGGAAACGGGTTATCTTATCATAGGCCCGTGACATTTGGGCTCGGTATATCTCCAAACTTTGCTGCACCGCGAGCCTCTTTTCTTCGAGGGCATCGAGCTCTTCAAGTCGAAGGAGCAGGTTTTCCTCTTCCGTCAACTCGTGCTGAGCGGCCATTCTTAAGTTTGGAACTTCGACTTCGAGGGGGAGGACCGCCTCCACTCCGAAGAGCAACGAGTATGGAGTGGACTGAGTTGGAGTACGGTGCGTGGTACGATATGCCCACAACGCCTCGTGAAGCTTAAGATTCTAGTCTCTCTTGTTGGCTGAAGCATTTTTCCTCAGGAGCTTGCATAGAGTCTTATTGAAGGCTTCGGCTAGCCCATTGGCCCTTGGATTATAGATGGAGGAATATCTCCAGTCTATCTTGTGCTGAGTAGCGAACCTTGAGACATTGAAGCTCTTGAAAGAAGGCCCGTTGTCAGAAATGATTCTTCTTGGTGTACTGAAGCGGTATAGAATATTATGCTGGAAAAATGTCAGAATATCTTTTGTCCTGACTTCTTTTAGCGGGACAGCTTCAGCCCATCTGGAGAACTAGTCTGTCGCAGCCAGTATGAACCGGTGGCCTTTGGATGATGGAGGATCAATTGGGCCAACAATGTCGGTGCCCCAGACTTCGAAGGGCTACGACGCCACCGTAGGATGCAACGGATTGGGATGCTTGTGAATGAATCACCATGGATTTGGCAGATCTGACATTTCTTTGCATGCTCTCCGCAATCCCGTATCATGGTGGGCCAATAATACCCAAGCCGTTTGATTTGAAGTCGCATCTTGGGGCCAGATTGGTGAGCACCGCAAACGCCCGAGTGAACATCTTTCATGACCTTTTGGGCTTCGGCCAATGACAGACACCTGAGCCAGAGTTGGTCATATGACCTGCGGTATAACGTGTCATTTACAAACACGTATCGGAGTGCTCTTTTCTTCAGCTGAATTCTCGCAGATTTTTCTTCGGGCAGCTTGTCGTATCGAAGGTACTCTATGAAGGGTTCTCTCTAATCGGGCTCGTCTTGGATGATCGGAGCTTTTTCGGCAAGACTGCTCTTCTGTTCCGCGCTTTCTTCTTCTCGTAGAGAGACTGGGGGTAGGATTTGTCGGCTCCTGACTGTGATCAGAATTTCGTCCATGTCAGGATCAGCCAGCTCCTTGGCTAAGCGAGCGAGTACGTCAGCCTTTCCATTCAACGCTCTAGGGACTCTCATTAGTTCAATGTGAGTGAACCGTTTCATGAGTTCCACCACCCGGCCTCTGTAACGAGCTAACTCGGGTTTGTATATCTTATAGTCGCCGCTTACTTGGTTGACGACAAGCTGGGAGTCACCGTAAACCCGTAGCCGAAGGATTTCCATTTCTATGGCAAGCTCCAAACCAGCTATCAGAGCTTCATACTCAGCTTCGTTGTTCGTTCGAGGCTCGGTGAGAGCGAAAGAACGCCGTAGGGTTCCCAATGATGGCGTGATGAACACCAATCCTATCCCCGCTTTTACCTTCGGGACGCTTGATCTGCCGGAGCTCCTTATTGATGAGGCTCCATCGAAGTAGAGCTCCCAACATGGCTCATCTTCCTCGAGGTGCAGCACTTGTTCGTCGGGTAACTCACAATTTAGCGGCGACCCTTCTAGTATGGGATGAGCAGCGAGAAAGTCTGCAAGTGATTGCCCTTTTACTGCTTTCTGAGGAGTATAAACTATGTCAAACTCAAGTAGCATGACAGCCCATCTTGCCATTCTGCCGGCTAGGCTTGCTTTGATCATCAAGTGTTTGAGCGGGTCGACCTTGGAGATCAGCATAACCCGATGAGCCAGCAGATAGTGCCTCAGCTTCTTCACAGCAAATATCAGAGCCAGGCATTGCTTTTCAATTGGGGAATAGTTGTGTTCCGCCCCGACTAGAGTTCGACTGAGGTAGTAGAGGGTATTTTTCTTTCCCTCCTCGTTATTCTGGCCAAGGAGCGCACCGAGTGATTCATCTAGCGCGGCAGTGTAGAGAATCAACAGTTTATTTGGAATGGGAGCGGCCAGCACTGGAGGGTGCAACAAGTATTGTTTGATGCTTTCGAACGCTGCTTGACATTCGGCATCCAGATAAAAGGAGCTCCTTTCTTCATGAGCTTTGAGAAGGGCCTACATCTCCCCGATAAATTTGAGATAAACCTCCGTATATAAGCAAGCTTGCCTTGAAAAGATCTTAGCTACGTCAGACTCTTCGGAGGGGGCATCTCCATGATTGCCTTTATCTTTGATGGGTCAACTTCGATCCCTCGATGTCGGACTATGAAGCCCAGGAATTTTCCCGATGACACGCCAAAAGCGCATTTCAGAGGATTCATCTTCAGGTCAAATTCCCTCAGTCTGGTGAGAACGGTCCTAAGATCCTGGATATGATCGGCCTTGGTTTTAGTCTTAACGACCAGATCATCAACATAACATTCGACGACTTTATGAATTAGGTCATCGAAGATATTGGTCATTGCCCTTTGATATGTAGCACCTGCGTTCTTCAATCCGAACGGTGTCACCTTGTAGCAATATATTCCGATCGAGGTTCGAAATGCTGTGTGCTTCTCATCCTCAGGCGACATCTTGATCTGATTGTATCCAGACGAGCCATCCATAAAGGTGAACCGCTCGTAATTTGAGGTGTCATCGACCATCATTTCCATGACCGGTAGCGGGAAGTCATCTTTAGGACATGCCTTGTTGAGGTCCCTGAAATTGACACAAACTCGGATATGCCCATTTTTCTTCTTCACTGGGACTATACATGCGATCCAGTCCGCATATTTCTCTTCCCCGATGAAGCCGGCATCGATGAGCTTCTTAGTTTTCTCGATGACCTTTTCTTCTAGTTCCCTTCTCATTCTTCGAGGAGCTTGTTTGACAGGCTTAGTATCAGGAGATATAGCCAACTTATGTACAGCCACTTCAGGGGAAAGGCCAGGCATTTCTTTGTATGTCCACGCGAAGCAGTCGACGAACTCATGCAGCAGGGCAATTATCTGCGCTTTTATTTCCTCTGACAAGAGCGAGCTGATGTAGGTCGGTCTTGGATTATCGGGCGTTCCTAAGCCAATCTCGGTTAGCTCGTCAAAGGTTGCTTGTCCGCCATCTTCAAGCTCTTGAGGAGCTTATTTTGGCTCGGCTATCTCGTCATCATCATTTGATCTTTCGCTGGCCTCACCAACATGGATCATGTAGCACGCTTTGGAATCAGGTTGAATGTAGCCTATGCTCCGTCTATCTGGAATTCGTCCATCGATGAGTGCTCGGACCTGGGGCGGATACCATAGCCCTTCGTAAAACTTTGCTTCGGACTCCGTTTGATATAACCGGCATCCGCACTTCTTAAAGTATTCCCGCATCTCGGACGCATAGTATCTGGGATTGAGGACGACTCTTATACCTCTCTCATAGGGAAGGCACGCGACAGAAAGATCGTCCGGGTGCACAACGGGTTTTGACCTGTAAAACAGGATGCCCTTCTGTCCATTTTTCCTCCCAGGCACGTAGAAAGTTTTCAGCTGGTCCACGGTAGAGACTGACAATGCGTCGAGCTCTTTGCACATCCGTTCCGGCACCCTTGTGATGGTCAGGGACCCTTCTGTGACTTCGAAGGTCTCTCGTAGTTTCGCTTGCTGCATGGGGGTCCAATCTGCACAGCTGTTGCACGGCAGGTCCTCTTCTTCTGACTCTTCAATGTTACTGCCAAGATGAGGGCGGACTTTGCTGCTAGATGGGCCTTCGGTAACGGATTCGTCCGTATCGCTACCGAAACGAGGGCGAGTTTTACGGAAGGACAGGCTTCCAGCGTCAGACTCATCAGTGTCGCTGCCGAAATGCGGGCGCACTTGGGCGTTTTTGCTTTTGAAAGTGACAGCCGGCGCAGATTTGCTTTTGAGTCTTGGGGACGGTCTATCCTCAATCAGTTGTGGCTTAGCATTTTGGTGATTCATAAAGTACCGAGAATCTTCATAGCGGACTTCATGCACACTGAACGGCTGGATGTCTCCGTTGATGCATTTTTCTTCGCCATTTTTAGTATACTTCATGCATTGATGGAGAGTTGATGGGACGATGCCATAATCGTGGAGCCACGACCGTTCCAAGAGAATCTTATAAGATGTGTCGGCGTCGATCACGTATATCTTAGCTTCAGTTTGCAGATCCCCGAATTTGATTGGCAAAGCTATAGACCCCAGAACTTGCTGGCAATTTTGGTTGAAGCCTTGAATGACAATCCTTTCCCTTGACAGGTGTCGGACGTCCATTGACAAACTTTTCAGAGTTCGCAAGTTCATGATGTTCACTGAGGACCCCGGATAAATCAATATGCGATTAATTCGATCTCCGTCGCTGTACCCGGTCACGTAAAGCGGCCGATTGTGCTCAGCTGTTCCCAGTAGCAAGTCTTCATCCTTAAATGTGACTGCGGCGGCATGCAAATCGTGCTGAGCTTCTTTCATATTAATTTCCGCAAAGTGAGCCTGATACCGCTCGGGGTTTTGGAGAGCGTGAATAAGAACTTTTCTAAGCTCCTTAGATAGGACCAAGGCGTCGTAGACGCTCAGGAGAGACGGAAGCCTTCGAAGGTGAGCCAAGACATTATAGTCCACCGAGGAAGGACTTGAGTTTTCATCAGCCAGTTCTCTGCCATCTTCCTCATTAGCCACATGTTTTTCCTTCCCTTTTGGGGCGTTGCCCTGATTTGGCGGTAGAGCCCTGCCGCTTCTGAGCTGGATTTGATTGGCCTTTATGGCGAGCTCCTCATCCTCTTCGGGAAAACAAAGATCCTCCTCAGAGTCGCTGCCCAGATGGATGACGTAGCAGGTAACTATAGGGATCTCTTCATTGGAGTCTTCTTCTAACTCCTCCAGAATTTCAGCCGCTCGTACAGGGAGGAACTCCTTCAATTGAATCAGAGTTCTTTCCTTCTGTTCATATTCTTCGAGGGAATCGATATATTTTTGAATGGTCGATCTCCCTGCAGACTCCTTTTCGCGCCGAGCTGCACTTTTCTTCTTCTTGAGCTTCTTGGATTTTGAGCCTGATGGAGCCGCATTGGCAGCTGGACTAGTAGGCTTCTTCTGCCTTTCCCATTCCGTCCTGGGTTCATTCCGAAGTAGCTTTATCATCTTCTTCGTCTTATTAGATATGTGCGTACTCCACGGAGGCCGCGATGAGTCCGTTTCATTTCTCAGGGCAGCGGGTTCGGCTGTCAGCTCCCGGAAGGCTTCAACTTCTGTCTGTATAAAGTTGGTGGTTACAACTTGATTGTTCACCAACACACTTTTGGACAGCTCAATCTCTCCAGCCTTGTACTTCTTCTCGACCCAGTCTTTGAAGATATAGCAATCCTCGATCGCATGGCTCACTACTCGGTGGTACAGGCAATACAGAGAATTGTCAGTCATTTTTGCTTCTTGGGGTCTTTTCGACTCCGGCAATTGTAGGCCGTTGTTCAAGGCATCTTTAAATATCTTACGGACCTTGTCCCTTCTGAAAGAGTAAACCTTGTTCTTCTTCTCCTCTAGGGAAGGCCCATCTCCTCCCAGCAATGGTTTTCGAGACCGGTTGGTTTTGGATTTGTCTGCCCTTCGCTTTTCTTCATTGTCAGACGCATTGAAGACATTGGTACTGCTGGAACTCCCGCTTCTACGGTTGTCATCCCACTTGCTTTTCCAAGTTTTGTCTCTCTGAGAGTCCGGCGGGGACTCTTATTTGGAGCGTTCCAGCATTTGGACTTTCTTGGTTAGCTCCTAAAATGTCTTGATGCCCGCTGTACACAAGAATGGGACCATCCAATTGCTGAGGTTCCCGATGAGAAGGCTGACGGACTGGTCCTGCTCCAGCGGCGGTTCGCACTTGACCATGAGATTACGCCATCGGGCGATAAAGTCGGTGTTGCTTTCATTCTTCCCCGGCTTGGTCCTCACAAGGACGGCAATGGAGATTTTATCACTGACGTTCATGAACCTTTGCCGAAACAGAGACTCCATTTGGGCAAAGGTAATGACGGACTGGTATACTCGCGTACCAGTCGAAGGCGACACCGGTCAGGCTGTTGACAAACTGACGAAGAAGGAGCGCATCATTGCCCCCTGTATTTCCGCACGATGCTTTGAAGTGGGCGACGTGCTGATTTGCATTTCCCATTCCGTCAAATCTTCCGAACTTAGGAATGACGTAGCCGCTTGGAAACTCAATCAGATCGTACTGCGCGAGATATGGCCGCCCACTACTGCCAATTTCTTTCTGAGCTTCAGCTTCGGCCACCAATGTTTTAACCTTGCTGGTGACCAGATCCATTATCCGATCCTGTGTTAGCGGGATAGTGCTATCTGGGGCCACGGCGTCCCCAGAAGCGGAGTGTGGCCGGCTTTCATGCTGCTCGACCAGTCTTGGACCCAAAGGAACAGGCATTGGCTGCCTCGGATTGTCATCACCCGGCTGATTAGTAGCGGCTTATGCTTGATTAGGAGGCGCTCGAGCAATTTGAGCCGTGAGCTGCATCACCACGTTTGTTAAATCATCAATCTTCGAATAGAGCTTGGCCATCTCTTTATCTTTGCTCCTGAGCTGTTTTCGAAGCTCTTGAAGCAGCTCTTGCTCCGCAGTCCTGGGGCTGAAAGTTGGCTCTTCCTCGCTGTCCGAGCTTGACTGCATGGACCGAGGGGTCTTTCTGCCTATCATCCTCATCGAGAGGGTTTTCTTCATCCAGCGAGGGCGGCTGTTCTTGGGCGGCGGCAACCACATTCAGGCTAGATTGGGCTTGGGATGTGGTGGCCCCATCCTTACTTTTGCTGCGAAGGTTGTCGCTGGGGCGCCCGCCCGCCATATAGACCGTATGGATGATATATCCGGACGTCTTTCTATCATTGGCGGCTGATTTCACGGATCGCTGTCTTGACCCCCTTGCTTCGGTAGCTGGTAGTCGATTGAAGGCGGCTGGCCTAACCAGGTTCTTGAATGGTGCTGGCACTTCTTTTTTGGATTTGCCCCGCTGCTTTCGTGCGGCACAGAGCGCCTGATAGACCCTTGAAGAGACAGTGTCATACTTTTTCTGTTGGGGCTGGGACACGTCTCTTTGTAGCACTGTTCGGACCGCTGTCTTCTTGATTCTGGCGGCCATGGCATTTTTCTGAACACACTTCAGAGGCTCGAAGGAATTGCTGATTCTTACGTCCGACTCAGCCGTTGTCGCAGGGCAACCCTGCATTTGGAACTTCACACGATTCCATTTGGCCGAAGCCCTGGCCCTCTTGTTGGCTCGATACCTGAGCCGCTTCTGCCTTAACTTTTCTGTTCTAAGCGCCTGGCAGACTTCGGCTCTTTGGGAAGACGCCGCAGACCGGGCGATGGAGGACCTTGGAGATACGCTCGATTGCGCATTTGTTGGAGTCATCGCCTGAGCTCGTCCACGACATTTGATGTTGCCCTTCGCACCGGAAGTCTTGCCCCCAGCTGGAAAGCCAGGGAGTCGTTCAGACACCATCTTAAGTTTCGGCTGTGGTGCCTTAGCAATCACAACATTCGGCCTCTTGCCCCTTGGGACCAGCTTGGCCACCTGTTCCGCCGAGATTTTCGCCATATGAGCGCTTCCGGCAGGGTAGATGATGACGGAGCCAAACTGGCGGGACGGTTCCTCCCACTGTCGACTGAGGCTTGCGGGGAGAACCACACGAGCGTTGATCTTGACCACGTATGGAATCGAGGTCACGTTGGAAGCTGAATTTATCTGGGAAGACATTGTCGTCGAAGGTTGATTGCTGCACGGAAAAAAAACATCATTTCAGTATAGGCAATCGATATGTATATTGATTGAGTTCGCATGAACGTTTAACCCGAAATATGGGAGGAGAGATTGGTCCCACCGGGCGTGCCAAAATCTGTAGGGTGTTTTTCGTCACCCCATTGAGATGGGAATGCGCGCACGCTTGTCAGGCGTATACTAAAGATTCCCCCTGCCTAGGGTAGGCCGGGGTTTATTGATTGTAGGGATCCGAATCTCCGGCAGCCGTGGACTAAGCTGCCGTTAATTACCCCTCGTCTTTGGGGCGAGGGAATCTCCGATTAACAGGTTAAACTGGTCATGCGAACAAATTGTGCAGTGTAGTGTGTTATGTTTTGAAGGGGGGTTTAAATATATCGGGAGCCACGCAGAGTTTTTACGGGGTCCCGCTACCCGGATAGCGGACTGGGGGTCAAGGGGGCTAGCAGCCCCCTTACGGGATGCGGGGCAGCGCCCCGTTAGAAATTTTTTCTAACAGGGACAGTGTCGTGGAGTATGTGTGTATGTACATATGTATACATATGTATGTATATACATGTATATATACATAAAAGGGGGAAAAAGACATCCAAAAGATGCGTGGGGGCAGCACCTTGGGCGCTGTGCGTCTAGGTGCTGTGCGCTCGGGGGCTAGAGTGCCACGTGTCGGCACGTGGGCGCTCTGCGCTTAAGCGCTGGGCGCTCGAGCGCAAGCGCGCCACGTGTCGGCACGGGGGCGACTTACGCTCCAGCGCTGGCGCTCGAGCGCAAGCGCGCCACGTGTCGGCACGGGGGCGACTTGCGCTCCAGCGCTGGCGCTCGAGCGCAAGCGCGCCACTTGTCGGCACGGGGACGACTTGCGCTCGAACGCAGAGGCGCTCGAGCGCAAGCGCGCGCCACGTGTCGGCACGCGGGCGCTTTGCGCTTGAGCGCAGGGCGCTGTAGCGTAAGCGCGCCACGTGTCGGCACGTGGGCGCTTTCCGCTTAAGCGTTGAGCGCTTGAGCGCAAGCGCGCCACGTGTCGGCACGTGGGCTCTCTGCGCTTGAATGCCGGAAAGAAAAAAAGGCTTTTAGCCTGAAAAGATTCTCGGAAGAGAAATCAGAGTGGAGTTGGACTCCTAAGTGTGTTTTTTTAGGGTTAATGGGAAGGGTTCTTCTTCCTCCTCTGTTAGCTGGATCTTGAAGATCAAGAGATATGGGATTTTTAAAAATCTCTTCTTTTTGAGATCTAATGGAAGATCTGAGTTCCCCTTTATGGGTTTTGTGGTAAAAAACTAATTTGTTTTATAAAAAGAAGAGTAAAACTCTTGATTTAATTCAAGAGAAAGAAGAAGGTTTTGGAACCTTGAAGAAGGAGAAAAGATCTCAGATCTGAAAATTTTTAGAGAGAGAAAAAGTTGTTGAGATATTTCATTATCTTTGTTTTTATAGACTGTACACTTTACACATAGCTCCTTGGGCTTCACAAAATGGCATTTTGCCTATCACATAGCTCATGTGGCATTTCTTTTTGCACATAAGCCATGGGCTTTACAAAAATTTGGCTTTATGCCTATTTTTCTTACATTTATCCATAAAATAAAATAAAATAAATACAACAAAATTATTTATTACAAAATTTTTATCTTGGCATGGAGGAGGCCAGCCGTTTCATGTTCAGGCTCGACCCGGGCATGGGCCCACTGGATCTGGGCTTGGGCCCACTTGGCTTGGGGTTGACTTTGATTTTGACTTGGTCAAGCGGGGTGTAAATTTTTACCCCAACACGTGGGACCCACTGTAGAACAATGGGGACTCTTCGGAATACATTCCGAAAGAGAGCAGATCTGTACTATAAATGGAATGATACCACTCTTCAATACAGAGGCGCCTTTTAAGTGAACCGGAATTACAGGAGCTTGAGAACTCCGTAGTTAAGTGTGCTCGGGCCAGGAAAGTCTTGGGATGGGTGACCTCCTGTGAAGTGGTCCCTGGTCAGGTCCGGTTCGCTCTAAAGGGAAAAACCGTGCGGTTTCGGCCAAACGGACAATACTCTCTGTATTGGGGTGGGGCGTGACAGAATGGGTATCAGAGCTGGTCTCTCAGTAGTAGGTCTATGATTCGAGGACGAACCCTTATTCAAAGGTGGGAAGAATGTCGGGACCATGTTCTTGCTCAAGGAGCAAAGTGCCGCACGGAACAAAACGCCACGCTAAGTGTCGTGTTAAGTGGGCGGGGGGCACCTCTTGAATCCGTGGGGGCCACCTCTTGAGTCTGTAGGACCCACTGTAGAACAATGGGGACTCTTCGGATTCCGAAGAGGGGGGCTGATCTGTACTATAAATGGAATGATACCACTCTTCAATACAGAGGTACCTTTTAAGTGAACCAGAATTACAGAAGCTTGAGAACTCCATAGTTAAGCGTGCTCGGGCCAGGAAAGTCTTGGGATGGGTGACCTCTTGGGAAGTAGCCCCTGGTCGGGTCCGGTTCGCTCTAAAGGGAAAAAGCGTGCGGTTTCGGCCAAGCGGACAATACCATCTGTACTGGGACGTGGGGCATTACAGAACCATTTCTCTTGGGTGGATCATTTTCGATGGAGGAAAACCAGCGGTCAAACTCGATCATGGAGACCCCAAGGAGCTAAGGAAGATGGTAGAAAACCGAAAGACACGGATATTTTAGTATAACTCTCTTTACAGAGTAGTTAGAACTCCTCTAGTTTACTAGTTTAATATTTGGTTAGATTCTAGGTAGTTATTTCTAGCGCTAAGTTTTTTAAAAGTTAAATTTTTTCGTTCCGCAAAGACCGCGGTTAGCGGCTAGGGCGCTAGAAACCGCAACATGGTATCAAAGCCATCCAAACATTATAAACTAGTAGTAGACGATATTTTAATTTCAAAACCGAAAAATTCCGATTTTCAAAACCAACTTTCTGTTCGAAAATTTTATGGTCTCTGAAAAAAAATTTAATAAGTGCAGAGGCTTGCTCTTGATATGATTGTGACACACGATGAAAACGAGGCGAATCCACCCTAACAAAACCGCCTAAATCCCCAAAACCCCTGTTTCTGGCGGTTTATTGTTCACCTTGGTTCTCGTTTTCATCTAGTGTCTTGGTTTTGGAAATTGGGATTTTTGGTCTTGTTTGATTTGCCCCAAATTTCAATTAGTGTTATTTTTGTATTAGGGCAACTTGGAAAGTTTTAAAACTCAAAACTTTTGCATCATTAATTTCTGTAATATTGTGTATTTGTTTTCAAACGTCGTTTAATTGCTATATGTCATTTTGACGGGGTTGCACATACTTACTTCTGCTGCTATAATATTTATCTCTGTGATGGTTTATTCGGATTGTCATGTTGGATAGCCCCTAGTGTAATGTTTGTTGTACATTTTTAATTCATTTGTATATTCATTAATGCGGGGCGAGCATCCGACATGTGGACTGCCGTTTCTTCTTGGTTATATATTCTTTTATTGAGGCACAGCCGGGTTGATGTTAATGTCACCGTTGTATATATTATTTCTTTTCTGTACTACGATTACCCCGCGGTGGAGTGCTCGAGTAGCCGGGTTCTAGAAGGTAACGGGTCTCCATCTAGGGGCGTTGAGACCGGGGTGCCTTACTCTAGAATTGGCGGGTTATTCGCCGCACTCGTAGAGGGTATAGGATGACCCACGGTGGAGTGCTCAAGTTACCGGAATCAGTGTAGTGTTGGGTGACCCATTCACTTCGTTGATTAGGGTTGCCTCATTTCTGGGATCGGCGGGTAACTTGTCGCACTCATAGGGATCTTGGTTGTACATTGTACATGCTATTCACACAACCGGAGAACGTCGAGTTTCATTTGCGGCTCAAATAAAATCCGGGGGTCCTAGATTATCCACTATTCCATTTTGTTTATCACTTTTCTGTGTTGTTGCTTATATCATGACTGGGACGAATGGTTATACACACACACGCACGCACGCACTAGTAGATGTTTTATATGTTTTGCACTCGCGCTAGTCCAGCCCCCGCTCTGCCGTTAGTTAAGTAACCTAACGGTGTATGACGGGGCCCCATAGAGAATGCGGATGCCATATACGTACATTGTATTTTCGTTCTTTTCTGGTGTGATAGGAATTAATTGATGTGATCACATTAATTTTGATTAATCTAAGGAAAAATAAACCTAAAAGATGTTGTTGGAACAAATTTTCAAAAAACTATATTCGTATTCTTTTACTTTGCATAGTGGTATTTGGTCATGAATATCCCGTACCTCATTCGAGGGGACGAGAGCCTAGATCGCTTCACGGGGAATGATCTCTTGAGCAAAAGTTTATGCTACTATAATTACTCGGTTTTCTTCAAAACCGCTAGTTTTCAAAAGCGGAGCCTAAACCACTCCTTTTCAAAACTGATCGATTCCTTCAACGATATCAAGTTCATTACGTTAAAAATTTTTCGCCAAAAACCAGTCGCAGCCCTCCGTCATTTCAGATTGGTAGTGTTTAGTATTCGTGCTGCGCATTTCGATCTTTAGTCGAAGCGCAGTGTTCGGTAGTTATGCAATGCTTTTCTATTGCATGTTAATGCGATTGGTTAGGACGGTCGTGCGATCATTTTGATCTTTAGTCAAGGCTCGTACGGGTGGGTCTAATGCAATCAAGAAAATGACGGGCAAAACTTGACTAGGTCCTTTTTGACATTTTGCTCTTTAGTCAAGGTTCTAGGGGTAAAAACCACATCGGGAGTTTCAAATATACAAAAAACTTTCTAGTGTTACATAGCTTCTGTAGTATGGTGACTAAAGTGGCTTATATCTACGATATCACGTGATGATAGTTGGATCCCGATCCCACTGATGAATAGGATTACTCTTGGGAGATATTTTTCACTTTACAATTGGCTAACATATTAGGTGTCTAGAAATGTGTTAACGGAGTTACGTCTCTGCGGAAACGAGGTTTATTCTAATTAGGTCCGGGCAAGAGCACGGAGAACCTCTCTCGGAGTACCAATACCCACCTGGCTGAACGATTAGCAACTTGTAAGGTGTTAATGATCCCGATTAGTTCTCTTTTTAAGATTTGAAGGAGAATTCGAGAAAACAGTGGGAGTCATCCTGTTAAGATAAAATAATAACCAATCTAAAACTGTAATAGCGCACGCTGAGTATTTCTCTTCTCTCTCTCCAGATAGCAACCAATTCATGTCTTAATAAGAATAATAAAATGTATGACTTAACCGACCCGAATTCTTATTCGGGGTGTCGGTTCGGCTCTGACTTGTGACACATGTCACGAGCATGAGAAAGAGAAAGAGAATTGCATGAATTCCTTGATGACTCCGGTGAAGAAGAAGCATACCATTGTGTCTTCTTCAGGTGTTCTTGTTATTGAGAACTGTTTTTCGGCCGGTCCTACCTCCTGGGTACTAGATACCGGATCAAGATTTCATATCTGTAATTTATTATAGTGACTGAGAAAAAGTAGCATGGTTGGACCTGATGATATATCTCTCGGAGTAGGGAACATAGCACAAGTTGATATTGCTACCGTCGGTGAATATCACTTAGTATTACTAAGCGGTAATACTATGATTTTGAACAACTGCTACTATATACCTTCCATACTTTGTAATATCATATCAGTTTCTTTACTTGATAAAGATGGATATAATTTTGTTCTAGATAGAAATATCGTGAACATTTATCTTAATCGGGTATTGGTTGCAGAAGGTACACTGTATATCTACATTCTAAAGCAAAACATAATTTTCAATATACAAAATACACGCAAGATGAAGAGTTCAGAAGTGAACGAATCCTACTTGTGGTATTGCAGACTTGGTCATATCAATGAGAAAAGGCTGTCTAAATTACATAAATATGGATATTTGAATCTGTTCGAATTTTCATCTTATGAAACTTGTTAGTCTTATCTCAAAGGAAAGATGAACAAATCTCCGTTCATAGGAAACGGAGAAAGAGCAACAGAGCTTCTAGGACTCATACACAGTGATGTATGTGATCCAATTTCTATACATGCAAGGAGTGAGTTCTCGTACTTCATTACATTCACTGATGATATCTTTAGATTCGGATATGTATTTATGATGAAACACAAATCTGAAGTTTTTGAGAAATTTAAAGAATATAAAAGCGAGGTAGAAAACCAGACTAGAAAAACCATCAAGATCCTCTGATTTGATCGAGAAGGGGAGTACTTGAGTATGGAATTCCTTGATTTTCTAAAAGAGAATGGTATTCTCTCTCAGCTTACTCCTCCGTATACAACACAGCACAACGGTGTATCGGGACGGAGGAATCATACCTTATTAGATATGGTTCGCTCCATGATGAGCAATACTGAATTGTCTTTTTCATTCTGGGGACATGCACTAGAGACGGTTGTATATTTATTGAATTATGTTCCGCCCTGGCCATCAAAAACAAACAATACCTTAGAACCAATATTACAGAGACTACAACACCAAAAAAAAAATCAAATCCCAAGTCCCATATTGGACCGGCCAGGGCTGGAACTTAATATATCAACCATCCCTAGGTTCCTATGGGGACACAAGACTGGCTCATGAAATTAAGCTTCCAAATGCAACTGCTTGAGAAATGCTGCATGATAAGGCATAAATTATTAGGTTATTGAATATAACAGTCATAAAAAAACTTGTACAACACCTTTCACCCATCAATCGGTATCAGGCGCTAATAAATCAGCTAATTGGCGACAATTGGAGAATTAGACGTGCAATTAACCCCTCTTTTTTTGGGTTTGTCCAGTGCGAAGACCTAGTTAAAAGGACCGTTGATTTTAAAGCATCATCTTGATGATCTAGTTTTGATGTTTAATGGTACAGTGGGGCATCGAGACATTCGGTGAAAGCACTGGATATCTCCCTCAAGATTGATACTGATCTGGCCCTTAAAGTTGGAAAGCGCACAAATCGAGCATAGCAGTATTACACCAATGGTTTAACCCGAAACTGTGCATTTTCTTGTCTGTAACTGTCGGAACAAGGAGAAATCATAAATCACTGTCATGATAGCAAGCTCGTACGAGATCTTTCTGGCCATTATTTCATACAATAATCTGTATTTTTTCCGTCTGTTGTAACGAAACAGAGATAGGTGAGAAATCAAAATGAAAACCCGATGAGATTTTGAACATATATTATAGGCATTTTGGTTTTTGCACAAGGTACTGAGGCTGAGGTTTGGAAACTAAACTGTATGCTAAATGCTTCTTGCCAATAATGTTTTACATCGTATGGCAAATTATGTTTCATCTCCGGACTCATAAGAACACTTTTTATTTGATTTTAAACTGAAAAATAATGGCATTATCATATCCCGGACTTTTTCTTCCTTTCTTTTTCCCTTTTCGAATAACATATCTTTTTATCTTCGTTCAATTTATATTTTTGGAGATAAGGGTAGCAACCCTTTTCTAACTCAGAAAACTGCATGACCACCTAGCGTCCACATGGAACCTATGCGCTTAAGTGCAGGATCTGTCGGGGACTTGGTCTTGTTGAGCAGTTTTCTACATAGATATCCTCTTTTTATGTAAAAAAATAAAATAAAATAAAATTATTTTAACCCCTCAAACTCCAGTTATGTTTGATCTGTGGAGGGCGATCATTTGCATAGTTAAATTTATGCTGCTAATCAGTCGATGTAAGGTAAAATCTTACCAGTAATCAACTCAAGCTGACTTGTATGATTTACATTTGATGACAATAATTATTAACTCATCCTTGATGAAAGCAAACTGCATATCCCTCACAAAATCAAGAAAACTGAATATGCAATCATATTCTTAACTAACGCTAGTTGAACTGATGATATATTCCACTTTGGTTTCTCGGTTTAATTGCTTTAAATATGCAAACATATACTGTTACAAGTACATTTTACACTCAGGCATAGCCAAGGATTGCTTGCCTAGTTTTAAGTAAGAGGTACCACCATGTATAAGAAATTATCCCTAATCTTCACCGGATAAAAATTAAAAAGAAAAAGAAAAACTCTGCCATCAGGAACCATAATCTTACTGAATAGCTAACTTCTCACATAGTGTCTTGTATGCTGCACTGCAATGCTTGAATTTCTCCTCTGCTGCTGCCTGTTCATGCCAGAAGAGAAAGGAAAGGGATATTACGGCTCAGCACTGATGATCCGGTAGCAAGATTACGAATCTAAACATCAAATAAATCAGCTGCTGCAGCAGATGCATGTAATTCTTCTTGAGTGCATGTTCTGATATATGCATATTTAGGAAAATGTTTTCCCCGCCTTTGCATGTGCCCATTATTTTCCACATGTGAAGTTTCTCTTTATGGACTTTTTTAAAAAGTACTCTGCAATATATACCCTTTAGTTAAGATTGTGAAGCCTCAATTTCAAGGCCAAATTTTAACCCCCTTCCTTTGGCATTATAATAGTAGAGATATAGTTACCTCAATTGATCTATTGTAGAGTCATGTCCGCAACAATAAGTGCATTATTGGATCAAATCAAGTTATAAAGTCGATAAATTAAAGAGATGTGCTTGCTAAAATGTCACTAAAGGTCAAAAAGAAACACGGCAATAAAGTAATTTTAAATATTTTTATCGTGCCCGATTCTTGTTAATATCTTGGTTAACAAAAGGGTACATCTGCAATTTTACTCGAATTACAAAGATATGTACAGATGCAAAAGGAAAGGGGAAATATAAAGATTATAAAAATTACAAGGTAATATACTTACGTATCCTTATATATTTTTTAGTTTACTTGAGGCAAGGTAATATCTTAGTTTACATATTCTCACATGTGACTGCCAGAACAAACCATGAAAAGGATTAAACCAGATTCTGAACGTCATATCAACTTAATTCAAGCACTGATATATTGAATATATAAAATATAAGAAACTAAATAAAAGATTATTAAAATGCTTACTTTTAATGAACCCTGGTGGCGATCAGGATGCCATCTTAGAGCACAGGCTCGATATCTGGAGAATTGTAGCCATAGGATATGATGAGAATCTTAGATATATAAATACGTCAAAATATAAATTACAACAGCATTATACAACAATTTCATGTTCACAGATCAAGATACAAATCTTAAGCAAGCAAACATAAGTCCATCAACATGTTGTTTTAAGGATAAATATGTGATCCAACACCAATCAAGAAATCATCTAAAAGTGGCACGCAACTCCACTCCAAGTTTCATTACTTCTCGAATTTGGTCAACACATCTTATAGAACAACAGCAAGGTTCAACATAAGCAACAAATTAGCATGTAAACCATGTGGAGAGCAACCCATCTCTCAGATAGAAAGGCAAGAGAGGTCTTTGAAGTGAGAGAGAGGGGGGGGGGGGGGGGGGGGGGCATATAAAAAGTAGTTCTTTTTCTAGAAAGAAAAAGAAAGAGTGGAGGCCTTTTTTTTCAAATGCAAAGTTGCTAAACTTATTTGGAAAGATTTATTGAAGGCTATTAATGTTCATACCATTCCTGATTCATCTACACATGCTATTGATGCTTGGAAAAGTATTCGTATCAACACTAAGCTTGTTCATATGTGGATCCTTTTACTCTACTTGCTGGACCATATGTAAGTGCAGGAATAACAAAATCTTTAACACTGTTGATTGCTCACATACACAGATCATGAACACTGTTCTCTGTCATTTCTTTAGCTGGGTTTGGGGGTGTTGGGGAAGGGAAGGGGGGGGGGGGGGGGGGGGGGGTTCATGACAAAAATTGAGTTGCTATCCTTTCCTCTTCTGATATCCTGAATCTTCAAAACCTTTATACTGGTATTGTTTTGTCTATAGAATCTTTTATGGTTGTTCTTTTCTACATGGGGGTCTATTCCTCTCTCTGGGCTTAATCACATATCTTGGATATTCCCTTCTCGCTGCTTTTTGCCTACTGTTGCTATAGCTATATGCATCTTAGTTTAGCCCAAGACATGTTTAGATGGTGTAACTTACCTATCCTAATTCTGATATGAAGCATGCTCGTCAGTTTGAAATGTCTCTTGTTTTACTTGTGGGAATCAGATGAAAATGTCTTTGTTTCAAAAGTTATTAGTTTATATAAATTATGCTGACACTGTCTTGGTTTTTAAAAAAATAAATTCCTGAAATATTGGGCTATGTTCCCTTTGCTCTCTTTTTCTGTTCGAGGAGTGCTCTGTGCTAATAGTTACTGGAATTTTTCCTTGCTCTTGGCTAGTAACATTAAGTTGGATCATGGTTATAGTATATATTATCTGTATATCTAAAATTTTACCTGAATTACACATCTTGCTGCTACTTGTCTCTTTTTGGTACTGCTCTGTTGTTCTCTCTTGTAGAATTGCTGCTACAAGGAGGGGCCTAAAGAAAGGATTTTGTTGGGACACGAGAACTTGGATGAAAAAAGTGAGCAGGAATGATCTTCACCCAGGAGTTGGACTTTCCCTTTCCTTTCTCTCGCTCTTTTCTCCCCTTCTCTGTGTTATACTCTCTTGTATGTGGAGGCCCAATGTTTGGGTGGTGTTTTTTAGTTTAATTTTTCGTTTTTCCTGTAATAGTGTAGTAGATTGTAACAGTTTTTTTTGTTTTTCAATAAAGTTTATGGACAGGCTTTAATATTGGAACCCTGCTCTTCTTTCAAAAAAAGAAAGAAAGAGTGGAGGCATTAAAAATCGTCTGGGTATTTTAAAAAGTTCTTTTTTCCGAAAGAGAGAGAGGGTATAACTCCTGGCTCCTTCAACGGCTAGGCACATTAATGAAGTGGCAATTTCAATGAAAAGTTATTTATGTACTATATCTTCGATGATGATAATAAAAAGGCTTGTCAACTCCAAAGAGGTCTTCAAACAATACTTTTTCCACCCGGCAATTTGTCCACCCAAAAGTTTACCCAAGAAACAAAATGGTAAGACCCACAACACTTAAGGTAATAGTGTCAAACAGGTGGGGCCAATGGTGTTCGTCTCTTGGATAAACTTTTGGGTATACAAATTGCGGTATAACAAGTATTTTTGGTCTCTAATAAAAGCTTTTTTCAATTTATAAAAGACATTAATAAGTTGTCTCCATGAATTGACTGTAGAAAGTGTGCCAAGAAAAGCTTCCTATGCATGTAATGTTTTCTAACCAATGAGCAAGGTCAGTTGGTTATGGGCACTACCCCTCTTGGAGAGAGTGTGGGTTCGAACTCACGAACCCTAGATGGGAAGTGGCCACAAATTAACGCTTTCGGGGCAAATTCGTGGATCCTCTCATTGCGTGTGTT